>JAFEMH010004595.1:0-201511 GCA_022495995.1 Adenophora triphylla var. japonica
ACGTTACGTAGCCCCGAGTGCTAGGTGCGGCTTTCGGGCCAATCACGACCGCGGGTGGCCGTGCTTCCGGATGATCCGCGCTCGAGTGTACTTTGACCAACGGCTTCCCACGGCTCCATTGGAGTACGAGATGCATGCGAAGGGGGCGACTTGTGGCGAGTAACTCTACGGTCGACAGCGATCTGTCTCTTGATCTCCTTCGAAGTGTGATGACCCGATTACTCGGAAGGAAAATGATCTCGTTGGGCACCCCGTATCACCTCTACGAACGTATGTTTTCTTTGATGACTGGGCCACTTTGCAGGAAGTGAGGACCTTTGTAGGACTTGGCTACTACCCACTTGGTGAAGTAGTCGATGGCTACCAATACGAACTCGTGCCCATTGCTCCGGTCGAGGATATTTTCCTATCACGTCAATGCCCCCCCAAGTTATGCGAGCGGCCGAGTCGTCATGCGGTATGCAGGAATCGCTGTAGGGTGGGGGAGATGGTTGGGGTGTGAGCAAACTGGCATTTAGTCAGCTTGAGGTTCGGATACGTGCTTTGAGCGCGATGTCTCCATGGAATCCGGTAATAACCCATTACGAGGATCACTTGTGCGTCGAGGGCTACGGCATTCATGTGAGGACCCGCGAGGGACCATTGTGGACTTCGGTCATCAACTCTTTGGCTCTTTCTTGAAGTGACACATAAGAGGAGTGGTCCTTGATACCGCTTTCTTTGGTATAGAGTTGCCTCCTAGAATGACATAATGAGAAGCCAACCTTTTCGGGGCTTGTAAGCTCTTGGCTCGACACCTTCTTTCGGTCTACCTTCTTCGTCTACGAAAGGCGACTCTCCGTCTTTGAGGAATTGGTAAATCTGATTGTACGGAGGTTCCTTTATAGGCTCGGGTCCCAGGTCCACTTCACAACGTAAGGTGGGGCTTCTCTTCTACCCACTCGAAGGGCTTTATGGCTTTTCCCTCGGGGATCTCTACCAATGAGGCTAGAGTAGCTAGGGCATCTGCGAATCTGTTCTTTTCCCTCGGCAAGTAGTGGAAAGTCACTTCTACGAAGCATCCGATCCAACTCCTCCATATGGGCATGATACCGTTGTAGATTAGGGTCCCACAGTCTTCCACTTGTTGGAGACTTGGTTGATGATCAGGTGAGTCTCCCGTAAACTTCGAGCTCCTTGACATTTCTTTCTAAGGCGGCCTCCCAAACCGGCAATGCGGGCTTCATACTCGGCGACATTGTTCGTGGCGGGAAAGTTCAACTTGAGGGCTATGGGGGTATGCTCATCTTTCGGATCGACCAATAGCATTCCTACACCATTTCCTCTTTTGTTAAGCGGCTCAGTCAAAGAACAATTGCCATTTATTTTCGAGGCTCAGCTGCAAAGATCCCTTCATGCAGGAAATTGGGGTTCGGGCCCTCTGTCTTCGTTCTTTGGGAAATTCGCCGGGTGATGCGACAATGCTTGACCCTTGATGGCCTTCTACGGTCACATAGTTGATGTCGTATTACGCAGAAGAAGGACCACTTCGCTAGACGCATCGATAGGGAAGGCTTGTCAAAGATGTACTTGATGGGGTCCATTTTCGAGACCAAATTCACGGGGTGGGCTTGCATATAATGCTTGACTTGCCGACTACCCGGACCGAGTCTGCCTGAAGTCTTTTCACATCTTTGAGTAATTGAGCTCACTCCCCGTAGCTTCCGGTGACAAAGTAAATGGCATTTTCTACCCGAGAGTCTTTCTTTTCTGAGAACAGCATAGCCCCAGCCACCGTGTACGTGACAGTGAGATAGAGCGAGAAGAGGCTTACGTCTATGTGGGGGCATAGTGCAGGGGATGTACTAAGTATGCCTTGATGCGGTCAAAGGCATCCTGGCATTCTTCGGTCCATTACGTGTCCACATTCTTCTTCATGAGCTTGAAGATGGGCTCGCACATAGTGGTCAGGCTGATTGGCGAAACGCTAATGTCTTGCAATTTACCCATGAAGCTCTTGACTTACATGCAGGTTTGAGGTGGCCTGCATATCCATGATGGCTTTGATCTTTCGGGGTCAACTTCTATACCTCGCTCCGTGACCATGTACCCAAGCACTTTTCCCCTTGTCACTCCGAAGGTGCATTTGGCGGGGTTTAGTCTCATGGAATCTTTGTCTCGGCCTCTCGAAAAGAATTTTCGTAGGTCAACAAAGTGCTTTGCCCACCTTCTCCTTTGGAGTGGATTATCATGTCATCTACGTAGACCTCAATATCCTTGTGGATCATGTCATGAAAAAGCGCGGTCGTTGCCCTTTGGTAAGTAGCCCGGCATTCTTGAGCCCGAATGGCATTCTTGTATAACGATGGGTTCCCACGGTGTGGTGAAGGCTGTCTTTTCTTGGTCTTCCTCGGCCATCTTGATGCGGTTGTAGCTGAAACCATCAGCGAAGGATTTGACTTCGTAGTTGGCGGTGGAGTCCACCGGGATGTCTATGTTTGGCGAGAGGGTAGTCGTCTTTGGGGCTGGCCTTGTTCGGATCTCGGAAATCCACACGGCGCACCTTCCCATTGGCCTTGGTTACGGTCACGATGTTGGACAACCGTAGTCGGGTATTCAATAACTACGATGAACCCTACCCGCAGTAGCTTCTCAATTTCTTCTTTGACTGTAGAGACCATTCCGGCTTGATCTTTCTCGGTTTACGCTGCGGCTTAGCATACGGTGCTAGAGGGATTACGTGCTCTACTATCGAACTGTCTAGCCCCGGCATATCTTTGTATGACCATGCAAACACGTCGACGTATTCTACGAGCGGCTCGATCAATCTGTCCCTTTCAACCCCCTGGAAGAAGCTTCCAATCTGTGTCTCTTTAGGTTCCTCAATAGTACCCAAGTTCACACTTATCAAAACCTCCTCGCGGCTTGGGCCCGGTTTTCCTCTTTTACGAAACACCTTAAAGATTTCTTTAATGTATTGTTCGTTTAGTGTGTTTGCATCTTGTTCAAATGATTCATTATTAAGCATTTGTTAAGTTTTGAGTTAATTTATCATTTGTTAAGTTGGCAATAAGAGGATAATCGAGAAAGATTTGTCATTTCATTCAAGATAAGGGGAAAGATGACATCGATTACATTTTCATAATCCTCGGGCGTGAGGCCTTCGGATGACTACGAGGGCGGAATTCGAAGATTCCTGACTCAGCGAATAGACAACGGGGTGTTTGACACGACCGGGTTGAGGAGGACGGGTACCAATCCAAGCTTCGTGATCATTTGCTTTGTCGGCCCAGCTATCGGTCCACGAGAATGTCTCCCAATTCTTCAATGGCATTTACGTGCCTTAGTTACCAAAGTGCGAGGATCAAAATGACTTTCACCATCGTCTCCAATAACGGCAACTATCTCATCATACTGCGAAGTCGATCAAGTCAGGATTTGTGCTTCTTCGTCAAACAACTCTTGCAAACCCCATTTGTCTTCTTCTTTGGCGGCGTCTATCTGGCGATCTTTGGAAGAGCTAACTCAAAGGCGGAGAAGTCCATTGTCCCGAATGCGACTCTTTGACAACGGCGGATTTCCTTTGAAGACGTACTCATTACGAACGGTAGTGGTGGCCCCAGGATATCTGGCAAATCAAGGAACATTCTTCGAACGGGATTGGGTGGCTTTCCCCTAACTTTCTCAAGGTTCTCTAGAAGGGTTTTACAAGGAGATGCGCGATCACTTTCATCATATTGTGTCCCTCCTTTTATAAAGTAATGGGTCGGAGACGGTATGTAAGGATGGAGTGGACCCCTTCACCTTTCGTGCCTTTAGCTTTTCTAGCATCCAGAGTTCGGTTTGTACCCCAAGCCATATACGGTAGTCTGCTCCTTCACATTAATGATGGTGTTACGACCTTGAAGTCTTCTACCCAATCCAAGTCCCGGAAGATAACTCATTTTTCGCATCATTCTCATGGCGGGAGGGATTTTATCGGAAGTAGTGGTGAGGTCGGTCTGCAACACACTTGTGCCTTGGAAGAAGCTACGGAGAATCCGGTCAATGCTAACCCTTCATCATCATGCTTGATCTCAATATCGGGATATCCCGGTCTTTGGTTCCTTCTACCGTGACACTTTGTCCCCATAAATGGTGGTGATAGTTCCATCACTCGGCGAAATTTGGCCTTGCTTGATGCAAAGTAGAGGCTACCCCGTTTATCTGGTGGATCCAAGGCCGTCCCAGCAAAGGCGGTAAATGAAATCGGAATGTCAATAACTTGAAAATCAACATCCATGACCTTTTTCCGAACCACATCTTGAGAGTGGCGATCCCCAAAGCGATCGTGCGGTGGAGTCATAGGCCTTAATAGTCGACTAGAAGGCTTTAAGTCCGTTGGCTTCGGATCCAATAAATCCATCATTTTAGGCGGCAAGACATTCATTGCGAGACCCCCGTCGACTAGTACTCGTGGCAATCGACGCTCTTCTAAGCTGGTGTGATGTAAAGAGGTTCGTTGTGACTAGCCCCATACTTTGGCGAGGTCTAATTCGGTGAAGGTAATGATGTTTCCGTAGTGGATATTTCCAATCATTTGGACGACCTCATGCGGGGTGACATCTATGGGCACCATGGTCTTGGCCAAACTTTCTTCTAGCTTCAACTTATGAGGGTATGAGGAGGTTAACGGGGACCATAAGGAGATATTGGCTTGGGTACACTTCAGGCGGCGAGTTAGGGCTGGATCCTCCTTATCGAGTCGAGGCTTTTACGCTTCGGCTTATAAGGTCTTTTATCTGTCTTTGGTTCCGAGACGGCATTCCTTTTGTCACCCTTAGGCTGCTCAATACTCATCTGTCCGAGCCGAGTCATCACATAGACATTGGATTTTCCTTGGTCATTATTCCTACTGGAGGATTACGTCAATTCTTTCAAAGTCGAGGCGGATTCTTCTTTGGCGTATGGCCAATTCTGGCGATTGATCGATTGACGGTCTTTGTCGGAAGCATAGGCGGCTTCCCGAATACTGGTCCCGGGTTACCGGCTTTTTGACCTTTTCACATTCTCCGTTTAAAGCTTTCACGGTCTCATTCAAACTTTTCAAAGTCGGCATGCAACAAGAATTATCACTTAGGAGTTTGGAGCTTGGCAAATGGCTTTCTCATCCGAACCTAGCAACTTCTTTAACGAGTAGGATCACATTCCTCATCACTGTCAAGCATGTCTTTTCTTTCCCTGGGGTCAACCTTTTGACGGCATCTTGGACGTTGGCTAAACACTTTACGAAATGGGAAATTCCATCATCAATAAGGATTTGCGGGGTCAAACCTCATGGCGGGTTCCTTTTCCTTCTTGTCGAGAGATATTTTCCGGGCTTTTTGGCTTAACGGGCTAACCACTCCTCTATTGTCCCTTAGGCGCCATTTGTGTCTTCATCGGTGTCACTACGGTAGCTCTCGTGGGAACTTTCGTCTTGGCTCTTATGACCCGATGAGAGGCAAGCAGTCGGGATACTTGACGCCATATGAGGGGTATCTCGGACTCTTCCTCGGGCTTAGGGATTACTAGGAAGACATCATTATCATCGTAGGACATAAAGGGGACTGGGGTCGCCTCTAAACTCGAGGACTCTTTCCAAGGCATCCATACATTCTTCTTCGGACCAAGTTTCGGGAGTGACTACTAACAACTGTGATAGAGTCTACCCTTCTGATGAGAGTTTGGCTTCGGCGCGCTTACATGTTCTAGATCGGTGGGAGGAGCCCACTTCCCTCTTTTGGCTAAAGCTTCAATCAAGTCTCTCCATTCACCTACCAAGTCCTTGTACGGAGTATTGAACTCTAGGATATAGGACTCATACACTACCTCATCCTTCTCAGGAGCCTTTGCATAGGCTGCGGACACACTTTGAAGTGATTTCATCCCCTATTCCAGTGCGTGGCTTTCTGCCTCATCTTGCCCTTCGGGTTTCACTTCCGTTGGCTCCAAGTCCATTCCTTCTCTTGGACTGTCATCATCACTTTGTAAATCCACCCATTCCTATTCTCGTTCCCGATCGACTCTTGATTGTAGCTGTCGAGAGGTAGGCAAATTCACGGAGCGTTGACAAAATTGGAAAGGTCAAGCGCCGGGATTCCAAGGTAGGGAAATTTGGCTCGGTGAAAGGAGGAAAAGGGTCCACATGGGGATGCGAGAGGAAGTGAGGGTGTCGGGACCCTAACGGCTTGGGGTATTGGAGAAGGCGAGAAAGGACGATCTTTGGCGATGGGTTATATGAAGATGGAGGAGGGCATTGGTTATAGGCTAGCTCTTCTTCCTTAGTCATCTGGTTACCCAAACCGGCCAACTTTTTCTGTCAAATCGGTCATTCGACTCTGGGCGATGCGAGGATTACGCGGGCGTAAGAGGATTACTGCGCTAACAAGTCGGCGACCCGGTGTTCTCACCCACTTCTTTCTCGGCTGCGGGAAAGGGATAGGAAAGGTTTAGACTCGGGGTAGGTGTTTGGTGAAGGCTCCGGCAATATGCAAATTAGAATCTTCAAGTTTACTTAAAACAGTGTCTTTTATTAATATCTATTTGGTTGGAAAAGGGGTTCTGCCCTTCTTTTTTTTTCACAACTACTCTAGATCCTGGATCGGTGGGTTCCGTCACTACGTCTATAAGCCCCTCGTATTCCACACTGTATTTCGACCTCCCGGGGTGGGCGGCCCGGGCGAGGGTCCTATAGAGCACGCGGATCCCACCGACCAGAGTAAGAACGCTCCTATCGGGTCTAGCGGGTCATAGGACCTTTCAACGCACGAGCGATGCGGATTATAGTCAAGGCAATGCAGGGAAAGTCTCGTCTCTGCCTTGAGCGGATCTTTGAAGAGTTTCGCTTGAGCGAATGACAGTTTTTGACTTTCGGTAATGTCCGAGAATATAATAGGCATGGGTCGGGCGGCAAAAGCCGGATGACACGGTGTCACATTGAACTTCGTTGCATACGCGGTGCGTGAGTCGAATCGAAGTCAATGCCGGTCAAGATCTTGCCAATTTTTCCTTGTCGGAATTTTGGCGAGCTTCGCTTGAGCGAAAGATCTTTTGATTTGTTGGCAAAGACTTGGTCTTGACTCTTACGCATTCCGTGCGGGTCAAGGTCAATAGTCAATGTCGGAGTCAAGATCCCACCGATTTTTCCTTGTCGGAATTTCGGCAGAATTTCGCTTGAGCGAAAATCTTGGCTTCCGTTATGAGCTAAGGCTTGACCTTTACGTGGGTATGCAAGCTGGGCTATATGACACGGACTAGACCAAAAACCAACCAAAAGTCACGGTTTTTGAAACGTGTGACACGGTGTGCATTGGTCGACACCGGCTGCCATGGGGAGGTTGGGATGATTCCGTGCGCGCCGGGAGCATCGTAAAGGCTGTCTCGTGGCTGCAGTGGAACCACCCTCGGGTTTGAAGGACGTGCGTGCAAAAGTGTACAGGATATATCGGAGTGCGCGTAGTGTGCGGTCGCCTAAAAATGGTCCTTTTTTGAGTTAAAACAGAGATTTTCATATTGTGTTTTAAAGGAATGATTTTCGGGACGGGGGAAAATGCAACACATAAGCACGTAAATTTTAAGGAAGCCCGATCGGTCGTGGAGGTGAGTAGCCCCAGTACACTAGGAATTGCCCAGATTAACCATGATTTTCCTGGTGGAATTGCCCTGAGGTCGCCCGGTCGAGAATCCAATGAGGATTGAGCCGCACGACCGCATGGATCAATTTTCCGGGTTCCACTCCTTTTGCTATTTTTCGGGTTGTTTCCCGTTCAAAGTATGCGCTGATCCCAAGATGCAAATGATGCAATGCATGGTAAAGAAAGCAAGCACGATTAATGAAATCGGCGATGGGAGTCTAACCCGCTCGAAAGGGAAAAGCTTTCTTCTATTTTTTTTTCAAAATTATTTTTTTCGAAAAGGGATCTTTGGGTGCGTGGGATTGTTAAACCACCTGGTTATCCCAACTCCACGGGTTAGGGGGAGCGTACTGGGGAAGGGTAAGTGGTTTCCATCTATATACCAAGTATCGACTTTTGTTTTGAAAATAAAGCTTTTCTCCTTTGGGATATCCCTAGCAGAGTCGCCAAACTGTGAATGTGGTGCCCAAATTTTTGTTTATTGGAATTCACGCGAGTTTGAAGACATCCGAGTTATTTGAAAAACGGAGTCGCCACGCCATTTTGATTACCTCAAAACTTTGAAAAAAAGGTTTTATGGGTTCGGAGGTTAAGTTACCCCTTGGGAAGAACGTTTGGCGTTCACCCAAAGTGCCTTGCCGGAGCAAGTCTCCCAAGATTTCATTAATCGTGTTTGCTTGCGTGCTTTCTTTGTGTGCATGTGTTTGAGAGTAAGGGGGAAATGTCCCAAGTTGTCTTCCGGACGTACAAACCATTTGTTGGTTGTCGCTCGGGATTCCTTGGAATTTATGTATTTGGGATTATGATCCCGTCCTCATCTTATGACTTATGATCATCGCATTTTAACCTCGGGACCCTCGGGACTTGCGTGATCGAGAGAATGACTCTCTTTTGGGTCAAAGATGAGGTTCTTTAGGAAGGAATGTCCTTAGCCCATCAATCCTACGCTTTAAGACGGTCGAGCTCGTATAGAGGCTTCATACTCATTCTTAAGCGATAATCGGAGATATAGGGTTCAAGGTTATCCTTTTCCTAAAGAAATCATGAACCTTTAATGGAAGGAACGATGCAAAGATGAGAACTTTTACACCGGTCCGTTCCAAGGTTGGGGGAAAGGGGAAATGCATGATGAAAAATGACTCTTTAATGAAAAGATGACATTTTGGTTTTAGCAAATGATGCTTTTTGATTTAAAGAAGGGATCTTTATTGCAAATGATGCATAAAGATAGGATTTTTATGCAAATGATGCATTAGAAAAGGTTTTTTTGAATGCAAAGGGTGCATTTTTATTGGAAAGATTGGATCTTTACATATAAAGGATGTATAAAGATGATTTTTTTATTTGAAAATAGGGGGTTTTAGGTGCAAAGGATGCACCTTTATGAAAAAGACTACATTTTTATGACAAATGAGGTCTTAATGCATGCAAAAGGGGAAGGGGGTGATAAAGAAATGATCTTTATGAATAAATGCCAAGTCCCAAGCAAGATATATGAATGCAATGAGCAAGTATATCAATTAAAATGCAAGGCTAGGGCGTGCGAGGTTACCAATCGTTTCCTTCGCTTCTTCGGACGGAGCTAGGAGGAGAGGTTCTTCTTGGGTCTTCAAGGAGGAGGGAGATGGCTTCTTGAGCTTCTTCTTCGCCTTCTTGAGCCTTCAAGGGTTTTCTTCACGTCTTGATTGCTATGGAGTGTGTGTGTTTTTGTTGTTGATTGTTTGTGTTGTTGTTTGAAATGGGTAGAGGAGGGCTCTATTTATAGGCAGTCTGGATAAGGCTAATGAAGCCGTGCGGCTGCAGGCCCTTTGCAAATGAGGCCGTGCGGTCTTATCCATTGTGACTCAGCATTCTAGAACCATGCAAGGTGGCATTATTCTAGAACCTTCTCCCTAATTAAGAAAAACGTGTTTTCTTAATTAGGAAGGCTCCATACAGCCCTAATTTTAATTTGGGACTGCTCTAGGACATTTCCGGAACACTAGGAAGGTCCGGGGAATTACCGGGAAACTTACCGAAATGTCTGGAAAATTAACCGGAAGGCATGAGCCAGATTTGGGTACTTACAACACCGAAGTTGGGGAGGGGTCGCCGGAGGTAGGGAGGGAACACTACAATAAAAATACCCTTTAATAACATTTGTTAAATGTTGTAATAGACCTTTTACAACGTTTTTTGAAACGTTGTGATATCCACCGTTGTAACAGGTCCCAGTCTAAGACAACGTTTTATAAACGTTGTAAAAACATTTATAAAGCGTTGTCATTTAGTGTTTACAACATTTTTTTAAAAGGTTGTAAAAAAGGTAGGATAACGTTTTTAATAAACGTTGTCATAAGCCCAATCTAAGACAACGTTTAAATAACATTGTAGAAACCTTAACACAACGTTTATGAAAACGTTGTCCTACCTTTTTTGACAATGTTTTATAAACGTTGTTTTAAGGTTTTATACAACGGTTTATAAACGTTGTTGTAAGGTTTGATACAACGTTTATAAAACGTTGTGAATGGAAATAATATAAAAAAATAAAATTTTCCCCTCCCCTCAAATTCACATAAACACCCTCTGCAATTAGATATCAAACGAGCTCCAACAACTTCATCAATAAGTACAACCAAATTAGGTGCAATATCATTCATTTTAGTAACAAAGGCCCATTCCTTCAAATTCACAAAGGCCCATTCAATTCACAAAGGCCCAATCCTTCAAACATTTGATGGAAACAAGCAGACACAAGTGGCTTAATTGTGCAGGTATTAAGCCATCTTGAATGTTGATCATTGCATCCACAAGTAGGCCTCCTGCTTCAGCAGCCTCTCGAAGTATGTCACAGTGATGGATAGATTACAGTTGTTATACAAAATATTGGCCAGCCCTAACTTTCCATATGCAGTAGGCTCCCCCCTCAACCTGTTTTCCAAAGTTGAGATTGTAAGTAAAAGAAAGAAGTAGAACTTGGGACCTATTTCATGGTAAAGAAGACTCCTAACCACTGAACTACCAAGAATTATTAAAGAAAGAAGTAAATTACTGAAGCAAAATAACAAAACGAAGGCATCACAGAGTTGCGAGATAGGACCAGCTAACACATATATGGCAGAGACCCTGTTCCATCACCCATTCCACAAACTGGAAAGATCAAGTTTGCATGTAATATACAACCACTGTATTTGAAGACCAATGAGAAGTGTGACTACTGCATATCAAGTTTTCCGCTATGTTTAACTTTTAAAAGGCTTAAGTCTCATTCCCCTACGAATTTACAATTAACTCTCGATTTAACCCTTTGGTTAACAGATTCGTTTATCATTTGACCTCACATAGTCAAATTAGTTGAGAGTAGTTGTCTAATGGTATTATGTCTTAGACATATATGTTTGGACTACCATTACACACATTGCTATATGTCTTTTCAATCATAAATTGACTTTAGCAATATACTATCTTGCTAACACAAGTTTTATTCATTTGATAAATGTTAACTCAAATTCATTTAAATCCCAACTATTCCATATTGATTATTTCAAAAATTTCAAGATATCCACCTTATTACTTGTTTAACAATGAGTCCATTAGTTTTTCTTGAATTTAAATCAACGGATCAAATTGACTAGAATTTTCCTTAGTTAACATATTGTTTTTTGATTTAATTAACAAAGGGACGTAGTCAATCTTGTTTACATCCACACAATCAAACATTTAATGTCGTTATCTTTACACTTGTCTCAAGTCATGCAATGACTTTACAAACTAGCACATTTTCTTTTAGGTTCCATTTCTTGAACCGTTTAAACACTTTGATCTATTTCATTTAAAGTATCATTTCTTCACTTACATGAATTTGACATCAATACTTGATTTCCATTAATTTTACTTTCCTTTGATTTTTATGTATATTCAAACTTATTGAATCATATATAACAAACCAATATGCACAATTGTTATAAACATAACTTTTGAAACATAATCCACAATTTATTAACCAAATTCAATTTCTTTGGTAATTGGACTTGCCATTTTGTGAAACACCCCACATTCACAAGTGTACGTATGCCTACGTTTTCATACTGCATATGGACATTTCATTGTTTTCTTTGGGAAACCTTTACAAAAGATAATTATTTTCTAAAGTATACTCACCCTCACATTTTCGGGGTAGTCCTAAAATTAGCGATAATGCCAATTTTCATTATTAACACCATTTGATCATGGTGTACATTGTGTACACTTTGTTTCATTGCTCATGTACAACAAAAAATAAACCCTTCGAGTTGTTATATGTAAATTTTATTTTCTAAATCGACATTTATAAATGTTATTTACATCCATTTGATTTATTTCAAATTTTGCTATGCAACAATTGCAAATACGAATCTTTATTCTCGTGACGAGAGAATAAGTATAAAAGTAATCAAGATCTTAATTTTTCTTGTAATCCTCAATTACAAATCTAGCCTTTTACTCGTTGATTGTTCCATCGGTCTTCATTTCCTTTTTGAAAATTCACTTATATGGTTGTTATTTACTACTGTGAGGTAAATCCACTAGTTTCCAAGTGTGATTTTACAAGATGGAATCAATCTCACTTTTAATGGCCTATTTCCACAAAGATCCTTCCAAATAGTTCAATGTCTTTATAACTTTGTGATTTAATTTCTAGCATGCAGGTTAGAAAATCTAGGCTATAAAAGTTTATTATCCTACCTCATTTGCTATGTCGAGGTCATGCCTATTTTTCATCATATACTCATGATAAGATTCTTCTTTTTCTATTGAATCAAGAATCCGTTTAAATGAGTTTACCCCATCTCTTAATTTATACGAAAACATATTCTTAAAAAAAGAAGTGTTTCATAATTCCATTATAGTATTCTTGTATATACATTAAATCTTGGATTTATAAACAAGAATTCTATAATCACAACTATTGTAAGCATACTCAACACATATGCAATCAATAGTATTTAGAATAACTTATACACAAACTACACTTAGTTGTGTTTTATCACTATCTCTTTATTACGTTGATTTTCAACTTTTTCTTTAAACAGATAAGATTCAACATTTTGTTTTTTATCAAGCAACGATAAAGGTAAAAACTTACATTTTACATGATCCATATGAATAATATTCACATCTCAATACTGATCACTTAATCTATATTCACATCTCAAACATCAATATGTCTTGAGTATAACTTCAAGCACATATTTGATAAGTCTTGTTTTATATCTATTTTGACCATATAACAAGATTCAATCTCAATATTGATCACTTGAACATCCTTCCGTTTTATTCATTCAAACATCATGAATAACATTTTTTGATGACATCACAGTTGTCTCTCAAGACACAAGGTATATGCTTGACTTTTTCAAACATGTTTGGCTATTCAAACGATTTTGACATTTCATACAAGTTTGACCAACTTTGTCTTTGTATTAAGCATTTCGGCATGCTTCATCACATTTGCTTTCGGCACAAGAAATGTTAGACAACTTTTCCTCAAAAGTTCTATTCTCTTTTCCAACACAAAGACGAATAGAACACACCTCAACATTCATTTATGTTTGAGTTGATTTTAAAATATCTTCAAGTGGGAAGCAATTTCTCAATTATTTTCATCACTTGAGAATTTCAATCAACACCATCCATTCGACATGGTTTTCATGTAAGACTATTTTCACTTCTTGCATATGATTTTTTTACGATTTATGGAGTCTACTATTTTAAATCAAGGAAGCGGTTTATGATAATTTTCATTGCACCCGCATTTTCGATTTTATATTTATAGTCCAACGACTCTCACAAATATTTTACCATTTTATTGGTATTATAAACGTTTTATAATAAATCCAACAATTCATTAAGCATATAGTTCCGATAAAGAAAATTTGCATGCTTCAACCGCACTCACGGCTTGAACATCCATCACATTTTCATCCAACTTTGTAGGATCTTTCATAAGAAACCTCTCTAAATTCAAGGTGGTCAAGTATAACACCTTTTGTTGCCATCTTTTGTTGTCATCACTTAAGGTTAAGGCCAACAAAATTTTCTAACTTCTCACTATGCTGATCTGAAATGATTGAAACAACCACATTACATTAAAGATTTGTCTCCACAAAAACCAAACATTGGCTTTAATTTTCAACAATTATAACTTTGTTGTTACAAATATAACTCTCTAAATTAATTAGAGAATTAACTTCAAGAATAAATTGCTAATTAAATAGCAGAATTAACACAATTTATTTATTATAACCACTCATATTTATAAACCTCTAAATTCCTTAATAGAATTATAGTTGAAGGTTAATTATTCTTAAACTTTAAAGGTCTCATCTTGCAGTACCTTTAAATTAGATAAAGTAACATTCTTATTTACAAAATACACAATTTCTTTTAGAATTTCTCCTTCTAAATATTTTGCGTCATTTGTCATCATCAATAACAATAAGATTTAACAACTTCCTTCAATAAGTCCTATTATTTTTATCTTTATGACATTAGTCATATATTCCCCTAATAGGTTTTAACAACTTCTTCCAAGAATCCCTGTGGTTTTAGTTCTTGTAACATTTGTCAATGTTCACAATAATAGAATTCAACAACTTCTTTCAATAAACTCTATTGTTTTTATCTTTGTGACTTTGTCACTAATGACAATAATAGGATTTAACAACTCATTTCAATAAGCCCTATCATATTTGTCAATACATTATTGATAAAATGCAAGGTTAAATACTATACACCTTTTAACCTTCATCTTATCAACTTAGTTCCAACTAACTATTCATTTTTTCTCACTATGATTCTTGTGAACAATAAGAACATTAAATAGTAAATCTTTCAACGTTCATTTTCTCAATTTAGTTCATACGAACTTTTCAATTTTCTCACTATGATTCTCATGAATAATAAGAGTTATATCATTCATTGTATAAACATTAGAAGTGGATTCGCCACAACTATTTTACACAATCGTCGCAACATACTTGATGTTCATCCGTTAGTTCATTATATGTTCAAAAATTTATTTTTTTTTCTTTCATAAACTTTTTTGTTCCGAAAATTTTATCTTCATCTGCACATAAAATATTTCGATCTCCACCGTCCAGATTATTATTCTATTAGTTTAGAACTTTCTCACCAAATTTGAGCTCGATCCAACAGTTAACGAATCGAGAATTGTAATTTTACCACAATTGATCATTGAAAAAACTTGATGTAATTTTCTTCCATCCGTCTTTTCCATCGTTTTCTATCTTTTCTCCCATGGACGCTGCTACACCATATTTCTCAAATCTGTAATCCTTTCTCAAATAGGAAATTTGCCTTAAAATTGTTAGACAAAATCTTACAAAATCACTAAAGATAAAAGATTACAATATAATAAATGATACAAATTACAATAAAACATAAATAAAGACAAAAACCGTAGGAGAAAATTTGTATGTTAATATTATTGATGTTGCCCAAGTCGTGTGTAACACACTCTCTTTAAGACAAATTTGCCCCCTCACCGAATTGTGCTTGAAGTTGTTTTGGGCGTTCGCCTCCCAGGATAAAACGTACGGAACAGACTATTATTGTACACTAAAATCTCCGGCGAATTGAAGCAATGATTGGACAAAATCACCATATCATTGTATACTATTCTAGGAGACCAAAGAAAGAAGAATAACAAATTGTAAAGGGAGAAGATGAAGATTGATGGAAATTTTTTTTTTCTTTGTGGTGGGTTTCTTTATTAATAGATTCAACAACCATTTAATGAATTCCCAACTAATCCTTGTAATAATATGGGAGTCATTACCTTTTATTGATGGGATTTTATTCCACAACTTGTAACCCCAGAACCCATGGTAATGATCCCAATTAATCCATTAATTAATTTGGGAATCGTGGCACATCAATAGTGTGGTTAAATTCTAAAAGTTTACACTTTCAACCCACCAACTTTGAGCTATCATATCTTTCTCATCCAATCTCAAATTGGACATTTAGAAATACCATTTCAATGTTCACATGGAGTGTAACATGAACCCAAAATAATCTTTGTCAAGCGAAAAACGATTAATGTAAGAAAAATACACAATTTTCTTCGCACATAATATATTTTTAGGGGTATAATTGGTTAGGTTTAGCTCGGTTTGGGAAAATTTAGAAGTCGAACCGCTAATAATCGGTTTGGAGAAATCTCAAACCGACTAAACTATGCAAAAGTTCAGACCGAGTTAAACTAAACCGCTATAGTTTGGTTCGGTTCGGTCTAAACCACGGTTTGGTTTTGCAATTTATACCGCGGTTCAAACCGCAATACAAACTATGGTTTATACCACAACTCAAACCACTCTATTATCATGTTTTTTAAATTTTCTAACTAATAAATAGAAAATATCTATAAAAGAAAAAACACAATTATAAAAGATAACAAAACAAATCATACCAGTATACAGTTACTAATCGAGATTGTCAAATTCAAAGAATCATTAAACGAAAATTAAATCAGAAAACTATATCAAAGTACAATTATTAATGCACTGTTAGTGTTTGACATCAAAATATGAAGTAATTGTTAATGCAATGATACCATTCATTAAAATTCTAAAGGTCAAACTAAGCAACAAAAGTGATTTATAAGTAATGAGTGTCCACAAAATTCACAATGATTGAAACTCATAATGAAACATAATAGATTTAACGGTATCGAACCGGTTCGATCTACAACGGTTTGGCTCGGTTCGGTTTGGTTTGATTTGGAGGTGATAGACCGCAAGCTGAACCAAAACGTGTGATTTGTTAATTTTTCAAACCGAGCTAAACCACTTATGCCTAAAAGTCGAACCAAATTGTGTGATTTGATTCGATTCGATTTCAAATCGCGATTTGAATCAAACCACTGACACCCCTAATATTTTTCCATCAGGGGTAGGGGTAGGGGTAGGGATAGGGGTCGGGGGTAGTTTTAATTACAATTATTGAATCACAAAATCTGGGGAGAAACGCGTTTCTCCGTCGCTTATGGAGAAACGGGGCTTGTTATGTCGTGCGACATACCTAGCCACAAAAACTGGATATCACTTCATCAGCTTCTGGATATCCAGAAGCTTTGGAAAGGATATCCAGAAGCTTTGAAAAGGATAGCCAGAAGCTTTGAAAAGGATATCCAGAAACCAAATATTTTTTCTGGATATCCTTTACAAAGCTTCTGGATATCCATTTCAAAGCTTCGGATATCGAAGCTTTGTAAAGGATATCCAGAAAAAATACTTGATTTCTGGATATCCTTTACAAAGCTTCTGGCTATCCATTTCAAAGCTTCTGGATATCCAGAAGCTTTGTAAAGGATATCCAGAAACTGGCTACTTACGTCGCGCGACATAATAAGCCCCGTTTCTCCATACGCGATGGAGAAACGCGTTTCTCCCCAGACGTACTCTTATTGAATTGGGTTGGTAATATTTTTATGTCAATTATTTTATGATTTTAAATGATAATTGGCGTTTCCTTTATATTATGTTATAAATTATTATTTTTACAACAATGAATATATAAAACATAATATAAAATGTTTTCTATATACATGAATATGTTTTTACATTATTATTTTCGTAAATACATAATTTATTTTGTCTATGATATTTAGTGCTCTATATTAACTATTATAAGTTTAGTATTTTTGGATGTAATATGTATTGTATAATTTTTTTAATCATAATTATTGCTTAAAATAGTAATATTATATGTCGACAATTTATTTTTATTATTTTTTTTAGTTTTTTTCATTGAAGATAAATTTGTGAATGTAGGCGAGCATAAAGATCCGCTATTATATTATTATTATTATCATTATTGTTATTTATTTTTTAAAGCAAGGTCCGGTTTTTTAAAGCAAAGCCTATCTTTTTAAAGGGATAGAGAAATAGAAGGGATAGAATACATATTTTGAGGAGTGATTTTAGGTGTATTTGATTAATATGTGAAGTATGTATTTTAAATTTATTATGCATGAGAAGAGTTCAAATTTCAATTTATTATACATAAATTTTTGAGTTGTTTTTCGTCACTAATTTTCAAATACAATTACTTTATTATTATTTTTGATAATAATTAGTTTCTAAAGCGAAAATTATAATGTTAAACTTTTATTTATGTACTAAATCTAATATACAATATAGAGCGAAAATAACCGCCTATTGACTAGGGATAAAGAGTGGCCAGGATTTGCCCATAACTACCAAAGAAACTACCTGATCGAATGATTTTCATTGAATGGTTTCTTTTCCTCTTTATTTTTAACCATTAGATTCGTTTTCATTGTTAATATCCTACGGTTAATATTAGGCGGTTTCTAAAATTCTATTGACAAGAGACAAAAAACGGCCGGGATTAAATATAAAATTAATTATTTTTAAATAAAAGTGTGTAGAAAAATAAATATAAAATTAACTGACATGGATTTTGATTACTTTTGTAATATACTTTTTAAAAATAAAAGTGTGTAGATTCGATCGCTCCCTTTATTTCACAGAATCAACTCAATCAAATTTTGACATATTTTTATAAATATAAAATTAATTAATTTTTTAAAAATAAAAGTGTGTAGAAAAATTAACTAACATGGATTTTGGTTACTTTTGTAAAATTTTTAAAAATAAAAGTGTGTAGATCCGATCGCTCCATTTATTTCGCAGAATCAACTCAATCAAATTTTGACATATTTTTATAAATATAAAATTAATTAATTTTTTAAAAATAAAAGTGTGCAGAAAAATAAATACTATAAAATTAACTGACATGAATTTTGGTTACTTTTGTAATATATAATTTTTTTATTAACTCAATCAAATTTTGACATATTTTTATAAATATAAAATTAATTAATTTTTAAAATATAAAAGTGTGTTGAAAAATAAATATAAAATTATCTGACATGAATTTTGGTGAATCAGGGTTATTATTTGCGTTATTAAGATTGAATGCATGAATTGACCGGTGACCTTTCTACATACTCCCTCCGTCCCGGTTCACTTGGCACCAACTTTTTGGGTGTAGAAATTAAGGAAAAGTGATGTAAGAAAGAGAAAAAGTTAAATATTGTGAGTATGAAGAATTAAATAGGAGAGAGAATGAGTGGGAGGAATAGTTAGGAGAGAGAATGTTGTGAGTGTAAAAGTGAAGTAGGAGAGAGAATGAGTGGAGGGAATAGTGAATATTCTTTTCCATTTTGGGCAGTGCCAAGTGAAGTGGGACGACCCAAAATAAAAATTAGTGCCAAGTGAAGTGGGACGGAGGGAGTACTATACTACAGAGGGTGCCAGTGTGGCCGAAAGTTATTGGGCAAACTATTGTGGCAACAAGTGAACAAGTTGAGAACAATATGAAGTAATCATGAGGCTGAATGGGTCAACTTGAATGGAATTCATTATTATTGAGCCCATTATAATTATGAAGATGAATGGGTCAAACTGAGTTGAATTACCATTGGGCCCAGCCCATTAATACTTCGGTAGGAGTACGGCATGTTCGCGGTTTTCTCTACGGCATTAATTAAAAAAAATCCAACAGTTGTTAAATGTGCACTGAACAAATCTATTATACGGTCGAAAAATTGCCACTTAACTACCACATAATTGTGCCATTTTTGTTTTGAGTGTTGGAGTTTTTTTTCTTCATTTCTTTCTACGGTTGTGTTGCAATTTTATTTATTTATATTAGCATTATTTATTTAAATTAAATTAAATTTATTTATTTAAGATAGATACAATATACATTGCCAAATGCATGTCTTCTTCCTTTTGTATCTAAAGCTAAGATTTACTGTAATTTTTAATAGTAGGCAATGTTTAACCGATGACCATTTGTTAGAAGGCGTAAAATAAATGGACATGGGTGATGGTGCTAGAAAATAAATGGACATGGGTGATGGTGCTAGATAGGAACTGTCGCGTGTTCGGTTATAACTTATAATCGTGTCGTTTGACTACTATAAGTTGAGTATCTACCAACAAATCGTGTCGTTTATTTGCTTTTTTTCTCTTTACTTTTAATTACATTATTTATTTTAAATAATGTAAATTGAGGAGTATATATCAAGATAATAATTAGTATACTACTTATAAATTGATAAAGAGTGTTTGAGATCAACCTGCAGTTTCTTCTTTTCCTCACTTTGTTTTTCCTCCTTCAGTTTTATTTTCACGTTGATTTTGTACCGTCTCCGTCCGTGTTATTGGCACGGGTATTAGTACTAGTTGTTTTAGAAACGGGAGTATGAAATGGGTGAGCCAGGGGTCATGTGAGACGTCTCCACCCCTAAACCCTAGAGAGAGAGAGTTCCAACTTTCAACCTAAGGAAATGGATGGTCCATGAATTAAGGAATGGTTGGACAAATTCACAACAAATGAAATGGATGATCCATGTTTGAATGGTCAATTAAGACCATAAATATGTGGAGCCAAGTTTGAGAAGTAGAACTGAATTGGCATCGCAAAGTAATATGTTGACTCGGCATAATAAAAACATTGGTCCCATTAAATAAAAAAATAGTAAAACCTTTCCCGTTCTTTATCCATTTTAAAAAGTGTGTTATATCAATTGGAACTGAGTGGTATATGGTATCATCGAACCAAGCTCATCTCCATTTTTTATCTTTTACCAAGAAGAAATATTCATTCTAAGACGGATGTGGTAAATAAAGTCTTGTGTGTTTATTAATGTTTCTCGAGTTTTGGTCAATTGTGACTTAAAGTGTGTGTTTGACAACTCAATTCCAAGCCATGAAAGCTAAAGAACATTTTGAATTCCCCGGCATTGATTCCATTCTTCCAATTTCAAATCTGTTGTTATGTTTGTTTTGGGCTTAGGCCCAAAATAGTGCAGCCCTAATTGTGAGAAGCCCATTGTGAGAATTAAATTCTTTTGTTTCCAGCTCCCAGTTTGTTCCCAGCGAATGTTTTTAATTGCTGAAGTTGGTTTTTTTTTAATTGGTTCTTATCACCAATATTACGATCAGTTGAGGGTTTTCTTCAGCGGCGATTTCGCCGCTTCGTTCCTCCTCCTTCGCGATTGATTCGATTGATCGGGTAAGCTTTATCTCCTTCTTCCTCTTATCTCTTCTACCTTCAGCCCCCTATTTAAAACCCCCACACCCTCCCTTTGCAGCCATCAGAACACACAGTCTATACACACTTTTGGGGTTTTCTCTTTCGGGTAAATAGAGAGGGTTTAGTGAGCTTGCAGAGGTATATTTGAGAGTTCTGTGAGGTGGTTCGAGGTTCATATCGATTTCTTCTACTCTCAATTTCTGTCTAGGTGCTCTTCCTCGGTTAGGTTTATAATCTGTCAGTGTGTGTGTGTGTTGGCGAGGCATAACAGAGGAGTGTGGGTTGTGGTTTTTCCGGGTCTGCTGGTAGTGCCATTTGCCGTGGATGCCGAAATTGTTTGGGTCTGTATTGGGCGTTCTTGGACAGCTTTGCTGCCTTCGGTTCATAATAACTCGCCTTGGATCGGTGACCTTGGATTGTGGCTGGATTTCGGATCAAAAGGATACTTGGGCCTGAGCCGAATTCTATTTATTCTTCTCTGTTTATTTCTTTTTCCATTACTCTGTTTTCTGAATTATTTCTGTTTTAAACCTGTTATTAACATTGGTTTTATTTGTCTGTGCATGTTCTGTTTGCAAAATTTCTGGGCATTTGGAGGAGAGAAATCTCAACAGTGGTATCAGAGCCTGGTTCCGCTTTTGCGAACGGTGAACGGTAAAATAAGAAACCTAGTAAAAGGTTTCTTGGGTAAGGAAAATAAAATCATTTTGTTTGTTATTCAGCTGTGGTGTTTTTTTGAGTGCTTTGATACTTGCTTTATTACCTTATCTGTTTTTTTAAAATTAGAAATTCACCGTTGTTATGACTGCTAATGTTTATATGATGGAGCCATTCAATGGCAAAGGTGATTTTTTAATTTGGCAACAAAAAATGAAAGGTATTTTGATTAAAGAAAAAGTCTTTAAAGCTGTAACTCAACAATTTGCTGAATCGGATACTCAGGAATTAAGACTTGAAATGGATGAAAGTGCTTATTCTTCGATTATTTTGAATTTATCTGCTGCTGTTATTAGAAAAGTTGGTAAACATGATAATGCTAAATCTCTTTGGGATAAACTGGAAGCAGTATATGTTGAAACATCATTACCTAGTAAGATGTTTTTGCTTGAAAAGTTTTTTCAGTTTAAATTGGACTTAAACAAAGACATGGATGATAACATTGACCGGTTTACTAATTTCTCTTAAACTTGTGCAAGACATTAAGCAAACAGGTGATAAGAACATTGATGAATATACTCCTATTGTGCTCTTAAATGCTATACCTGACTCTTATGCTGATGTTAGATCTGCGATTAAGTATGGTAGGACTGAAATTGTGCTTGATACTGTGATTAACGGGATAAAAAGTAAAGAGTTGGAGTTAAGAGTTAATAAGGGTAAATCATCTAATGTTGGTGAGGTTAATGTGGTGAGAGGACGACCTACTCACAGGAATAATAATCAGAATAAGCAACATGACAAGACTGAATCCAGTAAAAATAATGAGAGGAAAAGAAGTAAGTCTAGGACTGGTAAAAGTAACAGAAAATGTTACAATTGTGGTGAGACGGGACATTTTCGTAAAGAGTGTCCTAATCCCAAAAAGAAGAATCAAGACTTGCAAATTGACTGTAATTTTGCTTCTGGTGAAAATGAGCCTTCTGTTTTTATGGTTACTGAAACTGTGGTGAATTATGTTCATTATGTGAAAAATGAATGGTTGTTAGATTCTGCATGCACGTTTCACATGACACCTGATAAAAACATGTTTCATACTTATAGTGATATGAAAAGTGGCTCTGTTTCTTTAGCTAATGATAAAAAGTGTCAAATTGCTGGTATTGGAGACGTTTGTCTCAAGTTTGAGTCTGGTTCTTGCTTAACGTTGAAAGATGTGCGACATGTGCCTGAATTAGCTAACAATCTCATGTCTTGTGCATCTTTAGAAAATGATGGGTTAGAAGGGAAATGGGGTAATGGGTGCATGAAAATCTTGAAGGGGTCTCTTGTGATTTTCAAAGCTGAAAAGATTAGAAACTTATATGTTTGCACTGCTGAACCAATGACTGATTATGCTAATGTTGTTAAAGTTGATAAAACTGATTTGTGGCATAAAAGACTTGGACACATGAGTAATAAAGGTTTGGAAATTTTGAATAAAAATGGTGTTTTTTGTAAAGATAAAATTTCTGGTATGCCTTTTTGTGACTCTTGTGTGATGGGTAAGCAACATAGAGTATCTTTTCCCAATCCCCCTAATCCCAATCATTGTTCGAGTAAAGCAATTCTTGAGTATTTACATGCTGATGTATGGGGTCCTGCTAGTGAGACCACTCAAGGTGGAAATAGATATTTTTTATCTATAATTGATGACTTTTCCAGGAAAACATGGGTGTTTTTAATGAAAAATAAATCTGATGTTTTTGATAATTTCAAAAATTGGAAAGTCATGATTGAAAATCAAACAGGTAGAAAAATTAAAGTGCTTAGGACTGATAATGGACTTGAATTTTGCAATCATGAGTTTGATAACTTTTGCTTAGAGAATGGAATTAAAAGGCATAAGACTGTGCCTTATACACCGCAACAAAATGGTGTTGCTGAACGTATGAATAGAACTCTATTAGAAAGAGTTAGAACCATGCTTGCTACTTCTGGTTTGTCCAAGCGTTTTTGGGGTGAGGCAGTGATGACTGCCGCCTATCTTATAAATAGGTCTCCCTCTGTCCCTTTAAATGGTAGATGTCCTGAAGCTGTTTTTTCTGGAAAACCTGTTGATTACTCAAATTTGAGGATTTTTGGTTGTGCTGCGTATGCCCATAAGAAAAATGATAAACTTGAACCTCGGACTGTGAGGTGTATTTTCTTGGGATACCCGGAGGGTGTCAAGGGGTATAGATTATGGGTAAGGGAGGAACCGGGTTTCAAAGTGATCATTAGTCGTGATGTTGTGTTTAATGAAACTGAGTTTCCTTGCTTAAATAATGTGCCTCCCCCTCCCCCTGCTCCAAATACGGTGGAGCACTCTTATGTGCCTATTCCTGCTATTGTTAATGAGCCTGTTACACAACCTGATGTGATTCCTCCTGTTGATAATCCTATTGATGTGAATGAGCAAAATATTGATGTTGAAAATGAAGATATTGAAAATAATGAGTTGTCGGATTTGAATGACTACCAACTTAGTCGTGATAGACCTAGACGCATATCTAGGCAACCTGCCCATTTTCATGATTTTGATATGACTTCATTTGTGTTTAGTGTGTTTGAATCTATTGATAATACTGAGCCTAAAACCTATAATGAAGCTTTAAATTCTGCTAATAAGAATGAGTGGATTAATGCTATGAATGATGAAATGAATTCTTTGCATGTTAATGATACTTGGACTTTAGTGCCTAGACCGAAAAACTGTTCTATTGTTTCTTGTAAGTGGCTCTATAAAGTCAAGAATGAATCCGACTCTGTTAGATTTAAAGCTAGACTTGTAGCAAAAGGTTTTACTCAGAAAGAAGGTATAGATTACACTGAAATATTTGCTCCTGTTGTTAAATTCACAACTGTTAGGATTATGCTTGCTTTGGTGGCTCAGTTTAATTGGGAAATGAAACAAATGGATGTTAAAACTGCTTTTTTGCATGGAGATCTTGATGAAAAGATTTATATGAAGCAGCCTGAGGGTTATATTGATAATACTTGTCCTGATTATGTGTGTTTGGTAACAAAGTCGTTATATGGGCTTAAACAGTCTCCTCGTATGTGGAACTTGAAATTTGATAAATGCATGCTAGATTTAAAATTCCAGCGAAGTGCTTATGATCATTGTTTATATTTCAAGAATGATACGAGTATGCCTGTTTTCTTGCTTATATATGTTGATGACATGCTTCTTATTAGTCCTTGTTCTAAATCCGTAGAGAATGTTAAAAATTGCTTGAGTGCTAAATTTGACATGAAATATCTCGGTGATGCTAGTAAGATACTTGGCATGAATATAATCAGAGACCGTGAATTATCTGTTATTTACTTGAATCAAAGTTCATATGTTGAAAAGATTTTAAGTAAATTCTCTATGAAAGATGCTAAGTCTGTTAATACCCCTCTTGCTTCCCATTTTGTGCTTAGTAAAGAGCAGTGTCCCCAAAATGACTTGGAGCTAGACCAAATGAAAAATATACCTTACTCGAATGCTATTGGTTCTGTTATGTACTTAATGGTTAGTACCCGTCCTGATATTGCTTATGCTATTTCGTGTTTAAGCCGTTATATGTCAAATCCTGGCTTGCCCCATTGGCAAGCGCTTAAATGGTTGTTAAGGTACTTAAAGCATTCGATAAGTTATGGTTTGAAATTCACTAAGTGTGATGAAGGTATAAAATTAGTTGGTTATGTTGATTCTAATTATGCTAATGATAGGGACAATAGAAAATCTACCACTTCATATGTGTTTACCTTATGTGGCTCTTGTATTAGTTGGAAATCTCAGTTACAGCCAATTGTGGCTTTGTCTACGACAGAATCTGAATATGTGGCTATGACCGAGGCTATAAAAGAGGCCATATGGCTTAAGGGTTTACTTTCTGAAATTGGTTTTCTAAATGATAATGTGGTAGTATTTTCTGATAGTCAATCTGGCATTCAATTGGGTAAGAATCCTGTTTTTCATGATAGAACTAAGCATATAGATGTTAAATTTCATTTCATTCGTGATGTGATTGCTAAAAATATTGTTTATCTTGAAAAAATTGACACTAATTTTAATCCTGCTGATATGGGAACTAAGTGTTTACCTGTTTCAAAATTTTTGAACTGTTTGAAAATTTTGAATTTTGACACTTCATGTTGATGTTTGTGTTAGCTTGTCCCAAAAATCCTCTTCTTTACTTTGTGTGAAGTTGGGGTGTCTAGTTACGTTCCGTTTCTATGTGATAGGAATAAACTAGATTTTTGCCTTCCGTACTTTGTTCTAACTTTGTGTTGGATCAAGTGCCGAAGGCTAAGGCGATGATGAATATGCCCTGTAAGTGTATCCTATGAGTGCATCGTGAATTGCACTGGTGTCATGAACCGGCACTTGATCCAAGGTGGAGAATGTTGTTATGTTTGTTTTGGGCTTAGGCCCAAAATAGTGCAGCCCTAATTGTGAGAAGCCCATTGTGAGAATTAAATTCTTTTGTTTCCAGCTCCCAGTTTGTTCCCAGCGAATGTTTTTAATTGCTGAAGTTGGTTTTTTTTTAATTGGTTCTTATCACCAATATTACGATCAGTTGAGGGTTTTCTTCAGCGGCGATTTCGCCGCTTCGTTCCTCCTCCTTCGCGATTGATTCGATTGATCGGGTAAGCTTTATCTCCTTCTTCCTCTTATCTCTTCTACCTTCAGCCCCCTATTTAAAACCCCCACACCCTCCCTTTGCAGCCATCAGAACACACAGTCTATACACACTTTTGGGGTTTTCTCTTTCGGATAAATAGAGAGGGTTTAGTGAGCTTGCAGAGGTATATTTGAGAGTTCTGTGAGGTGGTTCGAGGTTCATATCGATTTCTTCTACTCTCAATTTCTGTCTAGGTGCTCTTCCTCAGTTAGGTTTATAATCTGTCAGTGTGTGTGTGTGTTGGCGAGGCATAACAGAGGAGTGTGGGTTGTGGTTTTTCCGGGTCTGCTGGTAGTGCCATTTGCTGTGGATGCCGAAATTGTTTGGGTCTGTATTGGGCGTTCTTGGACAGCTTTGCTGCCTTCGGTTCATAATAACTCGCCTTGGATCGGTGACCTTGGATTGTGGCTGGATTTCGGATCAAAAGGATACTTGGGCCTGAGCCGAATTCTATTTATTCTTCTCTGTTTATTTCTTTTTCCATTACTCTGTTTTCTGAATTATTTCTGTTTTAAACCTGTTATTAACATTGGTTTTATTTGTCTGTGCATGTTCCGTTTGCAAAATTTCTGGGCATTTGGAGGAGAGAAATCTCAACAAAATCCTTATATTGTAAACGAGTTGCCAAACATAGCCAAGCACTCTATAGCTACCAATTTTTCAAATTTTCTCAATTAAGAATAACAATGTTGCCCCCAAAACAGGAAAAGAAAAAAAAACAACACAAACCCTTGTTTTTTAAAATTAAAAGAATTTGATACGATTTGTAGAGAGAAAAACTCGTACCATCCCATCCATATCCACTGACTCCATCACAGAGTGCAGATAAAAGAGATTCAAGTCCCCCCACTAAAATGTTCACACACAATATAAGTGCCGAGAGAAATATACAAGCACGTAGTGCTACATATGTTTGCATGCTGGTAAAATTTTCAATTAATACGTACAAGTGCAAGGCGTTAGCATCATTAACCTTGTCATCCTCACTGTTGTTGACACAGCCAAGCCAAGCCAAGCTCAACCAGATTTGAAAAGTAAAACAGCTTTTGAGTCCAAATAGAAATAAACAAAATGGTTTGTCTCGTGAGTCACATACGAACCTACACAACACAAAACCAGATAGTGAAGACGGTTACATACTAAAGGCATAACTACAAAACCTTTTCATCTCAATCCATTTGTGATCATATCATCAAACTAAATATCATTATGATATGCATACCGAATGTGAAAATAGTCCCTTCGTCCCATAGCAAGTGTCATAGTTGACTTGACAAACTATTTAAGGATTGTGCTTTACTTGTTTGTATATGCTTGTATAATGGTAACAATACACGTAAGACTATTTCCTTATTTAGAAACGCGACACTTATTTTTATTTTTATTTTGCAGATGGAGTATATAGGGTTAAGGTTAAAAGGGGAAGAGTCATTGGGTCAAACTAATACCGTTACACCTATTGATGTGGGATGCTGCTTGATTCTTTCAAGTAAGCCGGCGTTCAAGATATGCAATACCCAAAAAAAATATAAGAAGGAAACTTTGTCTGTTACTCCATCTGTCCTCGGTTCCAATAAGCAATGTTGTTCATTCTGGGACATCCAAAAATAAGTATCTCCTTTCCATTTGGGAAATTAACTTGAAACACTTTGTCTAAAATGACTCTTAAATGTTCCACGTTAACACTACGAGTAGCCAACTCCAGGTAACGGACAAAGGCTGAGTTAATACGTTAATAAGAAAAAAATAGGCTATGGAAGGAAGAAAACTAAATCCTCTACAATAGGCCAGTCATATTACTGAAATAAAATGCTTTAACCTTAGGGTGTATTTGTTTGCTCTTAATGAATGAGTCTTAATGAGTTTTGAAAGCTATTTTAGCCTTCAAAACTCATCAAGACTTATTCATTAAGAGCTAACAAATACACCCTTAAAAGGCGTTGAGAGGACAATCATTTTAAAAGATATGTCAAAAGATTCATGGAAAACAAGCAACTAACAGCAATCGTGCTTTAGGGAGTATACTAGCGGCAAACTCTAAAGAACTCAACTAAGATAGCATAGTGGACTGAAGGTGAAGAACACTACTTTCAGATGAAATATCAAGCATTTGCACTAACTAGATCAACCAATACAGGATTCTACATTAGAGAGCATGGGTTTGGATGATAATCTTCTGAACGTCAAGTCCTTAGATGATCAAGAACATTTAAAGGAATTTCCTGCTATGCAATGACTACTGCAAACAAAGGATAAACAATGAAGTTTTCCGGGAAATAAAGGGCTACACCAGCTCAGGAAGAAGTTCCATATCTATGATAAGCATATACTCGTGCTTAAGACCATCGAGCACATTTTAGGAGAATTTTATGTTAATAGTTATCTTAAGATTCATATAAACACGGAGAAGCCTTTTCAACAACTGTTGCAACGGAACCTAATGAGAGGGAAGGCTCGAGAATATTTGAAAGGTACTGTTCACAGGAACAGTAGAAAGTAGTACTCGTAATTATTACTCTGGGGAGAGGCGCAGACTAAGCTGAAAAGTAAGAAGCTGACTGTCATTATACGATTGGGCTATCAAAGTATTATATCCATCATGCAGGTATCTCACACTACGAAGATGGACTTGAAGGTTCAAATATAAATGAACACATTGGGAATTGCTTTGAACATGTATATAGCAAGAATGGTTCTATAGAAAGGTATAGGACCCATAGTTCTTAAAAAGAAAAATGATGCTGCAGGAATTGTGCTTATCAATCTTCCTCCACGTGGCAGGACTGATCACCTGGCTCCTTGACCTGAAATCAGAACCCACGACTAGCCGGATGTGTCTCCGGCGAAGACGCTCGGGCGTGAGAGTAAGATCAAAGTTGTATAAAGCTCAAAATGTATTGAATAATGAACTCAGAATACAAAATGGCAGTTACCTTTCACCGTTTGGTAGTGATGAAGTATTTATAGACAAGAGTGGTGTATTTTTGGGGAGGCGACATGTGCTCCGAGATTGTAGCGGCAGTTACTTGGACGTGGGAACATGTCTATAACGGTCCCTGATTTGTAGGGATGTGGTTATGAGGATTGTTCAACCAAATAAGCCGGCAAGTGTTAAGTCGTCACTTGTTGATTTAGGTCGAGGTCGCCACTCGTGATATGGTCGACCTGACTGTCGGGTAGAGCATGATTCGTACCCGAATTGTAATATGGATCATGAGGTCGGACTAAGTTAGGTCGGGACCTGGTAGGTCGGACCATGGGCTTAGTCGACTGATACTTGAGATGGGCTTTGGGCCTTGTTTTGATTGGACCAGCCTTATAGGGAATGTGGAGACCAAGGCTGTCTGTAATTGGACTTTACTCGTTTGGCCCAACTCGACACTTTTGGTATGTTCAGTGGCCCCCAACTTTCGAGTTGACTTCGTCGACTTGGAAGTTAAGAAGATTTTTGACGAAAATTGCTTTACTCGCAGGTCGATGCTAGTCTTTGAAGTAGGTCGACCATGATGACGTGGCAACATGCTGATCGTTGGCGATGAACGGTTGGAGATGAAGGAGCGCCGATTTTCGTAATGAGTACAATTCGAGCGTTTGGAACTCCTTCTCGAAAACCGCTTCAGTTTTTAATTTTGGAAAATTAATTTCGATTTTCCTTTCCCTTTCCAAATTTAGGAAAATATAAATAGCAAAATCCCTCTTCGTTTAGAACTTTTACCGTCCTAAAACTCTTCTTCTCCGGCGATAATCACGGGATTGCAAAGCAAGATTTAAATCTAGTTCTCGGCTTCAAAAGAACGAACCTACCTTCGCAATTAATTAAGGTATTTCCCTCGTATCCTTGCTTTAAGGTTTTAATTTATGCACTGTTCTTCAAGTTTCCGCCACGGCTAGGACCTTTAGTTGCGAACCGTGGGCGCGTGGTATGGCTCTTGCACCGTTAGCAAGTAGGGCATGCAAGAATGTGAACGGTGAGTGGAGAGTGATGTCCTTGGATGAGTGTGCCTCCATTTTGACTAGTTGGGGGTTGAATTACACTGAGATAGGGCTGCCCATTGTAGGAGAAATTGAAAATGTGGTGATTGACGACTCAAATGTTGTCGCTTTTCATCTATTCCATGAACTGCTTGACCATATCACCTTGTTTTATGTTAGGGACGTCCAAAAGCCCTCCTTCCTTAGAAATAGAATAGGTTTTCCGGGGGAGTCTAGGTCGTCCTTAAGTAGGTCGACTCATAGGACTGACTCCCCTGCTTCCTCTTTTGCTTGTACAGATATGGCGACTCAAGAAGGAAACGCTGCCTCAACTTCTTCTGGTCCTCGAATTGTCAACGCCTTTGGGCCCAATGTGGTGCCAGGCAAGAATGAGAGGGGCTATGTGCCTCAACGACCTACCCGTGGAAGGAAGAATATGGAATCCCGTTACGATATGATCTACAAATTCTGTGGGGTGAATAGGGCGTACTTTAGGGTGACTATCCTCGGCCCGAAAGATTTTATGGCCAAATACCGAGGTACTTTCACTAGGGATAAAACCAAGGTAGCTTTCTTTTATGGTCAATTTGAGGCCGGGTTGAGGCTACCATGGATCCTTTCATCAATGAGTTTCGGAGTGTATGGATGCCCTCCTCTTCACTCGGTGCTAACACTTGTAGAGTCTTTGGTGTGCTTTGCAATGGTGTGTAGGCTCTTGGGCCACGAGCCTTGTATGAAGGTTTTCAAAGAGTTTTTGGTGCCAAGCTAGATAAGCATGATTGGGGGATTAGTACTCCTTCCAAGCCTAACTCTCCAAAGTTGTTTGCCACCCTTCCTAATAAACACAACCGCTTTGGAACTCGCACGTAGTTTTGGTTGAGAGCAGGTGGGATGGGAATTTCCTCTACCCAATGACGAGTCCGACGTTATCGGTGAGGATAATTACCGGGAGCCTCCTTGGTGTAAAACTTTGTATAGAAAGCCGCGTGCCCCGGTCAAGGATGGACCCGTCACTGGGAGTCATTAGTGACAACCAAGTACAATTATATTCTAGGCTGGATGATGCACTGAGATGAGGTAGCAGAGCCCCTCATACTGTATTGACAGCCAGTGTACCACGATTGGGTAACTCACTCTTTGGGGAGATTAGAGGAGAATTGTCGCTTTGCCGAAGCAAGGCGACACGCAAGAACAATGGAGAACACATTGGTGGTAAGGGTTTACTCGCCTTCGTTCATTAGCTCGTCCAATGTTAACTTGCATAAGTGATATTTTATAGGCGTATAGGATTGCTTTGATCCGCATACTTAACTTTCGGCTCGTCACTTGCTTGCTCGCCTGTAGAATCGCCTCAATTCGTACATAGAACCGCTTGTAATCGTATCTCTGTATTTATCAAATGGTTTGTTCATATGTAGAATTAATTCGTACATAGAACGATTTTATTTCGCATACGTGACTCTTAGCCCATCTCTTGTCTATTCGCATGTAGAACTGGTTAGCTCGTACATAAATCCGTTTCGAATTGTCACCCCGTACTTATCAAATTGCTTGCTCGTATGTAGAATTAATTCGTACATAGAAGCATTTCGTATTGTCGAACTAACACTTTGATGTCGTGCGGTTTGACTCCCGAACAAGAAGCCGCCATGGTTCGAATTGTTGGAGTTTCGACAAGAAAAAGGCTAAGAGGGCCCACTGAGCCGCGAATGCTAAGGCAAGCGAGAGAGGGAGGCCGCCGTAAGGAATAATTTACTCTCAAAGGACAATCTTTGGTGATCCCAATGGAGGAGGTCGAGATAGAGGACCTTCAACGTGGCTCCCATTCCATGAATGTGAATGAGGAGGAGGAATCCAAGCAGGTCGCCAGCCAAGTCTACGAGCTCGATCCGGTTCAAGAGGCCAACGCCGCGACCTCTGGAGCCGAGACGGCGGGGTCCGGCCCGATGAATGTGGTTGAAATTAATGATGATGCCGTCGAGGAGGAAGATGATCAGGCGTTGAGGACAAGAAAAAGATCAAGGTGCGGAAAGTGGCAAGGCCGTCTCCCCAAGTCCACTCCTCCTCTAGCCCCTCCCGAGGAGCCAAGAATCCATGATGCTTTGATTCGTAAGCTTAGCGATGTTCCCCTCTCATCGGGTCAACAAGATGACTCGCCGCTATCCCGAGGTGACGCTTGGTCAAGTGGTGGTGAGAAGGGCCTTGGATGTAGATCTCCTAGCTCACTTTGCGAGATAAGGGGATGACTCCAGCTGAATTCACGCCCGATCCGGGTTGGTACACAAAGCGAGGTAAACCTTTACTTTCCCTTTCTGTTTGGTCGCTTATTCTGTTAGTTCGACAGTTCACCTTCTATGCCTTAGCCGAGCTAATACTTCAATGTTTTCTCTAATGCAGTCTCTCACCATGAACGAGCAAGCTAAAAGCTCTTGGAGGGCGTCAATTGAGAGGGAGAAGCAGGCTTTGCGTGATTACTTCCAAGAAGGCACAAGAGTTCGCCGATCCGAGGGAGAAATACAATGATCTGGATAACTCGTGTGGAAGCCAATGAAATGGTGAAGACGAAGGCCTGTCCGATCTCGTGTCGAATCTAAGATCAAGGAGGTAGAAGCGGAGAGGGATGCAGAGAAGAAGGAATCTGGAAAAACCAAGACCGAGCCGGCAGCCAACAAACTTTCGAAGGAGAAGGATGCCTTCGCTCGAGTTGCATGAACAAAGATCGACTGAGAGAGAGAAGAGTCGAAAGACCTCCAGCCGCCGCTGAGAAAACCGCTAAGGATGCCTCTCGAAGCCGCGGTTGAGAAGTTCAAGGAAGGGGACGAGTACTATGATGCCATCGTGTCTAAGGCACAAGATTTTCGAGGTCGGCAAAGAGACACATGGCCCGCGTGCGCTTGTAGATCCAACGGCTACGGTTACCATCGAGCAATTAGCTCGTTGGTTTACTGAGTCTCAATATGATATGACGGCTCGTGGTGGTCACTCGCTCGTTCCTTACCTTGAAAATGATCTAGCTTTCATTGCCCAAGAGGATGAGGAGGATCACTGCGAGAAGTGGGAAGCTCCCCCTGTTCTTGATAGAAATTTTGATGTGGTCTTGGCGGAACTCGACGATGCTGAAGCCACGGATACCGAAACCGAGCGTACATATTCTCGAATCGGGTAAGCCCATAGAGCCCCAAAGAACGAGAAGATGGTGAAGGTCGAGCTTCCATTGGCGACGAGCCGATGTAGTCCAAGACTCTTGATTTTATTGAGTTGTAATGAACAAGTCCCAAACAATATCTTTGTCTTTTGTCTAACATTATCCGTATGCCTTATCCCACTTTTTGGGAGGCATAATACTTTTGTAAGTTAATTTACGCTCAAGTCACGGCCCGCTCTTGGGAGGCTTTTCATATTTAATCTTACCGACCTTTGTTCTCGTAATGTTGTATGTTTTCCATTCCATATTGTATGTCGAGCTAGATGTAGATAATATAAATGAGTCAACTTGAGCCTAGAGGCGACTTGATCTTGTTGGTTTAGTCGACCTCGTACTTGGTTAACTTTTTTTGGTGGAACGAGATTGATCATGAGCCGAACCTCGTTCATACCATTGAAACCGACCCGGGGTCGAGTTAATTAGGACCAAGTTGATTAGGAATCATACTTGTTGAATAGGCAAAGCCGATTAAGAATCGAGCTAAGTAAATCAAGCTGACTAAGAGTCGAGTTTGTTAGAACTAAGTCGACTAAGAGTCGGACTTGTTAAGTGAACAAAGCTGATTAAGAATCGAGCTTGTTAGAACGAAGCTGACTAAGAGTCGAGCTTGTTAGGGTGAAGCTGACTAAGAGTCGAGCTAAGATGAACTGACTAAGAGTCGAGCTCGTTAGAACGAAGTCGACTAAGAGTCGGACTTGTTAAATAAACAAAGCTGATTAAGAATCGAGCTTGTTAGAACGAAGCGACTAAGAGTCGAGCTTGTTGATATTAATGTAACACTATGTTTGATCGAATAAACTGCGCTTTTCATGAAGTAGGAATCATGCTTACATCAATTCGAAACTAGCTTTAACACAAACTTGAACTTTGAAATTGAAAACTAGAAGTAGTATTTGATGAGGTGAGTAGCATGCCAAGGATGTTTCAACTCGTCACCTCCAGGATGAGCTATCATGTAGGTTCCTTCCTTGACGACTCGAGTGACTACATAGGGACCTTCCCGAGTTAGGAGATAGCTTGTTCTCATTGGGTCCTTTTACCCGTTGTTTCGATCTTTCTCAACAACACATAATCTCCCACTTGGAACGACCTTGCCTTGACCTTCTTGTCGTGGTAGCTCTTAGTTCGTCGCTTGTAGTTGACCATTCGGAGGTAGAGTGTTTTCTCGCTTCTCGTCGATCGTGTCCAAGTCGATCAATCTGTTGGTGTCATTCTGCTCTTGATTGAAAAAAGTCACTACAGCGGTGGGAAATTCGAGCTCAAGAAAGTGCCATTGCCTCTAACCCGTATGTGAGAGCAAAAGGGGTTTCCCGAGTGGTTGTACGGATCGCCCAAAGAGCAAGGGGGAGTTCGTCCAACCAATTGTTACGTCGACCTACGAGTCCCGTCTTGAGCGAAGATAGAACAAGTTTATTTCTTGCCTCAGCTTGGCCATTTCCTTGAGGATAGGCGACGAAGATTTCCAATGTTTGATTCCAACTCGCTTGATCTCGCTTCAAGGTCCGGGAGAAGCAGTAAACCATTGTCGGACACTATAGCTCGAGGAAAACCAAACCGACACCAAATGAAGTCATGAATAAAGTTGATAGCATTTTCCTCTCGTGATGCGAGCTAATGGTTTGGCCTCAACCCATTTAGTGAAGTAATCCATGGCGACGATCACATACTTGCAGCTTCTCGGGCGGGAGGGAATGGTCCAATCAGGTCGACGCCCCACATGTCAAATGGCCAAGCCGCGATCACAGGAGTTTGCTCTGTTTGTAGGCACATGGGGAAGGTTGGCAAACCTTTGGCATTGATCACATTGCTGAACAAAGTTGTGAGTGTCGGCTCTCATGTGTGGCCGATAGTACCCCAAAGTGATTAACTTGTCGGCAAGAGTCCTGCCCCGGTGTCCACCACAAATTCCACTATGTACTTCGTGTATCAATAGGGCGACCTCTTGAGGGTGGATGCACTTTAGTAATGGTCGAGTATAAGATCTTCAGCAATGTGTCGCCTCCTTGAATGACATACCTTGGAGCTTTCTTTTTGATAGCTCGAGCATTCTTCTCGTCATCTGGTAGCTCTCCACTTTCTATGTATGCCTTCATTTCCTCGATCCAACACTTCTCCACGAGTCCAATTTCTTGAGGGATCATCTATGCATTGAATTTTTACTCTTTCATAGGCTGGACTTTCGAGGAAGGAGATAGGTTCATCATGTGGTTCATCCGAAGTGGCTAACTTCGAGAGGAGGTCGGCCTAGCTCATTGTCTTCTCGTCCAATTCTTTGAATCTCCCGAATTCCAAATCTTTTATCGGTTCCTTCACCAGTCGCAGATTTGATCGGTGTGGCACTAAGTACCTCGTACTCGCCTCGACCTGGTTGACTATCACTGTGAGTCACGGTAGGCCATGATCTTAGTCGCTCCAAAACACTTGGCGTATTCTATAGCCGCTATCAAAGCTTCATATTCGGCTGGTTGTTGGAAGCATCAAACTTGAACCTTAGTGATTCCTCATACACAGTTCCTGACTCTGGTTCAATTAGCACTATCCAGCTCCACTGCTATTCTTGGTCGCGATCCGTCCGAATAGACCTTCCAGCAATCGACGGGTAGACCGACGACGACACGGGATTCGACTCCTTCCCTTTAGCCTTTTCTTTGGAGCTCGGCTGCTCGTGGGTCTTCCTTGGTGAGCGTAAGCTCGACCAAGAAGTCGGTAGAGCTTGAGCCTTCAACGCCTTTCGAGGTCGATACTCAAATGTCACCCGTAAGGGCAATTGACCACCGAGAAGTCGACCTGAACTCTCCGGCTTGTGAAGAATTTTTCTAAGGGGGCATTTGTAAGAACCACAATGGATGAGCCGAAATAAGCTCGCGGCTTCCTTGAAGCCACGACTAGGGCATAAGCGACCTTCTCAAAGATTGTAGTATCCGCTTCTCCACATCCGATAAGGCCTCACGATGTAATATATTGGTTTTTGAAGCCCTTCATCCTCTCTAATCAACACCGCCGCAACCGACTTGTCTCCCGCGAGACGGATATACAAATAAGGTTTCACCAAAGTGGTCAAGCATTTAGCAAAGGTGGAGTAGCGAGGTAATCCTTCAATTGTTGAAACGACGAATGACATCTCGGTCGTCCACTCAAAATTTTTCGTCCCCTCAATGCTTTGAAGAAGGGGAGAGACCTCTCTCGTGACTTTGATATGAAGCGACCAAGAGCCGCTACCCTTCCGTTAAGTCGCCGCATCTCTTTGACACCGGTGGGAGCTTTCATGTCGACTAACGCCTTGATTTTTTCGATTGGCTTCTATGCCTCTTTGAGATACCATAAATCCCAAGAACTTGCTACCTGCAACTCCAAAGACACACTTACCGGGATTGAAGCTTCATGTCGTTTGCTCGCAAGTTGGCGAATGTTTCCTTCAGTCGACTACGTGACGTCCGGTCTTAGTTTTGATGACCATGTCGTCCACGTAAGCTTCCATATTTCGACCAATTTGCGAGGCAAAGACTTTGTTCACCATCCTCATAAGTCGCTCCCGCATTCTTTAATCCAAACGGCATCATGTTGTAGCGGTAGATGCCTCCAACCGCTTGAAATCTTTGTCTTGACTATGTCATCCTCGTGCATCTTAATCTGGTGATATCCCGAGTAAGCGTCGAGGAAACCGAGGGCGGAGTGCTTCAGAATAGAATCCACAAGTTTGTCGATTCTAGGAAGGGGATAACCGTCCTTTGGGCAAGCAAGATTGAGAGTGGTGAAGTCGACACACATCCGCCATTTGCCATTTGATTTCTTCGCTACCATGACCACGCCGGCCAACCACGTTGCATGAGTGGCCTCTTTGATTATCCCCGCATTCAAAAGTTTTTGTACCTCGGCTTTATGGCCTCTTCCTTGTCGCAGCAAAGCTTCTCAATTTTTGGGGTCTAGGCTTTATGGTCGGGTTGACTTCCGATCTGTGAACGGCGACCTCCTCCTTGATTCCCCTCATGTCTTCTACCCTCCATGCAAAGACATCATTACTTTCCTTGACGCTCGATGATTTCGCTCGCTCCTTAACCGATAGCCGCTTCCCGATCCGAATTTTTTGGTCGGGGTAAGAAAGGTTGGTGATTGCTGACTCTAGCTCATCCACAGCTTCTAGCTCTGGTCCATCCCTGAATTGTAGAGTCTCAATGATTATCTCCTTAACCCTTTGTCTCTCCTCGGCCCTCAGATGTGGAGCTTCTTCTGCTATCATATCATCTAACTTGCCCGCAACCTCGGTGGTGGTGGCCCCAGAGTTATTGTCGAGCTGGAGGCGTAGGTTGCCTATGATGACTTGGTCGACCATAACTACATCCGAATCGACCTCGGTGGTGTTAGAGTGACTTGTCGACTCAAGCATGACCTCGTCATTTGAGCGATAGGTCGACTCTTCCACGTCGGTGATTGTTGACGATGCAGTAGTTTTGGTGACTGATTGAGACAACTTTAAATAACCATCTGCAGCCTCAATTTCCAACTCCCTTTTCTTTCTTTCTCTCGAGAACATGATCAAGGTAGGCTCGAGCCGTGCCTTGTACACACCCTACTCGGCGGGTGTAGGGAACTTGACTCACCGATGAGGGATCGAGGCCACCATTCCAAGAGCGACCGACTGGGATACCAAGTATAGCGGCATAGTCACTATTTACATCAATCACTATAAATTGTACCTTTGATACGATCTGAGGGGTGTTGGCCTAGGTCGACGTCGAGCTCTATCTTGCCTTTGCATCAACTCGATGATTGGTGAAGCCCTCCAATCTACCATCATATCTCTCCAACTGCTCATCATTAAGACCCATTTCTTTAAAAGTTTTGTAGAACAAAATATCCTTGCAGGCCCCGTGTCGACTAAGAGTCTCGCTCGTCGTACATCCGTCAATGAGACTCTGGGATGACGAGAACTTGCTCTCAGCCGCCATGTTAAGTAGCCAATTCATGGGGAAAAGCCGATTGCTTCATCTCTCGACTTCTCTTCGAGGCACATGGGAGCCTTATTGAGTTGGAAGATTTTGTGCTTGATGGCCGTGTTGCTTGCTTGCTCTGTAATGACCCCCGAGGTTCAATCTAGGTTGCCTGGGTCCCTGTTGTCCACCTCGCCGGCCGATCGCCTCCACCGGTCGAGGCCTTTTCACGTAAGCTTCGAGTCTCCCCGGTCGACCATTCTCTGGATGATACGCTTTAATCCCAAGCAATCCTCGTGAGATGACCGGTGTCTTTGTGGTAGTCGCGGTACTTGGCTGTTGTCCCTCCTAAACTTGTTGCCTGGATTCATTGGGGACTGGAGGAGCCGGCTCGACGGCATTCATAATTTACGTTCGACTCACCGTAAGAGGAGTGAAAGCCTCGGGCACTTTCTCTGTTGCCCTAGTCCTGTTTCTTTCCATTTTTATTATTTCCTCCATTCTTGTTGGAGTCTTTCTTATCATCGAGAGGCCTCAACCTTAGGACTCTTACCATTCTTCTTCTCTTTCCTTTCCTCGCCTAGGGCAACATTTGTACACCTTTTCAAACAACTCCTGTCGAGTTGTGACCGCTTGCTTGTGAGCTCGTAGTCCATATCTGCCGAGGAAATACCGTTTCGAAGCAATTAATGACTTCCCTATCGGTGAGGTCTTCCTCTATCTTATCAACTATTTCCTTAAACTTGGTGAAGTAGCTCATGGAGCTTTCATTCTTCGCTTTGCACCAAGTTATTCGGATCGGTGACGGTCATCTTCCGAGCTCCTGCAGCCGAGAAGCGATCTAAGAACTTTGTCTGAAAGCAGTCCAAGTGGTGATGCTTCCAGCAGCCAAACCATTGAACCAAGTTAAAGCTGCCCCAGTGAGTGTGCTTAGGAGAGCTTTGCACATATTGTCGTCCTCATTGGCGACAAAACACATTGTGGCTTCTAAATGTGCTATATGACTCCTTGCATTGGTCGACCCTGAATATTTCTCCAGAAGAGGCAACCTGAAGGTAGGAGGAGGTCGACTATCTCTGATTTCTTTGGATAAAGGTCGAAGAGCAAAGTCAATTCGTTCGACCTTTCCAATCTCCTTTTTCTTTTCCTCCTCCCACTGTTCGAACTTCTTTTCATCAATAGCCATTCTCGGCATCGGGTCTTTCATCTCCTGGAGGGGAGCGGCATTTGACCTCGGCCCTCACTTCGGGGGAGTCATCTGTCTACTCCTCCTGTCTCTACGGGAATTGGTCCTTTCGATCTTATTGGAGATCTATGTCATTACTTCTTTGAGGCGACTTGCGCCTCTCGGCCTCGATGGCGACCTGCGCCTGTTATCTCCATGTGGCGACCTGCGCCTTTCCCTCTCACAGCGACCTATGCCCATTCCTGTCTCTATGAGATCCCGATCTCTGCGTTACTGAGAAACATGCACGTTTCGCTGGGCTGGCAGAGTCCTCAAATCGAGATTGAGCCTCACTGCTCCCTGTTTCGTTGAGGCTAGCCCTTAAATCGTTACTTGGCACATGAATGATAGTAGGAGCTCGTTGAACTATCTTGTTTTCACCATTTTGCCCCACACCCTCATTTGGCCTAACACTCCCGGCCTGTTGCCCATTAGAAACTCCGCCGAGCGGGGGCCACTCTTTCGCAGCGTACGTCGGCTTGCTCTGCCTCCTCCACGGCTATTAAGTCGGCTGAGAATCCGGGCTCGCTCCAACATCATCTCCTTCTTGCTCGTGGGGTTGGTGGAGGGACCGCCCTACTTCCCATGTTCATTTGCCCATAAGGACGCTTAGGAGGAGGTGGAGCTCCTTGTCCATCCATATGCCTTTACCTCTCCTGGTGTCGGGCAATCCTCTGCCATCAGCAATCTTTTGGTAGAACGCGTTGCTCTACCGTACGAGGACGATTTGGTGGGGGAGGAGGCAAATCCGTGTTCTCATTAGTGATGATGAGATTTCCAAAGCATTCGTATTGGTGTTGATGTTGTTTGCTTCTTCATGCCCAAGTGAAGCCTCAGATACGTGTCCGTCTGAAGTCACCATTGTTGTAGGTTGTTGAAAAATTCGAGGTCAAGTTTAAAGCACGATTCCCGGCAATGGAACCAAACTGATGCTGCAGGAATTGTGCTTATCAATCTTCCTCCACGTGGCAGGACTGATCACCTGGCTCCTTGACTGAAATCAGAACCCACGACTAGCCGGATGTGTCTCCGCGAAGACGCTCTGGGCGTGAGTAAGATCAAAGTTGTATAAAGCTCAAAATGTATTGAATAATGAACTCAGAATACAAAATGGCAGTTACCTTTCACCGTTTGGTAGTGATGAAGTATTTATAGACAAGAGTGGTGTATTTTTGGGGAGGCGACATGTGCTCCGAGATTGTAGCGGCAGTTACTTGGACGTGGGAACATGTCTATAACGGTCCCTGATTTGTAGGGATGTGGTTATGAGGATTGTTCAACCAAATAAGCCGGCAAGTGTTAAGTCGTCACTTGTTGATTTAGATCGAGGTCGCCACTCGTGATATGGTCGACCCGACCGTCTGCAGAGCATGGTTCGTACCCGAATTGTAATATGGATCATGAGGTCGGACTAAGTTAGGTCGGGACCTGGTAGGTCGGACCATGGGCTTAGTCGACTGATACTTGAGATGGGCTTTGGGCCTTGTTTTGATTGGACCAGCCTTATTGGGAATGTGGAGACCAAGGCTGTCTGTAATTGGACTTTACTCGTTTGGCCCAACTCGACACTTTTGGTATGTTCACATTTCATATAGAAAAGTTGCTGAATATTCTTGTAGCATGAATCATCCATCAAAGCTTCACATTAGTAACCTCTTATAAACCAAGTTACATTCCAGTTAAGCTATGGAGACAAAATCCCTACTATAATTATCATTGAGCAACACAGTGAAGCATTAAAATCCTGTTTCTTTATACAACCATCCTTAAAAGAGGATTGAATTTATCTATCTGAACCTAATCTGAAGTGAAAGAAGAGAAAAAAAATACGGTCCTTTCCCCCACAACCAGGGAGAAATCAGCATAGTGACAAAGGCAATAAAAAGGATATTATGTACTCCATCCATCCCACCTCAAATTGCAAAACTTGCTCCATTTGGTGTCCCATTAGAAATTGCAAAATCGAAAAATAGAAAGTTTTTTTTTAATCAATGTGACCCATTTGTCATACACACATCAACTAACCCACTTGCTAATTCCTACCCCACTAATATTCCCCACTCTACTATCCATACTCACAACACCGTAATATTATACTTATCCTTAAGTCCCGTGCAATGACGGTTTTTATTGCAATTTGAGGTGGGATGGAAGGAGTATATGCTAGTTTTGGCTTATTCTTTTTAACATGCTAGTGGCTACCTTCAAGAATACTTGTGTACTTCCAACCATTTGAGAAGTCAAATAGACATGGTATTTAAGGAGAAAATATTTAGTGATCCTTGAGCACCACGTCATCAGCTATTCATCCCTCAATTTTTGACCATTTGAAAAAGTGCTCACATTAACACGTTTATGGTCTCTCATATGTTCTAGAAGCCAGGTGAGCTAATGACATGGTCCTTAATGACCACCAAATATGTTCTTGTACATATGTACATAAGCACCATTCGAAGCAATATACCCCATCTGTCTTAAAATAATTATCGTGCTTTCCTTCTTTTTTTGGTTCATCCCAAAAAGATTTTTGTGTTCCTTATAGTTTTAGTGATATTTTATATTGTGTAAACAAGGTAAGCACCATCCCTAAAAGGATTGACAACTCAAATGTGACACGTTTGTAGGACACAAACATTTTTCAAGATTGTATGGATGGGCAAGATAGTATTGACAGACGATATTGTTTTTAAAAGATAACAACTTCATATGGAGTAAATATTATTGGAATAATGATTATGAAGATGTCAAAATGAGGAGAACAGGGACTAAACTAATTAAAGATAAATTAGAATGAATCTGAAACAAAATGGAATAGCAAGTGTCTAGAGCTTCATACCTGTTGCATCAACGCCACAAATTTGTACAGAGGGGCAATTAGCTTTGTGCAAGTCAGTTCCACAAGCTTCTGGTACTTTGAGCTGGGTAAAATTTGCTTGAAACCTTTTGGAGCCATTCGAAACTTTGCCATTCGAGCTAAATTCTTGTAAAACTTAGTAGCCAATCTCAGTAAATGTCTGCTTGAGGATCTGCAGATTATTGTCATATTAAAACCGTCTCAAGAACAAAAAAGGTGAGAGATGTATGATACTCCCTCTATTCCACTTGAAGAGACCATATTTAAGAGTGACATTTACGGATTGAGAAGAAAAAAAAAAAGATCCATAAATAACCTTCATTTTGAGATTTAACATTATTTTTCTAGTTCCAAGTCTTATTTAGCAAGGGTGAAGCTGGAAACTCTTAAACGTTACTCCCTCCGTTCCATAAAGGAACACCCATTTGTCCTTTCAAATAATTTAGTAATATATTTTTCTTTCAGTTACTATCCCCTAATAAAAATAAAAATCACATAAAGAACCACTAATCTTAGCCCACATCATCCCCATCCATTTCACTCTTGGAAATTAGTTATTTTAACCATTCAAATTTAAAAAGGGTTAATGACAATTTAGGGCCTGTAGTATAGGGGCATTACCACATTGGGGCCCGAAGTCCAAAAACTATCAATTTAGGGCCTTAATTTACAATTTTGATCAAATTGGAGCTTTTTGACGGAAAACGTTAAAAAAACCCGTTAAGTGATCATGTGCAAAACATGTGACATTTAGTGAGGGCATTTTGGTCATTTTACGTTCAGCCCAGACTTCAGGCCCTAAATTGACATTTTTCCTATAAAATAATAAATAAAAATATTTAGTTTTTTTTTACAAAAATTAATAATAATAAAATAATAATAATAATAAAATAATAATAATAACTAATTTATTTCCAAATTAATTTATTTTTTAATTTATTATTTTTGAATATTCATTTTTGAGACGGAGGAAATATCAAATATTATTTCCAAATTAATAACTACATTATTAATTCTTATATTAATAATACAAATACACTAACCAAAAAAAATCAAATATTCATGAAAAAAAAATAAAAAAAATAACACCACACATGTTTATACTCATTCCCAGACACATCCACCACGCAACAACCCACCGCTGCAAGCACCACCAACAACCCACCGCTGCCACTGTCATCAACACCACCACTGCCGCCACCACCACCACCTTCCAAAGCCTTCAACACACCACCAACACACTGCTGCCGCCACCACTAACACCACCACTACCAACAACCCAGAAAAATCAAATTCAACAAAAAACCCACCTTCTCCGGCCACCAAATCGTCCTCCACACCCCCATTAATACCCGCACCAAGCCATCTCCTCCATTTCCGCTGCTTTCAACCACTGTCTTCTCTAATCTCTCCGTCTCTCCACCACCCATTTCAAATCCCCCCCCCCTCTTCTCCTCCGAACCCAGCTCATCTTCCCCTTCTTTTTGATTTCATCACCGGCATTTCCACCCCACCCCCATCAGTACAACGGCCACCACAAACCCAGTACAACAGCCACCACAAAGACCCAAACTCACTCAATTCCAAATACAAGCAAGATAGAAATCAAATGATTTCAAACTGAGAACCGCAGCTCCTTAGGTTCAGTGACCCTAAACTTAGGACAACTACCAAGCACAACAGCATGATGATCCAACACCGGCGGCACAATCAACGTCCGATTCGGTATCCCGCCATTAACAACCCATTTCGAACTCCGACAACCGGGTTCTTGAATCCATTTGTGGGGAGCGTACCACAGAAACTTCTGTCCCCACTTAGGGCTCGTAATTTGGTACGTTGGGGAGATTTGGAGGTGGTGGGAATGGGAATGGGGATGGGAAGGGAATTAGAGATGGGTTTGTAGAGGAGGAAGAAGAGGATAGAGAGAATGAATGTGAGGAGAGAGATGAAGAGGATCGGCGATCTGGGTTGGGGTTTCTTCTTCCATCTTGTAGTGGTTTTGTTGGAATTTGGAGCTTCCATTTTTTGGAGAAGGTGGGGTTTTGTTGATTTTGAGTTACTGAGTTTTAATTTTTGGGTTTTTGGAGAGAGAGAGAGAGAATCAATTTAGGGCCTGAAGTCTGGGCTGAACGTAAAATGACCAAAATGCCCTCACTAAATGTCACATGTTTCGCACATGATCACTTAACGGGTTTTTTTAATGTTTTCCGTCAAAAAGTCCCAATTTGATCAAAATTGTAAATTAAGGCCCTAAATTGATAGTTTTTGGACTTCGGGCCCCAATGTGGTAATGCCCCTATACTACAGGCCCTAAATTGTCATTAACCCATTTAAAAATGAGACTTTCTTTTTAGGACAAACAAAAAGGAAAAGTGGGAACATCTTTATGGGATGGAGGGAGTACTACCTTAACTTTATACAGTAGACTTTTTAACTGTGCATCAAAAATAGAGAGGATTCTTCAGTGGATATAAGGGCAAAAGAATTTTTTAAAAAAATGTTATAAAAATCTTACCTTTGAGGATCATCAACACAAAAGAAGATAAGACTGCCACAATATCTTCAGCCCGAGTGCATACAGCCTCTTCCAATGCTAAACCAGGACCATGTTTTTCATTCTCGTCAGGTGAAATCTATATTATAAATCATACCTGGGTTGCTACAGTACTCTCTACAGTACCAAGTGGGTGTTTTACCATTTTGCCCTCACTATTTTGTCCCTTTCCCATTTTGCCCTTAAAAAAAAAATTTAATTTTAAAAAAAAAATTTAATTTTAAAAAAAAAAAATTTAAAAAATTTTTTTTTTTTAATTCAAAAAAAAAAAAAACAAAACAAAAAACGTGGCCTTGGACACGGGCTTAGGCTAGTGGCTTTATAAGTGGCAGCTGAATACGTCTTTAATTTCAAAGTGAGCCAATCCATGTCAATAATAACTAATTCAGTTATTTGTAGTATAGAAGTTGCTATTACGGTCTCTGTTGACCGGTTTACAATAGCATAAGTTTCAGACTTCTCTAATTATTTTCACTAGCTCCATGGCCATATCCTGTCCAACAGATAGATCATTTGGAGCTGAACTTAACGACAAACCAAGAGAGACTACACTTTTGGCAATCTTGGGATTTTTGATATCGTTGTTTTTGCATATACGTATTGCCCAGGTACTGAGGGGATTCATCCTTTCACCTGGAAACTTCATGGCAATTATCTTTGCTATCTCACACAGGATCTGACAAAATAATAGTACTTTATATGAAAACTCTTAAGCAAAATAAAAATCTAAATAACTCAAGTGGTCAAAATGAGCTACTCCCTCCATTCCGCTAAAAAAGTCCACACTGAGTCAAATATTTTTAAAAAATCAATAATATCCTATAACAAATAAAATGGCTTCCTAATTTCAAGTCCAATACGTCAAGAATAACTTTCAAAGCTTACATTTCTTAGGTTAATTTTTCAAACATTGCTCTTTGAGTGGAAAATCTCAATATCCCTCTCTGACCCATTATAAATTTTCCATTTGACTTGTCAGCATTTTTTAGGAATCTGCTTTAGTTGTTTGTATATTGCTTTAAAATGGTAAAATTGCACTATTTTAGGACAGACCAAAAAGGGAAGTGCGACATTTAATATGGGATATTTATTATGGGATGGATGGAGGGAGTCAATGGTACAAATCTTTAACTAGAATGGAGGGAGTAGATACTAAGGTACTTACCTCAACTTCCTGGTACAACTTTGCATCAAGAAACAAAGAGAACAAAGGCTTTATGATTTTCTTGATGAACGCAACTTCGCTTCATGCACTGCCATAATTGACTCCATTCACAAGTTCGTATTCCTCATTACAATCTGAATCAAGAACATATATTGATGCATACTCAAGTACAGAATCTGAGACCATATCCTCAATCAAACCTACCTCCTCTCGCCTCTGAAAACTTACTGTTATCAATTCCTTTAAGCAAATTAACGCTGAATGGATGAGATCCTTTCTATCTTCAACATCTTTCTTCCCCTTAACTTCTTTTTGCTTTTGAGATATCTCAGGATTTGGCCCGGACTTGAGCAACCAAACCAGTTTCAGCAATGGTGGTCCTAGCACCTTGATTTCCCCATAGATCAAAGCCTTTAATGGGTCGTCTTTTCCCACATCAGAGAAGTACTTTATTTGACGAAGGGAAGTATTCAAGACAAAAGAAAAAACTTTGGAATATTGGCTTGATGAGTTGCAAGAAGATGATTGGCTACGAGCCTGAGAAGTTGTAGTACCATTGGAGGAACCACTTTTATACAGTTCAAATGCAGTTTGAAATAACTGAAATATGCTTGAAGTTGCCAAGAAAGGAGCTCTTTCTGTAGGAATTGCTGTTTGGTTTGACTGGAGGGAATCTGGTTTATCAAGACCAGTCGATCGGATAATTCTCTTTCTGATTCCATTACCTTGTCTAGACGTACTAGCAACCTTCTCCAGTGACTCGTATAGATTAACAAGATCAATAAGCTCTTTCTTTAAATCTACTTTTTTAGCATTGGCTGCTTTTTCCAATTCAGCGGCAATTGTATTCAAAACCACCTCAACTATTCCTGACAAGATCAAAGCACAATTTTGTTTCCACTCTCCTTGTTGAGGTGTAGAGGATTCATCCTTTGCTTGGCCAAGCAAGCCTGAACTGACACCCAAAGAAACAATATATAAGAAGTGTTTTATTAATAAAGGAATGTTTAATCAATCTGATGTCAAAGGAACCCAGTGGAAAATCATTCATCCTTTCTTGACACGGAAGTGTTTTATCATATAATTCTCTTTGAGAGATGCCATGAGTTAGTGGCGGAGCCACATGAATTGAAAGGGGAGCCCTTTAGAAAGTGTGCCATTTTACAACTTAAGTCGTGAATTTTATCAATTTTTACCCCGTTTCTAATAAGAAAAAATTGCAGTACATAATATTTTGCCCCCATTTTTGCCAAATATATACTAAAAAAAATTCCCCCGTTTCTATAAAATCCTAGCTCCGCCACTTCTATGAGTAAGGAAAAAATGTTTATAATGGTATACTTTCCATGATTCCTAAGGGAAAGGTGGTGTCTGTCTCAAACAAACTTTAAGTAAAGTTGAATTGAGAACTGGACCTTCAACATCTCCGTTTCTAAGGATCTTCCGCACTTTCGATAGAGCACTACAAAATGACTCAGCAGACACGGGTTTTCCGGCCTGGAAAAACTAAAACATTAGCACAGGGGTGGCTGGTACATGTCACTGTCACTCAAATTGGAAAAACTAAAACATTAGCACAGGGGTGGCTCTATGATTAGAACTTTGCTATTTTCTGCCTTAACGCAGTTTTTTAATCTGAGTTGAACATCTCCATCCTGAAATAAATGCTTCAGAAGCTTAGACTTCTTTGTTGTTACTGACTATGCTGCATGTAGCTACCTGAACTTATGAGGTGCTGGAAAGAGAGAAAGACATTCAAGTAGATTCCGTGCTTACCTCTCTGTAGAACTGTAGAAAGTGAGGCAATAGAAAATCAAAAACTGAACTTGCACTTAATGGATCCACTAAAACAATCTTCAGAAGCCCCTGGTACAAAATCTCTTTGACTTTTGCCTGAATACAACAATCTAAACCTAAGTACAAGTGTGTTATAAGTTTTATTTTATTTTTGCCAGTGAGGTGGGGCGGGGGAGAGAATATGAGGAATACCTGCTGATAAAGACATCTCTGCAGTATACCACTGAGCTCTTGGAAAAGAGTCATGCCATTTGGTACCTCAGTTTGCTGACTGGAACTGGCTTGGCTGGAGGATTCTTGAAGAGAATTTAACCTATCTCGTTTAGAATGTTTTTCTGTCAGAATTAGATTGATAATGGCACTAATTGCAGCAAGTTGAACTGAATCTTCTCGTCTAAACATCGCCTTGCGCACGACCAATATGATGTAATCCTGCACCGTTGGGGAGAACAAATCAGCATCGAGACGCTTCAACACTTCAAATAAAGGAGCAGCATCTTCAAATTGATATCTAAGGATGTGAAAACTGGTTTAACCTACTTCTCCCCTTAAGAAAGAAGAAATCGTGAATTGAACATCACATATTGCGAGCCACTATCAAGTGACATTATTAAAAAAATTACTGTGAAAAATTCAGCATATTTTCTATCAGATTGATTAAAGTACTAGTTTTGACAAAATTGTCATTCCCCCAAATCCTGCTGATTATCTCTCTGTCTCGTCTCCATGAGATTTTAGCGAATCTACTAATGAATATACAACTCAGGATCATCCACTATCCACAAGCATTGTCGGTTTGATTACAAAAACATCAAAGACTGCAAACCTGAAGATTACGACTGAATTTGATGAGGGGCAGCAGAGCAGTGACAAGATGGAAGGCAACCTTGCCATGCATGTAAGTGAAATAATCCAACAATTCTTTCAGATGCGAAACATATTGTAACATCGGATATGGATGCTTCTGAACTAGAATACTGAGTAACCTGTTAAAGATTAAGGTGGAACATGGGGAACAAAATATTAATTCTGACAAGAGGAACAACTGTTTGAACAAGAATTATAAACTAAAGGAGAGATACCTTATGACACCTAAGCTCTGGTCATGCTTCAGCGAGAGGACACGAAATTTGCTTTGCTCAACAATCTGGAACAATGATAACTCAACACATTAATTTTCAGAATGTAAGGGAGGTATAAAAAAGAAGAAAAGGATAAGTGAAAGAAAATAAAGATGATCTCATTTCATGCAGCAGTATTAACACCAAGGTTCTAAAAAGCGCTAGGCGGATGCTAGGCGGCGGAGCCGGGCCTAGCGCCTAGGCGGGGACTAGTCGGGGACTAATCGGGATTAGTCGGGATCAGTCAGGACCTAGGCGGGGCTTAGAACTAGGCGTTGGAGAGGGGCCTAGCGCCTAGGCGGGGCCTAGGCGCCCTTAGGCGGGGTCTTTTAGAACAGAGATTAACACCCACTGATCATACTATGCCAATATTTTTTACTCTTGGATGTTTAAAAATCTTTTAGGGAACTTGATAGCGAAATCCTTTTAAATATACACCACGTTGTTTTCAAGTAACTTAGATCACCATAAAGTTCATAGGAATTTCTAAGCCATCAAACTACAGTTAGTTGTTGAGGCGTGTATGAGAATGGAGGGAGGGGGTGTACGGTATAGGATGGTCTGATAGAAAGAATGTGCATAACCCATTCATGGGTAACATAATCCAATTTGACGGATATATATATGAGGGTTACTCGGAATGGATATCTTGAACAAAAGGAACCACCATTGTGAACCCAGTTGAGACTTAATGGCTTATTTTGCTCATCAAGATTGTTATGTGTCAAAATTTAAGAGCGTAGAGTGTAAATAGTTTCGGTGAAACATCTAAAGTATCCTTAATTGACTTTGCAAGAAAGTAATAAAAGCTATTCATCAATAAAAAGGGAAGATTAGTAAGGATATTGTTTAGTCATGCTGACCTCATTTCTTGCCATATCATGAACCTCAAATAAACCTGTCAGCATTTGGATACCAAGCTCCAGAGAACCCATAAGGCCAACAGATTTGCCAAACTCTTTAAGGCTTTCGTCTTCCACAGTTTCTAGCAATACAAAGCCAAACTTTACTATGCTGGGCACAATATGCTCTCTTCCATAATTTCTTTCATTGACCTAGAAAACAGCAGTGAAATAGCGAAAAACAAATAAAAAGTTGGAGGTTACATTCATGATTATGAAGATTGGTCTAAGGGAAAAAGATATCAGTCACCAGTTAGTATGCATTATTGCAACAATACCTTCTAGATGCATATTAAAGGAGTTAAGATTGACTATCAGTTGATCTCATTCTCAACCACCATCAACGTAACTTTGTTCCTTAAAAGTACTTGCATACCTACTCTAGCACATTGTAGAAAATGCAACCTGGGCAATACTCTAAGGTAGAACAACAAAACACTATTTATGAATGCTTCCAAACAGATGCGGCATGACCATCATACATTTTTGTATATCATAACTCCATAAAGGAAGCCCGGTGCACAAGGCAACCCCGCGTAGTGAGGGCCCGGGGAAGGGCCCCACCACAAGAATGAAATGTAGGCAAACCTTACCATGCATAATTGCAAGAGGCTGCCTCCAGGACTTGAACCCGTGACCTCAAGGTCACACCGTAACACCTCAACCAGTGCGCCAAGGCTCCCCTTTTGTATATCATAACTCCATGCCACAGAAAAAACAAGCAAACCCATAGAGAAAAAAGGATTGAAATGAAAGTCTTAATAAAAAAACAGGATTCAAATAACATGACTAGACTAAAAACTTAATGTGATATTCAACCATGATAATTTCTTCATTTTCTTATTTATATTCGTACAGAAAATGTTGACAGTTATGACTGGTTATAATATAATAACTTGGCAATCAGTAGCTAAAATGACTGATCCGACAGCAGCCCTTGTAATATATTACACAGTTGTACAGTTAAGGTGCATTGCTCCTTCAAGTATTTTGATCCGCACTCTATTAAACGCTGACAGAAATGCATTATGTTAATAATCTAAAGCTGAACTCGGGAAAGGAACAATAATTTCAGTCATAGGTGAAATCCTCTAGCATCTGAGTGCTTCTAAACAGTGGCTGTATTAAATTGTACTCCCTCCGTCCCAGACCAAGAGTCCTACTTTCCTTTTTGGTCCGTCCCAGACCAAGAGTCCCTTTCCTTAAATGGAAAGTTTTCCATATATTTATACCCTTATCATCTCCATATATTTACAAAAAAACCATTACTATTCCTCCCACTCATTCTCTCTCCTATTAAATATTATTAACTTTTACATTCTCTCTCTTATTCCCTACCACACATTTAACTTTTACATTCTCTCTCCTATTCCCTACCACACATTTAACTTTAAGATTCTCTCTCCTAAAATTTTCTACCCACTTTAATAAAATTTCTTAAGAAGCGTGAAATCCCCCCCGAGGACCCTTGGTCTGGGACGGAGGGAGTACATCAGATTCAGTCGTAAAACAAACTCAGAAATAGTAAAGCAATAGGTAATTACAGCTCTTAGCACGGCCTTTTAAATTCCTATGGCACTCTGCAGATACTCTTCCTTCAGATCATCTGGTAACCATTTACAAACTCTGCAATATAGCAATATAAATGCACAAAAAGATCAGATTTAGGTTGTGTTTGGTAGCATCAAGCACTTATTGCTTGTTGCTTAATGGTTTCCTTATGTGCAACTACTTCAAACTAAGTATCTCTTCATTAAATGCATGAAGAGATACTTAAATGTCTACAATGATGGCTCATACTCGGTAAGTGAGAATATTGATGCTTGTTCGGTAAGAGGAATATGAGATGATTGTTACAATTCAAGTCAAGGGTCCACCTTAGTTTGAAGTAATTGCACAAAAGGAAACCATTAACCAACAAGCATTAACTGGTTGATGCTAGCAAACACAACCTTAGTGTGGTAAAAGTAGGGAAAACCAAGATAAAACCATTAGGGAAATAATAAAGTTACAAAAAAGTGTTACAAAATTTGGTTTACAAAATGACGTGTCAAGATTTTGTTGGTGCTTTTAATTAAAGTGTGGCGGGTCCACAATAGATGCAACCAATAAAATTTGTTTACTCATTTTGTATCCATCTTTTTGTAAACTTCTTTTATGCCCCTATCATTGCCCAAAACATTAAGATCTTTAAATATAAAGCCTCATCGAAATTCAAGCACAATTTTCTATTTGAGAGTGATTTAATAAATGACAATTAATTAAGAATAAATGCTATAACAAACTTGACAATCTCAATACACAATAAACATACTCAATATGCACAAGACATCCAATCACAATTTAATTGTAAAGTAAAGCAGACTCAGAATTAGTATTTTTAAGGAGTAAGGTACTTAGCAAACTTGTAATCCTTATAAGTTGTAAATAAAGCTGTTTTCAAAACTCCCATTGAGCTCTCACTGAACTTCCGTACTCTGGCTATCGATAACAATAATCCAACCACAAAATGATTAACCGCTTGAAAATCAGATTTCACAACCCCCATAATCTCCTGTCCCAGAGACGGGTCCTGCTTCACCGCAAAATTCACGTGCAACAACACGGTTCCTTCAACTTGCCTAACTATTGAACTTGCTTTAACCCCGATTTTCGATCCAAAACACATCATTATCCCTCAATCACTTCCCTCTTACAAAACCCCTTTGAAGCCAGCACCAACAACTGGTAAACAAGCGATGGCATCCTGTAATTCCACACTTTGCATTCTATCAAACACCTTGTCTACAAACTCCCTAGCCCTACCTTTGTCAAGAAACTGAAAATCCCGAATAACCGCCACCATTTACACTAACAAAACATTCGACCAATCACAGATAAGGATCTTATCAATCATTGAGTTGATACAATCTCGAGGATTTTCAATCTCACTGGATGCTAAAATCAGAGTTAGGCATTTGGGTAAAATGTCGAGCGACTGGGCGTCATCTAGGTCTGTAATTCGTGGGAAATTAGAGATGATTAAGTCCGATATCGACGGTAGGTCCGGCACCGGTACAATGTCGAGATTGGTGGAAAAGAGTTGGATGGTTTTGAGCGACTCCCCATCATGTGGGATTTTGTTTGAATTGAAGAGGGTTATGTAGGAAGTGAGTAGAGAAGAAGTGAGAGAAGAGAGAGAGAAGGGCGGAGGTGTACTGTGAGACGGTTGGGGAGGGAGAGGGAGCGGCGGAGAGATACTTAAATGTCTACAATAGATGCAACCAATAAAATTTTGTTGGTGCTTTTAATTAAAGAGTGGCGGGTCCACAATAGATGCAACCAATAAAATTTGTTTACTCATTTTGTATCCATCTTTTTGTAAACTTCTTTTATGCCCCTATCATTGCCCAAAACATTAAGATCTTTAAATATAAAGCCTCATCGAAATTCAAGCACAATTTTCTATTTGAGAGAGATTTAATAAATGACAATTAATTAAGAAAACTTTGTTAAATGCTATAACAAACTTGACAATCTCAATACACAACAAACATACTCAATATGCATAAGACATCCAATCACAATTTAATTGTAAAGTAAAGCAGACTCAGAATTAGTATTTTTAAGGAGTAAGGTACTTACTTAGCAAACTTGTAATCCTTATAAGCTGTAAATAAAGCTGTTTTCAAAACTCCCATTGAGCTCTCACTGAACTTCCGTACTCTGGCTATCGACAACAATAATCCAACCACAAAATGATTAACCGCTTGAAAATCAGATTTCACAACCCCCATAATCTCCTGTCGGGTCCTGCTTCACAGCAAAATTCACGTGCAACAACACGGTTCCTTCAACTTGCCTAACTATTGAACTTGCTTTAACCCTGATTTTCGATCCAAAAGACTTCATTATCCCTTCAATCACTTCCCTCTTACAAAACCCCTTTGAAGCCAGCACCAATAACTGGTAAACAAGCGATGGCAAATCCTGTAATTCCACACTTATGCATTCTATCAAACACCTTGTCTACAAACTCCCTAGCCCAACCTTTGTCAAGAAACTGAAAATCCCGAATAACCGCCACCATTTTCACTAACAAAACATTCGACCAATTACAGATAAGGATCTTATCAATCATTTTCACTAACAAAACATTCAATCTCACTGGATGCTAAAATCAGGGTTAGGCATTTGGGTAAAATGTCGAGCAACTGGGCGTCATCTAGGTCTATAATTCGTGGGAAATTAGAGATGATTAAGTCAGATATCGACGGTAGGTCCGGCACCGGTACAATGTTGAGATTGGTGGAAAAGAGTTGGATGGTTTTGAGCGACTCCCCATCATGTGGGATTTTGTTTGAATTGAAGAGGGTTATGTAGGAAGTGAGTAGAGAAGAAGTGAGAGAAGAGAGAGAGAAGGGCGGAGGTGTACTGTGAGACGGTTGGGGAGGGAGAGGGAGCGGCGGAGAGAGATTGGAGGTGGGAGAGGAGGGTTTGGTGAGAGGTTGGAGAGAGAAGGTAAGGTGGGAGGGGTTCAGTTGTGTGGTATTGGGCCAATTGGACGATGTCGGCGGGGATTAGAGGTGGTGGTGGCTGGTCGCGGGCGGCGGCCATGGTGGCGTTTGTGTTTGGTAATTTGAGAAGGCGCCGGATGATCGAACTTTTTTCCAAAATACACCGTTTTAGGGGGTTTTTGTTTTTTTAAGTGATAAGTCTTTGAATCGATTTCAGTTGAAAATGGTGAATGATTAGAGCAAAGAATCGAAAACCGAATCGCCGAATTGGATAAGTTGTTTGATTTTGTATCCGAATTCATTATCTCAAACAGTTAAAAAAAATTTAAAAAAAATAAAAAAAAATAAAAAAAAAAAACCGTAAATGCAAAACATATTATTCCTCACCCATAAACTAAAAAAAAAAAATAAAAAAAATTGGGAAGGTTTTAAATCAGAGGCATTAAGAGGCAATTTTACCACTTAAAAATTCAGAGGCATTAAGAGGCTTTAAGGCTTAAAACAAAAAAAAAAACAAAAGGGCTGAATGGCTCAACCTCTTATTGGATCAGAGCTTTGCCTCTTAATAAGAGGCAAAATGAAAAAACAAACGACCCCTTAGTTTTAATATTATTTGTCATAAGTCACACTTTTAAAAGTATTGACCAGAATAAATTAGTTTTTAAAATTCGCGGTTGGCAACTGCGTTTTCAAAATTAAATTCGCAGTTTCTAACCACGTTTAAAAAAAAAAAAAAATTAGAAAAATTATAAACTCGCGGTTGCCAAGTGCGAATTCATTAATGAAAACGCAGTTGCCAACCGCGAATTCTAAAAACTAGGCTATTCTGGTTAATACTTTTTAAAAGTGTGACATTTTAAAAAATACCTTTTGAAACGGTATCATTTTGGGAAAAAAAATTCGGGATGATCTATGATTATACTGTTTCCGCGGGAAAAAATCTTAACAGCGGTTAGTCAAATTGTTTGATTTGGGATTAAATATATGTAGGAGAATTTAAAAATGAAAAATCCGGCGGATTAGCTCTAATTTTTGTTTCTCCAAGAGTCCCAAAAATGAACATTCAATTCAATGTGGAAAAGTTTTTGTTTTTCTTGTAAGAATTGGGGCAATTTGTATAATTCAATCTTTGAATTTGTCATTCTTTTGCAAATTGATATAAAAATTAACTTTTCGTTAGATTTTTACGAAAAAGGTTTCATAGGTTATACGTATAACTTTTTAGAGGCAAATTTGTCGTTTCACACTCATTCTTGCTCTTCTTTCCTTTTCTCACCGGCTTCATCCCCCTCCTTCCCCCTTTCCGGCCAACTTCATCTCCCTCCCCCTTTTCGGCAGCCCCTCCTTCCTTCTTCACTGCGACCGACGTCCTCACTCATTCCGACTGCACCCCCACCACTCAGATGTAGCCGCCTACAACATAGAAACCCGCCGCTACATTACACCACCATTGCCCACCAAAAATTTGTCGCCTATCAATAATTCCTACGTCTAAAATATGACCCATGATTTGAGATTTAAAAGATGACGAATTACCGTCGAGAGCTTTCGTGGTGCCCGAAATTGGTGCAAAATCGAGGGGTTATATTTTTGCGATCTCTCTCTCTCTCCCTCTCCCTCCCTCTCACTATTTGTTATTTTTGTGTAATTGAGTATTGCATTGTCGATCAGATATGGGAGCATTTTAGGGTAATTGATCCATGTGTAACCCTAGTAGACATCTCACCAATGACATCAAATCTGTTTGCCATTGATGAGTGGTTTAAAAATCATACTAATATTTAATAGTAATGTTAATTTGTAAAAAATACTATTAAAATGATTGGAGCTTAAAATGGGGAGGGGGGATGAAGCTAGTTGGAAAGGAGGAGGGAGGAGATGAAGCTGGTGGGGAAAGGAAAGAAGATGAAGAATGAGTATAAAATGACAAATTTATTTCTAAAAAGTCATGTGTATGTGTATGACACACGAGACTTTCTCCCTCAAAAATCTAACGAAATGTTAATTTTTATATCAGTTTGAACAAAATGACAAATTCAGAAATCGGATTGTCCAATTTTCAATGTTGAAAATCAAATTGTGAAGGTTATACGAACTTAGGTAAACAAATTGCGTGCCCTAAGAATTATGCAAAAGTTTATAAGATAAAAATGTCACCAAAGTATTAATTTTGATTTTAATTTGGGATATTGGAGATAAGAGTATAAAAGAAGTTGCATAGTGATAAATCCAAGTCCCATTCCGTGAATGCTAAAGTTCTGCCTTTCTCCTTTCCTGCTGGCTTGGAACTTCGTTAAAATAAAAGAGTAGGTCTCCGGAGAAACGCGTTTCTCCATAAGTTATGGAGAAACGTGTTTTTCCAAAAATCAACTTTCTGGTCATGGCCTTCACTTTTTTCTGGATATACTTTTGACTGTTTTCTCGATATACTTTTCACTGGCTTCTGGATATAGATTTGGCCAAGGTCATGGTCAATACAAATTTCTGGATATCCTTTCTCTTAATTTCAGGATATACTTTTTAGTGATTTCTAGATATATATACTTGGTCAAGGCCAAAGGCCAAGGCCAAGGGCTAAGGCAAGGTCATGAGTAATACAAATTTTCTGGATATCAACTTAAAAAGATTCTGAATATCACTTTCAAAGAGTTATGGATATCCAGAACATTTAATATTGATATCCAGAAGCCTTTCAAAATTTCTGGATATCCTTTCAAAAGGTTCTGAATATCCTTTCACTACAAAAAAAGGGGTCTTTTACCACACTTTATTTGCTACGGTCCGTCGAACCGACACAAATAGGCTTTTATTTATTACGGTTTTTAAGACCGTAATAAATAAAAAATTAACTGCTACGGTTTTCTACAAATCGGAGTAAATAAATATTTTTATGTCGGTCTTTTCTAAAACGTAACAAAAGCTTTTAACAAGCAATTTTTTTTTCCATTTACAATAGTTTTAATATGACCATAGCAATTGTTTTTTTTTTTTTAAAAAAAAAAAAAAAGAAAATGAAACCTCTTTTGTTCCAAATTTCCCCCCAGTTCCCTCCACGCCCCAGTTCCCTCCACGGCTCTACCTTCCCTCCCAAAATCTTGCCCTAGAAATTGAAATCCTTGTTTGCGTCCAAATTCGCCGCTGAAAAAAAAAAATTCCCGCCACGGCTCCACCCCTTCCCTCCCAAAATCTCAAAGCCCTAATGCCCTAGAAATTGAAATCTCTTTTTGGTCCTAATCTGCCGCTGCTGAAGAAATTGAAACCTCTCTTACCGTCCCAAAAATCGTAATCCGCCGGTAACCATTATTCTCTCTAATTCTACCTCAATGTCAATTTCTATAATCTATGTATTTATCTAATTTAGTCTTTTCTTCTCCACGATACCAACGACAGTTGAAGTCGCTCAGTAGCAGCAGCCGTCTGGAACTCCGGAACAGGTTTCAATATTTATCTGTTAATTCAATATTTTTTCAATGACAGTTGGGATCTCTTTCCCTGGAAATATTGATATTTCATTCATTCCCACTTTTCGGGAGTTTGTGTTTTATTGGTCTAATTGAGAGGGGATGGTAAAGTTTTAGATTCTGATTTGATAAAAAGAGCTTGTAGAAAGAAGGTTGTCACAGACCAACATTTCTGGAGTGAGGATTCACCCAACAACGAAAGCTAAACAAATGAATTATGAGAGCTAATTAAGTAATTTGGTGGAACCACTTTGAGTAATCCAAAAAATCATCTAATTATTTAAACATTTTAGGGTCCACTAACTAAAAACCAATAAACACAAAAAGGAATAATAAATTAGACGGAACCACATAACTAATTAGAAGGTTTGAGATCAAACCTGTGCACGGTAATGGAACAAGCTAATATTCCAGCGTGGAGTAAACACATTCAAGAATTTCATCAAAGCACATGGTCTCTCTGAGAAAATGAAATGATAAAGAAGCTCATTTTCAATATCTGTCCGCCCCCCCCCCCCATCTGGAAAACAAACCAGATTACTCAAGGAAGAGGGGGGTGTTGGTGATGTAGTAGGAGACTCACCAGATTTCGTAGATGATCTTTAACCAACTCATCATTTGTGTGATTGGTAGTTCTAAGGTCCACCTTTGTTGTGGTGCTGAATATAAAGCCGCCATTAAGAGTTTTTACATCTTTCGTAAGTAACACATATGATAATTGATACCCGATCCTCGTGAAGGCAAAATTTGGTTGGGTTTGTTGAGTTTTTCCACTATGTCGTGTTCTTCTTACATACATGCATTTATTGTACCCATGTATAACTTCGTAAATATTTTTAAACCCATATGACGTATTTAATTAATGTGCTCTTTTTTCTTTAGGTTTTTTTTTTGAAAATAAACATGGATAAAAGTTGGATTCACTTGAAGAATAGAGCTTCAGAAGTATACTTTAACGGGGTTGAGCAATTTCTAGAGTTTGCTTTTATTAATGAAACCACGACAAAATGTCCTTGCAAGAAATGCATGAATCGTTTCTTTATGGACAAAGATACAATAAGGGGTCACTTGATATGGAATGGGTTTTGGACCAGTTACACACGTTGGGATCTTCATGGAGAGACTCTTCAAGCTAACGAAGATGATAATGCTAGTAGTCTACATCAAAATGTATCACACGTAGGGGATGATATGGTTGGAATGGTGCATGATGCATTGGGTATGGAAAACTTTGACGAATTCACAGGCAATGAAGAAAGTCCCATTAGCGATCCCTTTGAGGGAGCAGATGAAGAAACCAAAAAGCTTTTGAAGCTTATTGAAGATGCACAACAGCCTTTATATGAGGGGTGCAATAATTTCACCTCATTGTCATTTCTCGTAAGACTATTGAATGTGAAAGTGACATGCAAAATGTCTAATAAGGCTGTAACTGAAATCCTGAATGCATTGCGTGAGGCATTCCCTGATGCACGCTTGCCCAAATCCTATTACGAAGCCCAAAAGATAACTTCTAACCTGGGATTTAGTTATGAAACATGGGATGCTTGCAAGAACAATTGTATGTTGTACCGCAACGAGGATAAGGATCTTGATAGATGTACCATCTGTCAATGTTCTAGGTATCGAGAAGTTGACCCCAACAATGAAACTATTAAGAATGGTGCAGTACAAGGGAAGAGAATTCCGCAGAAGCAAGTGAGATATTTCCCTCTTAAGCCAAGATTGAAAAGGTTGTTCATGTCTGTACATACTGCTTCACTTATGAAATGGCATGCTTCAGAGGAACGTACCAATGATGGTGTGATGAGGCATCCAGCGGATTCCCTAGCGTGGAAAGATTTTGACGAACGACACCCACAGTTCGGAAGTGATCCGCGTAATGTGAGATTTGGTTTAGCATCCGACGGATTCAATCCGTATGGGAATATGAGTAGCTCCCATAGTACTTGGCCAATAGTGCTAATCCCATATAATCTGCCTCCTTGGTTATGTATGAAGCAGTCTAATTTCATTTTATCGGTTCTTATTGATGGGCCTGATGGACCTGGTGATAAGATTGATGTATATTTGCAGCCCTTAATAGAGGAGTTGAAGGACTTGTGGGATAATGGTTTTGACACCTATGACGCATCAAGCAAGGAGATGTTTAAACTACGTGCTGCCTTAATGTGGACGATTAATGATTTCCCTGCGTATGCTAATTTATCGGGTTGGAGTACTAAAGGTCGATTTGCTTGTCCATGTTGTAACAAGAAGACAAAATCTCGTTGGCTATATAGTGGAACAAAGTTTTGTTACCTAGGCCACCGACGATGGCTTAAAAGTAGCCATAAGTTTCGTAGAGACAAAATGGCCTTCGACGGTAATCAGGAGTGGGATGAGAAGCCAAAGGTACTATCGGGCTCAGAATTGTTGGATCAACTAAAAAATGTTGGAACCGTGTACAAGAAAGAAGATATTTTTAGAAAGAGAGAAATGGAAGCAAAAGAAAAGGAAGTAGAGAAGCAAAAGAGAGCTGCAGCCAGAAAAGAGAATCAAATAAGAAAAAGAAAAAGGCAAAATGTTCTACAAAGAAAATCAAAAGACAAGAAAAAAGAGAGATGTTCCAAAAATAGTGATAAAACAGAGAGTTGGAAAAAGAGAAGTATTTTCTTTGAATTGCCTTATTGGGAGTTTAATTTGATTCGTCACAATCTTGATGTTATGCATATCGAGAAAAATGTTTGTGATAGTATAATCTACACATTGTTAGGAACCTTTGGAAAATCAAAGGATTCCATAAATGCTCGGCTTGACATGAAAATGATGGGAATAAGGAAGCCACTACATCCTAGAGAAGGAGTATCTGGATCAAAGAAATTAGCTCCTACTAGCTTTACAATGAGCAAGACCCATAAAGAAGTATTCCTTAAGGTTCTAAAGAATGTGAAGGTTCCAGATGGATATGCATCAAATATTTCACGTCGTGTTCATTTAAAGGATTGTACTTTAAAGGGTTTAAAGAGTCATGATAACCATATTTTGTTGCAACAGTTACTTCCGTTGGCTATCCGTAAAGCATTACCGAAAAAAGTGGTCAAAGTGTTGATTGAAGTGACCAACTTTTTTAGGAAATTATGTTCCAAAGTTAATCGAAAGACAGATCTTGTAGATATTCAAGAACGCATTTCCCTTGCTCTTTGTCATCTTGAGAAGATATTCCCACCAGCATTCTTTGATATAATGCTGCATTTGCCGATTCATCTTGCGGAGGAGGTCCTAATTGGCCGGTCCAAATTCAATATCGTTGGATGTACCCAATTGAGAGGTATGTTTCAATGATTTATTAAAAATTCATCTTCATGTCGTTCATATTTTTATGGCTTGTTCTATAATATATAGGTTTCTACAAACTTTAAAGCAATATGTACGCAATCGAGCACGTCCAGAAGGTTCAATCGCTCAAGGATATATATTAGAAGAGTGTATGACTTTTTGTGCGAGGTATCTAAAGGATGTTGAAACTAAGTCAAATCGACCAATTCGAAATTATGATGGTGAAGATAATATGGGTTATCATTTTGGAAAGGCAGAGACCTTTTATCTTGATCGTATTACAAGAGAGCAAGCTCATCGTTATGTTCTAGCTAACACCGAGGCAATTGCCCAATATCGACAGTAAGACATTCAAATCCGAAGTTAATTTTGTAATAACTATAATATATAAATATATGGCATAATTTAATCTTGCTGACTATTTAGGGACCACCTTTTATACATTAAGGAAAAATATCCTCGGGCAACAGATCGTCAAATTCATACTACTCACAACGATCAGTTTTCTGCATGGTTCAAGGAACATGTGAGTACTCTTAGTGAATGCCTTAGATCAAATTTTGGCTGTATACAGCCAGTGAAACTAACTTTTCTCTCTCATCTTGTACTTATTTTTTATTTTTACTATATGTAGGTTGGAACATTAGAAGTTGCAAACAATGATAGTGAGAAACTAGAGGAAAGAAGAAAATTAGCTGCTGGACCAATTGACCAAGCTCGGAGATTTTCTGGCTTTAACATTAATGGATTCAGGTTTCGCACGAAGGAAAGGAATAACAGTAAAGTAACAAGTAACAGCGGAGTTTGCATAGAGGCTAATACAAGGAGTTACGCATCTACAAAGGATAAGAATCCTATTTTAGGAGATGTTATATTTTATGGAGAGTTGAAAGATATCATTGAAATAACCTATGGTTATGATATGAAAATTGTTTTATTCAATATGCTTCCACCATTAAACTCAGCTCATGTAAACATCTTCTTCAATACAATGATGTTAGTAAGAACTTTCAAATTTGTTAACTAGAAATTCTTGGTCCAGAAGATGGTTTCCCTCAGTGAATTATCGGTAGCTTGATTTGGATAAGGTCTTAAAGGCTAGGTTGACTGTTTTCTCTCCCTTTTACTGTGTTCTACGAACAAAAGGTTCTCCTTTGATTGATCATCAGTGGCAGTTAGCTGCATTTTGGTTCCTAAAGGAGTTGTTAGAGGACATTCAGGTAGGCTGCTGGCAGTTAAATTGAAAAGTCCCCTCCCCCCCACTGCTATACACACACACGGGCACACATACTTATGAGTGTTCCAACTTGAAATTGATTATAGAATGACAGCTTGTAATCCCCCCTTTTAATTTGTTTGCAATTTGGTGGTGGAGGTACTTCTCCCAAGCTGAGGCTCTTGAACATAGCTACCTGTAATGATTTAAAAGAAATCGAGATTTATGATGCAATATATGTTTTATCATTTGAATATTGTGGAAGGAATCTAGATCGATTATTGCTCAAGAATGGTGCACAAGTTAGAAGGCTGACATTTTATTATGTGTTTTCTGCCCTTACAGATGGACCTGATGGACAAGAATTTGTTAAGAAAGGTCGTGGTCCAGCTGCCGGTTGCAAAGAATGGGGTGATGCCAGCTATAAATTGCACTTGACTTTCAACGAGTATATGCAAGTATGTGGGGAGAACTCAACTGAATTTGCAACAAGGCTTGGTATTATAGCAAAATGTGGAGTTAGACTTCCCCTTCACTACTCTGACTGGCGTAAGGTTCCCGATTATAATAAAAATGCTGTGTGGAAGGAGATTCAGGTATACGACTAATAACTCAAGAGCCCTAAAAAATAAAAACCTAAAATTAAGCTATAATTGTGGTTTACTCTGATTCTAGGACAATACTAATGCTCCAGATACATTCAAGCGTGTTTGTTTGATAACTATTGGGTCTCTCTGGAGAAATTGGAAGGGAAGAGTGAAAAAGGACTACTATGTTCCATTTAAAGACGATCCAGATATAAGGTTGAAAACCCCTAGTGATGCACGTGTGAAGCAAGAAGATTGGGAAAAACTAGTAGATCGTTGGAGGCTTACAGATGTTCAGGCATTTTGTCCCCTTGTGCTTCTGTGCAAATAATTTAGACGTATTTTACAAATAACTTAGTTCATATTATTTGCTTGCAGGAAGAATCGACTAGGAACAAAGGTAACCGTGGGCAACATGAGCTCCTTCACAGGACAGGAAGAAAATCCTTTGCTAATGTCCGTTTAGAGGTAATTTAAAATCGTTGGATTTTTCAGAGTATCACAATTCTTGACCACAAAATCATAGTATAATTACATACTTTGGATATGTACATATTGGATGTTATGCAATTGTTTTAATTAATGTGTACAGATGAGAAAAAAAGGAGAGGACACCTCACGCCCTAGTGTATTCCGCAAAACTCGATTAATGAAGAATGCAGGCCCTACTCAAGAGGCTGAGCCCATAATTGTAAGTGAAATTTACTGGTTATATGGTTTTTGTTGATGATCTCTTATTTTTATATGTGTATCTAAACATTTCATATATCTGTATATCATTTCAAAGACCAGATGGAGAGAAGACTCTCTGAGGTGCCACCAGATGAGCGTACGCCTGAATTTATAGATCAAGTATTCACAGAAGTCATGGGATCTCATGGTCATGGTCGTGTCCGAACGTTTGGTCTTGGCCCGACTCCAACTGCATTCAAAGGTCCAAAATCCACATCCATGAATGTTTCCGTGGATACGATACAAAGAATGTTAAAGGAACAAGAAGATGCTATGCAGGCCAAGTATGATGCTTTGCGGGCTGAGCTTGATGCTTTGCGTGCTGCGTATGCGAGTAATCACACTCTTCGGCATGATTCTCCTCATATTCCATCTAATGATAGTCAGGTTAGTAATTTTATTATATAAATAGCTTTAATTGATGAAGCTGGGGTTTTAAAGAGGTCATAAATGATCTTTGAGCAAGAGATGAATTACTTGCATACACACTTCCAGTAATCAAAACTTGAATTGATGAAGCTGGGGTGCCAGCATAGAAGAAACTTGTCTCTAGAAACCCTATTGCAGAGCGGTGCAAATGTACAAATCTCTCCTCCTTGAAATCATAACCTACTACCTGAAATAAAGGAACAGTTAATATAATTGTGAGTTCAACTTGATAGCCCCTTTAATCTGAATGATGATCCAGCACAACAATTCTGACACCCCCTCCTTTTTTAATTGATTTTTTTTTAAATTAATTGATAACTTAATCTATTACAATAGTAACCCTTAGAGAGTGAAATATACCATTGGTGGAGATTGAACACCTGGCCTTCCGTATAGAAAGGTAAACCTTTTGATGATGTGATAGAGAAATTTAGGTAACGATTTTTAAGCTTTCGAGGGTAACAAAATGGTGACATACGAAGATAGCTTACAGTTATATATGAGGATATGCACCTGTAAGTTCCCGGAATCGACACATGCTAAAGAGAAAGTTCTCAAAGCTGTCCCTTGTGTGTTCTTCTGTTAATGCTTTACTTCTTACAATATCTTGCTTTCCTGCAGATTGGATTGTAATACACCCAAATATTTGAAATTGTTAGTACAAAGAAATTTTTTGATTACTGGAAGTGTGTATGCAAGTAATTAGTTGAAATAGAAACAAGAGATGAATTAGAGAATGAGATAGGTGATGAAAAGAGGGAAAATGCTTTCAAATTTGATTGTTTTATTTATATTGCTGAGGGATTCCCATCAGATTGTTAAAATTGGATGTTGTTGTATCGAACCAATAGTACACAACATCTCAGCTAGAGTTGAAGTCTGTCAACCTCGAATACAGGACAATTTTTCTTCCTGACAGTCCCCCTTCTCACTTCACGCAACATGCATTAACATACTCTGAATGAGGTCTCTGAATGAGGTCTTGCAAAAGTTTATATAAATGGATAGGTTTCATAGGAAAATTATGAGAGCCTCCTGCAAATGTTTTTTATTTCTCAAAATGTCACTTTTTGCTAAAGCATGTCCCGAAATGTCTGTTGAAAATGTATTTAATAATCAGTTTTGGTTGTATTTACTCACAAGTGATGTTATGAGCATCTTTATGTCATCTCTCATTTTCTATTTCCTGTGATTTCATAGTTTTTGATTCATATACATAGGTGAGTCCTTCAATATCTGGTGGTACGGAAGATGGGCTTGATGGAATGTCTAGCTAGTGCTTTAGTGTGTTTTGTGTTTTCAGGTAAGTGTAGTTAGTTTATAATTATTTTTTATTGTATCATATATACTCCCTCCGTCCCATTAGTATTAGCACAAACACTGTTTGCGCGGGAATTAAGGAATATGATATTTTAATAAAATGTTGTGAGTGTAAAAGAATGAGTGGAGAGAGAATGAGTGGAGGGTGTAATAAATTATAATGGTGTTGTGAGTATTAAAATAATGTAGAAGAGAGAATGAGTGGGGTTGGGTGAATATTTTATTAATATAAAGTTTCCTTTTTGGGAGTGTGCGGATATTAGCGGGACGCCCAAAAAGGAAAGTGTGCTAATATTAGCGGGACGGAGGGAGTATCAATCAACTAATACTCCATTCGTCCCATAATAAATGTCATACTTTTCCTTTATTTTTAGTCTTCCCAATATGAATGGCACGTTTTAAAATAAGGAATGTGACATTTATTTCAAACGGAGGTAGTAAATATTTTTTTATTGCTTTTAATTTCCTTAGCATAATTTTACTTTTACATATGCATCCATATATATATACTGAATATTTGTGTTATATATTTTATTTATAGGAGTATTTGTGGCAGAAAGATTCTACTTGTTGGCAAATGATTCATCTTCAACAGTTCCACTGCTAGTGACTTTAGAGTTTATCTTTTGACATGGCTCTATGACTATAATGGCTTTTGGACAATGTTATATATTTAGCACATGTTTAGTATTATGAAATTATTTCTTTTGGATATTAAGCACTTTGGTATTATTGTGGTATTGTTTATTTTGGAATGGAAAAGTTTTCTTTTTCATATACATATTTTCTAGAAATTGTGATTTAGTAAAAATATACCACCATTTTAGAAATTATATATATTATGGTTTAAACCGTAACAAATAATAAAAAAATATCAGCACTGTTTTATTATTATTGTAAACAAACTGACACATAAAAATATATGTTACGGTTAAAATACGATCACAAACTAATATGTCGAACACAATTATCTGAGGTGATGTGTAAATAACCGTAATAAATATATCAATTGTGACGGTTATAACCGTCGCAAAAAAGCATAACATAACTTTTAAACAAATGACACTGTTTCTTTTGCATTGTTTCTGAACCGTAATAAATATATCAATTGTGCCGGTCATAACCGTCGCAAAAAAGTGTAACATTACTTTAAACATATGACACAGTTTCTTTTGCATTGTTTCTGAACCGTAATAAATATATCAATTGTGACGGTCATAACCGTCGCAAAAAAGCGTAACATAACTTTTAAACATACAACACAGTTTCTTTTGCATTGTTTCTGAACCGTAACAAAGACCGTCACAAAAAACAATTATGACGGTTTACCACCCGACACAAAATATTTGTGACCCACGCAATTAAGTCGGACAATAAACCGTCACAAAACCGTCACAAATGTCTTTTGTGTCGGTTTTTGAGGTATTTGCTACGGTCCGTCGACCGTCATAAAAGGGGTTATTTTTTGTAGTGTTTCAAAAGGTTCTGGATATCCTTTCAAAAGGTTCTGGATATTCAAAATTCACTCAAAATCAATATGTTTAATTCATTTTCTCTTCTAATTGACAGTATCTGAACTGGGTCCTGAAGACACAAGCAAGAACATAGTTGAGATCATATTTCAATCAAGTTGGTTGAGGAAACAATCCCCAATTTGCAAAATAGATCGAATTCTCAAAATCCACAATACCCCCAAAACATTAACAAGATTTGAAGAATATAGAGACGCCATTAAAGCAAAAGCCACCAAGCTCCCCAAGAAGCACTCCCGTTGCATCGCCGACGGCAATGAACTCTTAAGGTTCCACTGCACAACCTTCATGTGCTCACTTGGTCTAAGCGGTTCTTCCAATCTCTGCAATTCAATCCCCAATTGCAGCGTTTGCAGCATAATTAAAGGTGGGTTTAGGACTGATTCCGGGGAAGCTGCCGGAAAGGGAATACTTACGACAGCTAGTAGCGGTAAGGCACATGACAATGCCGGAGTAGTGCCGGGAAATGAGAAAAGGGCGATGCTGGTGTGCCGGGTGAAAAAAACCCATTTCTCCATAAATGATGGAGAAACACGTTTCTCCCTAGATTTTGGAAAAAATAAAAATAAAAATAAAAAATAAGAATATACCATCAGTAGTAGTATTATTGTCAACACCATCTTCATCATTAATATTAGAAAAATATACAGTTCTCATTATGTTTCAAAATATATGTTTATTTTGATTTTGAAAATAATAATTCTAAAATGATTATTTATTAATTTTGTTTATAAATGACTAATGTTAAATATATATATATATATATATATATATATATATATATATATATATATATATATATATATATATATATATATATATATATATATATATATATATATTGCATAATATAATATTTAAAAAATGGATAGCATAAGAATTATCTCTATCATTAAAAAAATAGTAAGAAATACAAAGAACAATGTTCATAATTAAGAAAGAGTAAGAAGTATACTATAGCATAAGAACAATCATTAGGATTTTGATGTTTTTAAATTATAGAAGTTTGATTGAAGAAAAAGTACAAGAACGAGTCGAATATTGATTTGAGTTCGAAACGGAAAAAGAGAAGAATTGAAGTATTTTTGGGATTTCTTATTAAAGTCCTTAGGTTTAAGAAATCTTATTGGCTAACGATTTAATTGTTTGCTTAAGCGAATTTGACTTTTTTTTCCTCAAGGTTTTGGAATCCTTCCGAGTTAGGAATTTGGAAGTATAAATACAGATCTTCTCGCATAGCGGAAATTATTCTAGTGTGATAGGTTATCAATAATTCTATAATCGAGATTAGTGATTTATATGGATTTCACATATTTTCTAGCTTGTCTATAACAGTTCAATTCTGTCTCATCCGTTTCTCTAGATTAGGCTGCAGAGTTGTAAATTTTTATGATCAAGAATTTGTGGACATAATTAGAGAGATTGTAATCTGTGATTCTCCATATTAATAATAGTTGTTCTCGATCCACTCGTGTATGTAGCCAAGTTGGTGAACCAAATAAATGTTTGTGTTCGTATGTGTGTATGTTGTGATCATCCATCTTCTCTACTGTCATTTCTAATAGACTGGAATAGAGCTTTCTGTTTGAAGAGGTACAAATTTCATGCAGATTTTGTGCAGGACAGATTTTAATGCAGATTTTGGTACAACGATGCAAATTCGGAACTTCGTTGCAAATTTTGTACATCGGTGTAGATTTTAGTACGATATTCGTGTGGACCATATTTCAGGGCAAATTCGGTACAGCGGTGCGGATTTCGGTAGGGTACATATTTTGTTCATAATTCGTGCGGTGCATATTTTGTGCAGAATAGATGTGTCTGTGGTATTTTGGTGCGTGAGGGAATGATATATTCAGACATGTAACCAACGATCAACAAGTTTAATGGGAGGAACAGTTTCAGTTTATGGCAGATCAATATGAAAACTTTTTTGAGAAACGAAGACTTGTGGACTCCAATGGTTGCATCAATCATGGATCACTTCAAATGGACTACAGATTCTGAAGTAGCGTTTGAGCAGCTCAAGAGTGATATGTGTTCTACACCGGTCTTAGCCATGCTTGATTTTTCAAGGGAGTTTGCGATTGAAACAGATGCTTCTCAAACTGGAATAGGTGTTGTGTTAATGCAAGGGGGGAAACCTATTGCCTTTTTGAGCAAGGCCTTAGGTCTGAGGTCTATTTTGTTCTCAACTTATGAGAAAGACCTCATGGCAATCGTTTTTGGCAGTTCAAAAGTGGAGGCCCTATTTGATAGGTCACCATTTTATTATAAAAACTAACCATCCATCTTTGAAATATTTTTTGGAACAGAGGGTAAGTACCTTGTTACAACAGAAGTGGCTGGGCAAATTGATGGGCTATGATGGGGAGGGGGGATAATGTGGTCGCTGATGCATTGTCAAGACAATTTGAGGATGGCTCTTTGTAGTGCTTTAACTATTATGCGACCTAAATGGATCACAGAGGTTGAAAAGTCTTATGAGGGTGATAGTAGGTGCATTCCTTAATCTCACAATTACTGATAAGCCCTCATCCAGAGTTTGTCTATGATAAAGGGATTTTACGAAAGAATAGCAAGGTTTATGTGGGAAGTAATGGTGAGCTTCGAAAGCAAGTCGTGGAAAAATTGTGCAACTCTGGCATGGGAGGTCACTCTGGTCTTAATGGGACCGTGAAACGGGTAGAACAATATTTTTTTGCCAGGGCTATCTGCATTTGTAAAGAAAATGGTGTCTGAATGTGGGGTTTGCCAAGCTAATAAGAATGAGAACGTTGCACCTCCTGGGTTATTACTGTTGGGTTTTATGGGTCCATGCGCAGCGGAATAAAGCATCTAATAACACAAAACCGAAGCCCTAAGATCCGTTCTATATGATTAAATTGAATTCCTATGAGATAGAATTTACCAACCTTTATTGCTTTCCGTTCTTGAGCTATCGAACGATTATCAATGTGATTTTGAATCACAAACTTCGATCTTCAAAAACTTGATTCTTCATATTGCTTTAAATAATAGAACTCTAGGCCTTGATCGTCGTACGAGCGAAGACCCTCTAGTAGTATCCACACGTTAGAATGAACCAAGAACGGTTCTTAAGAATTGCTAGATTCTTAAACCTTAGAGAGAATATTGAGAAACCTTTTGTTGTGAATTTTCTATTGAAAAATTCGGCTGACTAATTAGGGTTTACAAACTTAATATTTATACCACATTAGTATAGGTATTTGTTTCCTAATCAAATTAGGAAACTGTCTGTCAAACCGCCTCAGGCATTAAGTGTCGCACGACCATACGAGTCTTCTGGGCAAGAAGTGTCGCACGACCATACAAGTCCTCTGGACAAGTTATGTCGCGCTACGACATATGTTGTCACGCTACAACTTATGCCTGATGAGGAACTCTCAATATTCTTCGTTTGGTTTAACCAATTCATTCTAATTGTGTGTGACCCAATAGGATTATATTATGTTGGCAATGAGTCCGATCATATCGACCCTCATAAGACATAAGCAGACTCTAGCAAGCCATTATGTCTACCCAATTAATATAACGTAAGAGTTCAAGTTTTCAATGGTACACTTCCATTTCTCCCTTTGTCTCACGATGTTATATTGAACACAAGTCATGGTCCACGTCAACTTGTATTTGTTCAATGCTTTCTCGATATTAAGTATAATGATAATCCAATCCCATTGGGGTGTGGCCACACACTTTCCATCATTATCACTCATCGAGAGGCCCAAGCAAAACATCTCTCTTTCGAGGGACAAATTCCATCTTGACTTATCATCCTTCCCATCATGAATCTGATCATGCCAAGGATAGCCTTTATAAATATCGTGTTAAGATATCGTTTGACTAAAATCAAACATGACTTTAATCATATGTAAGGTCATGATAATCTCAGGTCTAGGGACGAAATGAGGTGACCATATGAGATTTAATTATGACATTTGACCATGACATAAATCTTATACGGGTCAAGTCCAGTCACTTGTTCTCTAACAAGTACCCATAATTTCAATGTGCATCTCTATGCATATAATCATCATATGATTATCCATTGACAATTATACTAATCATTCTCTTAATAATCAGGGACGTAGATTATTACAATAAATATGCAAACTATATAATAATCAAATAATAAACTTAAACGATAAAGATGATACATAACGGTTCTCAGTTAAACATAACTATAGCTTAGGGCATTACACCAACAGTCTCCCACTTACACTAGGCTCCATTTATGTATCGAATACTCATGGATCTAACATGACCATCACGCTTCTGCCTGTGCGAGGGTCTTTGTAAGTGAATCACTTATGTCATCATCGGAGGGCGCCGGGCCCTTTGCCAGGACATCGAGAATGAATCTTGGGGTAATCTTGTATGAACCATTGTGCCTCTTGATTTTACCATTATTTCCAGAAATTGAATGAAGTTCTTAATTTAATGGTGACTCAATTTTCAACCAAAGTAAGTAGATCCGCATACTCACAACACATTTAAAAAATGCGTGGCTATACATATGAACAAACTCACAACGCATCCAAGGATGGTGGCTATGTTAAAAAAATGAGATAATCTTACATTAAGGGTTGAAAGCCTTTTGAGTAAAATCAAAAATCAGAAATAGAATGAAGTTATGAATATGATACTCTTAGACAAGATGAGTATCATGAACAGAACAAAATCAAATGAAATCACACAAGGATTACAAATATGAAATAAATTAAAGCATAAGGCTCTATAATAATTTCAAACTCAATCTAGTATATGAGCAGGCTCTGATACCAATTGTTGGAACAAAATGATCCATCAAACCATGAACCGACTCACAACTAGATTAAGAATGATAGGAAGATGAAGACGGAAGCGTGTATCTGAAGAATCCATGATTGTGTTCTTGATCTTGTTCTTGAATGAAAGAAGAGAGTAGGGAGATAGTACTTCTAAATAGGGAAGAGTAGATCTTCTAAATGATAGTGCCCACACTATAATCTTCTTAATGAATGAAGAGAATTCTTATGACTGAATTTGTGTATGTAACTAGTGTCTCTAATGGCTGATGGATAGCCTTTATATAATAAGAGAAGGGGCACTTTATTTAGGGACTACACCCTTTCATAAAGATGATGGTGTGAAGTTACCATTATGCCCATCATTTAATGGTACTTACACCTAATGGAATTCTACACATTTTGTCTATACTTTAACATTATTAAATGATTATAACAAATGGAATTAAATAACACATATTAATTAATCCATGTTCTAACACTTGCAACTTTGCTTCCAATGACCAATCTCATTGCAATGGTAGCAAACTGCATCCTTTTGAGACATTTTGGGTTTAGCCTCTTCGGCTTTGCAACTTTTGCCTTAGGTTTAGCAACCTTTGCGTTACCTACTTTTCCTTCCTTTTGAACCCCTTTCTTGTGTTAACCATTAACACACTTGCGGATTGCTCCCTTTTTCATCTCATGTATTAAGAGCCTTCACCACAACATACATCTTTTGCCTAGTTCGCATTTGTAACAATTCCTTTTGCGTTGTGCTAGAACAAAAGCAGTTTCCATGTGTTCGAGGTTCTTCATAAGAGCCTTTAAACATGGTGGCAATTACAAGGCAAGCAATATTATCAGAATCATCAGCATGTTCTAATGTTGCTTCCTTATTTGCCATATGCAACATTTGCACTAGGTTCAATAGGAACGGATTCGTTAAGAACGTAAACATTTACCCAAGAAGCATTCTTTAGGCTTCTGATCCAATCAGAATTATTTGCATTGTTCCTTTTGAACTTTGTCCTTCATAAGGACGAATCGCAATTATCATTATGTAATGCTACTTCTACAACAAAATATACAAATTATATGAACACATATCAATATCAACACATTTATCATCTAAGAGCAAATAATGTATTTTACAAATACTCCCACTAAATCATACACCTTCCAATGCAAATAAGCATAATATGCATTTAATGGGCTAAGATTCAACTTTAATTTAATCTCAAGTACGCTATGGCGCACCGCTCAAGATTAAACTTATTAGGTAGAAAACATCAATCATATCGCATATGACTCTTAGATCTTTTATGAGATTTATTTAAGACATCATATGTCTAAGCATATTTTAATCTCATCTTATGCCTTGGGTCCAAAACCATTTTGATAACCCAATTATGTTCATCCACTTTAAACATATAGGAACCACCATTTCATCATCTTGCTCGCAAATGGAATAGAATCAAAGCACCTTGCTATGGCAAGCCCACCCAAAACTATCCGAGTGGTCTCAAGTGTTTTAATCATGGATTGGCATAAAGAACTTAAAAGTTAAGTAAAGGTTATTTAAATTATATTATAAGCATATCAACAAAGATAATCATAACTGTGCACCAGGTAAGTTCCCAAGAAAATAGGTGAGCCACAAGGACTGCTTAAGTACCAAATTTTCCTTCGACAGAACTCTCCTAGTCATGCACAATTATAATACCAATTTGAATGCAACATAATCAATACTTTGTATACTGATTTGTTTCTCTTAAACAATCAGACTCATAAACTGATTTGTTTCTCATAAACAACCAGATTCCTTCAAATTTTGCGTAAACTGACTTGTTTCTCATAAACAATCAGAAAACCAAAATTTAATGTTTCAACTAAAAATTTAGGAAATCACAATTCAATGTTTCAACTAAACATCCAATAAAATTCTTAACACTTAAGAACAAATAATTCATGCATCGCAACAATTAATAAAACACATTTAAATTAATTAAGCATGCATAAACAATGAATTAATCTAGCATAGCCCTATAAACTCAATTTCCAGAAATTTATAGCATCCAGATTAAGACATTAATATATCAGATTATCAACATAATCACAGATTAGCAAAAAAAAATCAACAAACTGATTTGGCCCAGAACAGGCAAGGTATGTCGCGTGACATAGACTTTCAGAGGCCTTATATGTCGCACGACTTAACAGAGCCATCAGCCCTACTCTGTCGCGTGACAGAGTCCAACTCTGTCGCGTGACACGAGATGACAGTTTGCAGATTTCCAGATTCAATCAATTTCAATCATAAAGTAATTAAATCATATAAAGCAACCTTTTTAACAAATTTAATTCAACATAATCAGAAAACAATTTACATATTGTTTCACATAAACAATCAAAATTCTACCGCATACAAAACATGCAATAAGCATATAAACGATTTATGTCTTAATTCTAGCATGTTAATTCAAACTTAACCATATGAACGGGGCTCTGATACCACTGTTGGGTTTTATGGGTCCATGCGCAGCGGAATAAAGCATCTAATAACACAAAACCCAAGCCCTAAGATCCGTTCTATACGATTAAATTGAATTCCTATGAGATAAAATTTACCAACCTTTATTGCTTTCCGTTCTTGAGTTATCAAACGATTATCAATGTGATTTTGAATCACAAACTTCGATCTTCAAAAACTTGATTCTTCATATTGCTTTAAATAATAGAACTCTAGGCCTTTATCGTCGTACGAGCGAAGACCTTCTAGTAGTATCCACACGTTAGAATGAACCAAGAACGGTTCTTGAGAATTGCTAGATTCTTAAACCTTAGAGAGAATATTGAGAAACCTTTTGTTGTGAATTTTTTATTGAAAAATTTGGCTGACTAATTAGGGTTTACAGACTTAATATTTATACTACATTAGTATAGGTATTTGTTTCCTAATCAAATTAGGAAACTGTCTGTCAAACCGCCTCAGGCATTAAGTGTCGCACGACCATACGAGTCTTCTGGATAAGAAGTGTCGCACGACCATACAAGTCCTCTGGACAAGTTATGTCACGCTACGACATATGTTGTCGCGCTACAACTTATGCCTGATGAGGAACTCTCAATATTATTCCTTTGGTTTAACCAATTCATTCTAATTGTGTGTGATCCAATAGGATTATATTATGTTGGCAATGAGTCCGATCATATCGACCCTCATAAGACATAAGCAGACTCTAGAAAGCCATTATGTCTACCCAATTAATATAACGTAAGAGTTCAAGTTTCCAATGGTACACTTCCATTTCTCCCTTTGTCTCACGATGTTATATTGAACACAAGTCATGTTCCACGTCAACTTGTATTTGTTCAATGCTTTCTCGATATTGAGTATAATGATAATCCAATCTCATTGGGTTCTGGCCACACACTTTCCATCATTATATCTCATTGAGGGGTCCAAGCAAAACATCTCTCTTTCGAGGGACAAATTCCATCTTGACTTATCATCCTTCCCATCATGAATCCGATCATGCCAAAGATAGCCTTTATAAATATCGTGTTAAGATATCGTTTGACTAAAATCAAACATGACTTTCATCATATGTAAGGTCATGGTAATCTCAGGTCTAGGGACGAAATGAGGTGACCATATGAGATTTAATTATGACATTTGACCATGTCATAAATCTCATACGGGTCAAGTCCAGTCACGTGTTCTCTAACAAGTACCCATAATTTCAATGTGCATCTCTATGCATATAATCATCATATGATTATCCATTGACAATTATACTAATTATTCTCTTATTAATCAGGGACGTAGATTATTACAATAAATATGCAAACTATATAATAATCAAATAATAAACTTAAACGACAAAGATGATACATAACAGTTCTCAGTTAAACATAACTATAGCCTAGGGCATTACACCAACAATTACAGCCCTTACCCATTCCGAAAAGGCCTTGGATTGATATATCCATGGACTTTGTTGAAGGTCTTCCCAAATCTCAAGGCATGGATTGTGTTATGGTGGTCGTTGACAGGTTAACAAAATACTCTCATTTCATTCCCTTAAGTCACCCATATACAGCAGCGACTATAGCTAAATTGTTCTTGAGAAGTGTTTATAAATTGCATGTGTGTCCTGGTTCTATCGTGTCAGATAGAGATAAAGTGTTCGTTAGTTTGTTTTGGAAGGAGCTATTCCGTTTAATGGGCACTACTTTAAAAAAATGAGCTCATCTTACCACCCCCAAACCGATGTTCAAACCGAGCAAATTAATCGATGCATGGAGTAGTATTTGAGGTGCATATGCAGCCATAGACCTCATCAATGGATGGCATGGATTTCATTGGCAGAATATTGGTACAAGTACAACACCAATTTCCATTCAGGAACTGGACACTCTTCTTACCAAATTCTAATAAGGTTGCTTCATTGGATGAATTGATGAAGGAGAGGGAATTGGTGGTTCAGACCTTGAAACTCAGTTTACAGTTAGCTCAGTCAAGGATGGAGAAGCAAGCTGATAAGAATATGAGTGATAGAGTATTTCAACCTGGAGATTGGGTGCACTTGAAACTTCAACCATATAGACAGGGTTCACTGGTGCAAAGATATTATGGACCTAATTTGATTCGGGAGAAGATTGGAGAAGTAGCCTACAGGTTGGAGTTACCCGCTAAGTCAAAAATCCACCCCGTGTTCCACGTATCTAGCTCAAACGAAAAGTGGGTTCTTCTTATGTTGCGACTGTGGAATTACCTACTGTAGGTGATCATGGTGAGTTGGGGATATCTCCAATGACAATTTTACAGCGAAGGATGATTAAGCACAACAACAGGGATCTTCCTCAAATTTTGGTGCAGTGGTCTAACTCTCCTAGTGAAGACGCAACTTGGGAATATGTGGCATGGATTTATGATAAGTTTTCGGAACTTGATCCTTGAGAACAAGGATCATTTGAAGGAAAGGGCAATGTTATGGATGGATGCTTTACAGTGTCGTTTTACATTAGTAGTTTGTTTAGTCTTTTCTCTATTTTAGCAGGATATTGGTTACTTTATGTTAGGACCTAACTTTGATCAATGTCTTAGTTAATTGGTTTTGATAAAGGAATATATATATAGAACAGGGTTTATATCAAAAGATGTTATCTGTCATAATTCTTCACTTTGACAGCTATGAGTCTGACAGCTATGATTATTCCTTATACAATGTTTACAATCAATCAAAAACATGAATCATAGTCACTCTCTAAGTCATCAAGATCATCTAGTGCATCTCAGTCCTTATTAGAGATCCTCTCTGATAGCTAAGCATTGCCATGATCTGACAGCTATGACTTCAGTCCTCGACGACCATCTCCCCGCTCACACCATATTACCACAAACTCAACCAAGTTAGATCCTGCATCTTCACAGCTATCAAGTCCATCAATGAAGACCAATGAAGACCACTGAAGACCTTCTAGAAGCTCTCAGTTCAAGCTCACAGCTCAAGACAGCTCATGAAGACTTGCATGTGGACAAGTGGGACAAAGACCAGTCAAAGCTCATTAATGTAGCTGCAACAGTCATATTCCAACGGCTACATTGAAGGGTATAAATAGAGGATCTCTTCCTCTAACAAAACTACTGAAAAATACTCATTTTCCCAGTCAATAACCCTTTCCAAACACCCACACACACCTCCTGTAATCCACACACACACACACATCAATCCTCACCTTTAAAACCCTGTTCCAAACCAAAACCTTCACCCCTAAACCTCTTCACCAACAACAAACAACCCCAGTGTGTTAATTCACAAACCCCAAAAACCTAAGACTGTACTTTAGGTGTAGAATCAGTTTGTAATCACTCAAGACTGTACTTTGAGTGTATTAGTTATTTTGTAAAATCTTGAGACTGTACTTCAAGTTGTAAAAACACTTAAGACTGTACTTTAAGTGTATCCCTAGTTGACTGTACTAATTAGGAAGAGGAAGTTCAAGGAACTTGCCTGAATCAATCATTTGTAATTTTTGTTGATTAAAGATTATAATAAAATTGATCTCACTTGTCAAGTTTGACAGTGGGGGTGGATGTAGGAGGAGTGAACTCTGAACCACTTTAAATTCTCTGTGTTATTACATTTTTGCAATCACATTCACACACTTGCATTATTTCTTTGTGTTTGTTGTCCTACCATTATTTCAAACCTCTTTTATTCCGCTGCACAATTCAAACTATCATCTGACAGCCTAAGCCAATACCATAGCTGTCTGATCATCTGCATACCAAGCAAGGGCCTTTCAATTGGTATCAAAGCTTGTCTTCACATTCAAAAGTCTAACAACTTGTGAAGGATCCTCTTCAAACCCACCATGCCTCAACCAAGAAGAAATAATGAGAAAGACATCCCACACATTGATGACTGTGGATCTTTTGAGATCTATGCATCAAAGATAAAAACTTATCTTGATGCAAACAGCATTTAGGAACCGGTATGTTCTAGAAAATGAAGTGTCATACCCAACTCAAATCTGTACTGATGGAGGACCAAGTAAGATCAAATCCCCAGAAACTTGGTCTGAAGCTGAAAAGCAATTGGTAAGTGCAAACTTGAAAGTCAAGAACATTCTTCAAAAAAGTGTAAATGACTCTCTAGCCCAAGAAATTGCTAAGGAACCAAATGACAGAACAGCATGGGCTCTTATTCAAACCAAGTTCACTAAACACTCCAGTGTTAGGACACAAAACTTGTACAACTTGCTGAGGCAATTAGACAATTTCAAGTTCTACCCTGGAGAAAAGGTGAGTCTTTGCTCGGCCAAGGTTTGAGAACCTTGTTAGATCAATTACGATCATGGAAAAACATTTGAACAACAAGATCTCTACGCCTCAAGATTTACTCAAATCTCCCTCAAGAATATGAGAAGGTAGCATTACCTATTAGAGAAGGATCTGAATGGAGCACCATGACAGTTGAGCAATATTTTGGAAAGCTTGAAGCCTATGAACTGGAAGGTATGATAAAAATTCCATCAGTCCCCTCCATTTCACAAACCTTAGCTTTAAGCGCACAAGAACTCATCAACAAGCCAATCACTCACCATGACATTGAGACCATTGTCAACAATGCTCTTCAAAAGATAAACATCGGCTCAAATGCGTCGCAAACAGATTTCCCAAGAAGACATTCCAAGCCTCATTTCCATGGGGTGTCGGAAATGCCATGAAATTTCAAAAGAAATCTTTTGACAAAAATTCAATCCCTCCACCTCTAATGCTCATCAAGACAGCTACAAGAAGACAATTGATTGCTTCAATTGTGGAAAGCAAGGACATTACTCTTCGATTGCCCCTGAACCAAGGAAACCTAGGGACAATCGGACGGCTAAGAAGATGACCTACTCAAAAGAGATCATTCACAAAGCTCTAAGTGCAACCAGCTTCAATTGCTCCAAAAATAAACATGACAAAAACAAAGAGCAAGTCATGATTGCGACTCATCAAAATTCGGTGATGAAGAATATATGTCAAGTGATGACTACGAAATTGAAGGAGAAGAAGCCATGATATGCCTTATGGTGAAGATGATGAAGAATCGACAATGAGGAAGAGATGGAAGCACTTGCCGCTCGATGAACTAAAAGAGATACATAGTTTTAATTCTTTAAATATTGAAGGTTTAAAAAAACTTGTTTGTACTCTTTTAATTCAAACCAAAAAACAAAAATCTAGCTTTGCTTCACCTTTGGTCAATGAGAACCTTTCCCAATCCTCAACCATTGACAACCTCACAAAAACCATTTCTCAGCTTGAAAAAGCATGCCAAGGGCTAAGAGATCAATGCATCATGCTTGAAAAACAAAACATGGATCGGCAATTTGAGACATCTAATAATCATGAAAATTGTCAAAAACTTCAAAATCTTGAAAAAGAAAATGATGCTTTTAAAAGAAAATTTGATTCATGGAACATGTCAAGCAAAGCATTATCTCTTTTCACCTACACCCAAAGGCGTCCCGGTGACAAAACAGGATTGGTGCTGATAATCCTACACAAAAGGTGTACACTCCTCCCACTGGTGAAAGGGCCATTGAAAAAATGGTTCTAGAAAACCTAAGCTCTGGCAGCTATCAAACTCAAACCTATCCCATTCAAACCAAAGGAAAAGAAAAGGAAATCTTGGGTGGCCCTAGTCAATCAAAGGAAGGACCAAATAAAATTCAAGGAAGCAAGTTTATTTGGGTTCAAAAAGGGGCCAATATAAAGGAAGAAGTCAAGCTGCAAAAAGGTGCTAGTCAGTCAAGCCCTGTCAGACGACAGGGTTTGACAGACGCCAAGGCATGACAGACGGCCAAATTCCTCCAAACAACAAAGAACCCCAAGGCAACAAAGATTCTACAACAAGCATAAATACACCAAAAACAAAAACCTCAATGGCAATATTCAAATGGAAGAAGCCATGCACATCAAAATGACTCTCCAAGGTCATCCCATTCAAATAATTTTCAGTTTCAACCCCAATACAGCAACCCAAACCACTACTTCAATCCTTCCCAATCCACTGTCCTTACACCTTACATGATGCAAATCATGTCATATTACCATACCCTAAACCAGTTCTTCAATAAGGGATCAATGAACAATGCTAGGGCTCCAAAGAAAAACTAATCCTTTGGACCCAAAAGAATAAAAAGGGTACCATAAACCTTATTTTTGTTTTGCAGGTATCCAGGAAAGGTCTCTGGTATTTAGATAGTGGTTGTAGTAGACATATGACCTTCAATAAAGACTGGCTGCAACAATATTCCCCTAAAAATGGTCCAAATGTAACCTTTGGTGACAATTCCCAAGCTAAGGTCAAAGGATCAGGAAATCTTGTTACAAAAGATATCATTTTTACAAATGTATCCTATGTAGAAGGTCTCAAACACAATTTGATCAGCATTAGTCAAATCTGTGACAAGGGATATCATGTTGTTTGTACTAAAGACAAATGCACTGTTAAAGATAAAAACAATAAAGTCATCCTAAGCTGGATCAAGAAAAGGAAATCTCTATTGCTTGAACTTAGAGATTGTGGAAACTTCAAATGCTCAACTGCCTTCCTGTCTTTCAATCAATCGATATGTCATGGCTATGGCACAAGCGATTAGCTCACCTCAATCACAAAACTATTTCCAAGCTTGCAAATTCCAATCTTGTCAGAGGTCTACCAAAGATCCCATTCAAAAAGGATAAACTGTGCAAAGCTTGCCAATGTGGGAAGCAAAAGAAATCTTCATTCAAACCCAAGACCAAGTTGGACACCTCAAGACCTATTGAACTGCTTCATATGGATCTTTTTGGACCCATAAGAACTAGATCTTTAGGAGGAAAAAGATACTCCCTAGTTGTTGTTGATGATTTCACAAGATTCACTTGGATCATTCTTCTTGAATCCAAAAGTGACACCCTTAGCTGTCTGATAAAGCTATTCAATAAAATTCAAAATCAAAAAGGGACATCCATCATCAAGACCAGATCGACCATGGGAAGGAATTTGAGAACACCGGTGGAAGAATTTTGTGATTCAAAAGGCATAGATCACAATTTTTCAGCACCAAGAACTCCACAAAAAATGGTGTTGCGAAAGGAAAAACAGAACAATCTGTGAGGCGGCAAGAACAATGCGTCGAACATAATCTCCCAAAATATTTTTGGGGTGAAGGCATTACTCTGCTGTGTATGTTCAAAACAAAACCCCTGATCAACAAATTTCACAAGAAGACTCCATATGAATTATGGAACAACAAAGTCCCTACCATTTCCTACTTTCACAGCTTTGGAAGTAGATGCTTCATTCACAACAATGGCAAGAACAATTTGGACAAATTTCACTCCAAAAGTGATGAAGGAATTTTTCTTGGATACTCTAACACAAGCAAAGCTTATAGAGTGTACAACAAAAGAAGACTTGTTGTGGAAGAATCTATTCATGTTGACTTTGATGAAAACAATGATCAAAGTATAACTGAATTATGTGATTTTGATGAAGGTTTGGGAAATCTAGATAATCTCCCTGAATCATCCCCCATTCTTGATTCAACTATTCTCAGTCATGAACAAGATTCATCAAACCTTCCATACATGGTTCCAAGAAATTCATCTGACAGCCATCCTATGCCAGACAGCCATGAACCATCCCACTCTCATCAACAACCAATCAAGCCAACAAAGTCAACAGCAATCTCTCCCACTTTCAATCCAATGGATGAGGAAGAAAATATTCAAATAAATAGTCATCCCTTGACTGATCTTCCTCAAAATCCTCCCTTAGCTGACAGCCAACCCTTAGCTGACAGCCAACCCTTTGCTGACAGCCATCCCAATTCCTCATCTAATCCATCTTCTAACCTCCTTCCATCTTCATCCAATAACCCTTCTTCTCCTCCCAAAACCAATGATGAAACCACCATTACCCATATCATTCCACCCAATAAAGATCTTTACATCAGCCTTCAAATTGATAAAACCCCAGTCCCAGACAACATTCCTTTTCTCATGAGTGCATTCATATCCCAAGTGGAACCAAAGAAGATAAATGAAGCACTCCAAGATGCTGACTGGATTGAAGCCATGGAAGAAGAACTGGAGCAGTTTGAAAGAAACAAAGTATGGCAACTTGTTCCTAAACCAAGAAATCAAACTGTTATTGGAACAAGATGGGTTTTTAGAAACAAGATGAATGAAGAAGGTGTTGTAATTAGAAACAAGGCCAGACTGGTTGCTCAAGGATATAGACAAGAAGAAGGCATTGACTATGATGAGACCTTTGCACCTGTTGCAAGACTTGAAGCTATTAGGCTATTTCTTGCCTATGCTTCATTCAAGAAGATGAATGTATTTCAGATGGATGTCAAAAGTGCATTTCTAAATGGAGTTTTAAATGAAAAAGTGTTTGTATCTCAACCCCCTGGTTTTGAGCATCCAAAATTCCCAGATCATGTATTCAAACTGAACAAAGCATTGTATGGGCTTAAACAAGCACCAAGAGCTTGGTATGATACCCTATCTAGATATCTTCTTGAAAAAGGATTCACCAAAGGACATATTGATAACACCTTGTTTATCAAAAAATATGGAGATGATCAGTTGCTCATCCAAGTCTATGTTGATGACATAATCTTTGGCTCATCAAATGAGAACTTGTGCACTGAATTTGGAGATATCATGAAGGATCAGTTTGAAATGAGCATGATTGGTGAGCTCACCTTCTTCTTAGGCCTTCAAGTCAAGCAAATGAAGGAAGGAATCTTCATCAACCAAGCCAAATACTCAAGGGATATGATCAAAAAGTTTGACATGCAAACTGCATCTCCTGCTAAAACTCCCTTGTCAACCACAACCAAGCTTCATGCTGATCAAGATGGTCATAGTGTAAATCCAACACTTTACAGAAGCTACATAGGATCTCTCCTATATCTGACAGCTTCAAGACCAGACATAATGTTTAGTGTATGTCTATGTGCTAGGTTTCAAGCTAATCCCAAAGAATCTCATCTCTCAGCTGTCAAGAGAATTTTGAGATATATCAAAGGAACCCCTGATTTTGGCTTGTGGTATCCAACTGAATCCCCATTCTCCCTAGTTGGATTCACTGACTCTGACTATGCAGGGTGCAATCTAGACAGAAAATCCACTAGTGGTGGATGCCAGTTTGTTGGATCAAGAATTATCTCATGGTCAAGCAAAAAGCAAACCTCTGTTGCAACCTCAACTGCTGAGGCTGAGTACATTGCTGCAGGCTTGTGTTGTTCACAAATTCTCTACCTTAAAAGTCAACTTCAAGACTTTGGAATTGAATTATCAAACATTCCCATCTTCTGTGACAACTCAAGTACCATTGCAATGACAGAAAATCCTGTCCAACATTCAAAAACAAAGCACATTGAAGTAAGGCATCATTTCATCAGAGATCATGTTGAAAAAGGGAATATCAACCTTGCAAAAGTTTGCACTGAGAACAATGTCTCTGATATTCTCACAAAAGCCATGGATGAAAAAAGATTTGAACTATTAAGAGCCATGCTTGGGATGATTAATATGCCAAAATAAAAGGGGTGTTCTTCTTAAACAAAAGAGGATTACAAACAGAGTAATGCTATCACAATGTTGCCTGATAGCTATTACCTCATACACATTCCTAACAAGCCATCCACTGACAGCTATCAATCCAAAAGCCTTGAAAACCAAAAACAACAAAAACTTACAACAAAAACATACAAACAACCCATCAAATTCTTCTCTCTCATCTCAACTCACCCAACAAAAACTTCTTCCAAACCAAACAATCCTCAGATCCACTCTCTTCTCTTCAAACCTTCTCCTCTGCTGTCAGACATTCTTTGGAAATGTCACAGTCTCCCCAGACCCTCCACCAGCACTCATTCCTTCATTTCTAGCCTCCTGAGTTGATTGCAAGGTTTGTTGGTACCTCTGCAACCACACTGGGTGCCTCTCCAAGAAAGGATCAATGGAAGTGACTGAATATTGGAGAGAAGGACTTGCCCTTCTAGGCCACCACTCTTCAACTGGATCATATGGCTGAAGTATTCCCTCCATTGGAGTAACAAAGCTAAATTCTCCTGAAAAAGAACCATTCCCTGTGATTGCAAATGGTTGACCAACATTTGACTCCACCCTCTCCACAGTAGGTGCTCTTGCAGGACTGAAGCAACCTACAACCTGGTTGAACAGGTATGAGATGGTTGAAGAAGGAGATATATGCACTCCTGCAAAGTTATCTCCTCTACCTTCCAACAAACCAACTCCTGGAGAAAGAGAATCCCTGCTCACAGGTGTATAAAGCTTATCTTGCTCAACCTTCTTTCTGACAGCTAAGCTTCTCTCCTTAGCTGTCTGAGCTCTGTCCTGCTTTACCAACTCCCCCAAAGTGTATACCCTTTCTACCTTACTCCTTCCCTTACTTGACTCTCCTTGATCAACTTTGATTGTCTTCCCAAAAAGTCTTATTCCTTCTCCCTCTTTACTGTCAATCTTTTCCCTGACAGCTACCTCCTTCATCTCTATGTCTTCATCAACCCTCACTCTCTTTTTCTTACCCTTATCATTCACTCTCTCTGAACTTTCAACAATATTGAAAGTCTCTCTATCTATCTCCATCTCATCACTCATCAAATCATCCTCTCCATTTTTCCCAAAGACCAATTGCTTTGCTGTTTGTGCCATAACCTTTGGATTGAACTTTGAAGAAAATCTTCCCATTTTTGTTTGTAAATCAATCTGAATAATTTTCCTCTGAAGTTTTCATTGTTTTATAGGCAAATTTTCACCTAGCTATCTCAGACAGCAATCATCATTCAAACTAGCTTAACTGTCAGAGATTTCTTTCAACAGCTAGGTTAAAGCAAACTTTAAGTGATTTGATCGTGTTAATTGCTCACAATTGTCACTTCCTTCGCCGCCTCTTCCACTGCAAATCTCCTTGAAAAAGAGAATGTTCTTCTTGTGTTTTGTGGGAATTAATGTCTCAACATGGGGAAGGGTAAAAACCACTGTTCATATGAACAGTTACTTAACTTTGTAACCCCCAATGTTCATTAAAACCCACGTTCCACTCATCATTTATCTCTCTCTCTCTTTCGCAATCACCAAAACTCCTATTTCCTTAACCCTCAGTTTAAATTTCTTCTCTTTCCCTCTCCATTCTACCATCGTATTTCTCCAACCCTAATTCTTTTTCAAGCATCAATGGCAGACCCAAAAGCAATGTACCTAGATGCTCATGGTTACTTCATCAAACCCAACTTCTATGACTCTGAAGTTGGAATCCTCATCAAAGAACTGCTTGAGGTAAATGAATTACTTGATTTTATGGGAGCTAAACCCCCAATCTATGAAGAACTCTGCAGAGAAATTTATTTGGTAGGAAGAAGAAACAATGAAGATAATTCAATAACTGCAACCATAGAAAATGTAGAGATAACTATCACTCAAGATATGGTTAGTGATGTCTTTGGAATCCCAAATAAAGAAGATGCTGTGAAAAATATATGGGATAGAGGATCAGAAAGATTAAAGACTGTATATGAAAAATTTCTTGGTCTTAAAGTAACTGACTTCAAAGCTGTTCAAGACAAAGCTATGGTGAAGAACAAAGATGATATCTTCAAGTCAACATTGATGGATGTGGTCAACAAAGCCATTGATGGCAAACAATCCTCATTTGACCAAATGGGATCAAATGAGTGGAAGCAGATGCTCGGCTAATGACCCAAGGATACAAATTGGTGCATTGTCCTTCTCCATAATTTCCAACTTGCTTTGTCTCATGCTCTACTCTCAAATTCAAAAAGCAAGGTGGAAGGATGAACAACTTCAGATTCATGAGTGGAATCCTTGAAGTTCTAATTCCAAAGCTCAAACCCGCTCTATCCAAGAAATGGTAGAAGACAGTAAAGGTACATCGAGGAAATAAGATGTTTCAATGAAAGAACCTTTTCATTGAAACAAAAGAAGGAATTGTTATGAAATTTGGAGATATGAGCCTTGAAAGTTTCAAAGAAGCCCAAGAAAAAATGCTTGAAGAAACAAGAATGAAGGTTGATCATTGGAAAGAACTGATCGCTTTGGCTACTAGTAGAAGAATGAAAAGAGGAGTGAAGACAAATGTCAAGAAAAGCTGGAGTGCTAAAAAGGACTCGTGGTATCTCCTAGCAAAAAGAGCAAAAGCAAGGATGATCGATAGGCGACGGTGAAGGAACCATCTCGGACAGACCATGCTAAGAATGTTGAAGAAAGAGGTGATGTTGATAGCCATGAGGTGGACACTATGGATCAAGATGATCTTGGTAATGCTAACATAGATCCACAAGAGCTTCGGGCGGCTCTTGCCCTATCCAAAACCCTTCACAAAGGAAAGCAACCTCGAGCCGGCTATCCCCTCCCGGTCGAGACGGCTACCGAGATCCAAGGTACAATCCTCCTTAACCATTCCTTCTAAATCATTACCAAAGAAAAGAAAACTTGAAAAGAAAGCCCCCAAATCAAAGAAAACCAAAATATCTACCCCTTCCATTTCCCCAAAATCCACACCCGACTCGGGTCATCAATCGGCCATTGAAGCTATCCTCAATCTCAAAGAACCCTTAGATAAGCAACCTTTAAGGGGGAACATTGATGAGAATATCCCCTCTACCCAACCTCAACAGTTAGCTAAAATCCACTGAGAGCAATTGAGGCTATTGAGTTGGATGGGAACCACTGACACGAAAATTTGTTCTTTTGTATCTTAAGGACTTTCTAAGTGAGGAAGAATCTGTAGTAGCCCTAGATGAACTCGGACTTAGGTTAATGCGAAAGAAGTGGACCGGTGAGTCATCTAGAAACCCCAAGGTGACGGCTATGAATGTAGATAGCCATACCTTCCCTTCCATTCCTGAGGCGGAACACTGTAAATGATCACACTTTAGCTATTTGAAATTGAAAGGGAATCTTGATAATACTTCTAAGGTCATTCAAAATCTCAAGAAGGTTGGAGTTGAGATTAATCCCATTCTTGTCTCAAAAGGAGACTCAATTGTGAATGCTTGCAAAGGCACTTGCGCTTGATGGAACTCAAGAAAATGAGGAAGCTATGATAGCTATCCTTGAGAAAAGGTTGGCCAAAAGTGAAGTAAGGGCAGCCTTGAATCTCCTTAAGTCTCAATTCACTTCCGGCTCTCTTAATCGAGTCTTGGCCAAACCTCTGAGTCAATCCCAACTGTTTCAACCCAATCCTCTGCACCTTCCAAGCCACCTTCTCCAATTCCTGAAAATGAACCTTTTGAAGCCTCTCCCACAAAGTCCAATACTGGTGGACAAGGTCAAGACATATCTGACGGTGATCCCATTCCCTAACGGTCCTCACAGTTCTCCAAGTCATTCTATTCCTCCAAATCCAAATCAATCCTTCCTTCCCAAAAGGGAACCTTGGATGCTTAGGCGTGGAATTGATTTCTCTATGTCTTCCATCAAAGCGGCAAGGACAAGGTTACCCCATGTAACTCACATCCCGAAATAGCAAATCCCTTCACCTATCCAAAATTAAGGAGCTTGTCAAGAAATGGTTTGATTGTTGTAGCAAGAAACCTTGCGGGGTTAGTTTTCTTTGCCTATGAAAAATGGCAACTTTCAAGATCCTCCTCCACCTCCAACTTTGTTCATCAAATCCCATCATTCCCAAAGTTCATCACTCCCAATACTCTTCTTGATTGGGAAGTTCTTTTCACCAACTCATCTCTCCTTCACTCAATTCATGCTTGTATATGCCAAAGGGTTTAGTCTTTACCACTGTGCATTGACCTTGCAAAAACACTTTTCCTTTCATGTTTGAACAAAAGTGTGCCATTATGCTTTTATTAAGCAAAGCGTCAACATCTTTTCCCCAACTCTTAATCCAGGAATTGAGCCATACCTTTCACCCTTCATCACTTTGTAGATCCTATTAACTTCACCTCACCCAATGAAAACTCTCATTTCAAAAACTTGGTTTCTATTCACGAGATCAAAGAATTCAGATCTTCCATTCTTTGTCAGTCAAAGCAGAGCCGGAAAGCTGTTATTGATCTTTCCTCGGACTCGACGGCTATGATGATAGTGATAATGACACTCCCTCGAAGCCCTCATCAAGACTCTCCAACAATATTTCCATCCCCTACAGGTTTCCAACCCTCCTCGAAGAATTCACTCATTCCTTCACTAATGCTCAAGTATCGGTTCGGTCACAACCGGATCAATCCGGTGTGCCCTTGCGAGCAAGAAAACCGGGAACAAGAAGAAACATACGTGGGGCACAATGAGAATCGAAATGATCAAATGCCCCTTAGAAGGTCTCAATGAAGTCAAAGGAAGACAAATACTTCAAGTATGATGAAAGGATGTCCTGGGAATGGAACAATGAGTTCTTCTACGAGAGGAGTTGAGCTGAAATGAGAAGAGAGCTAGAGGATGAAAGAAATCGGATTCTATCGGCCCGGGCAAGAAAGAGATGAATTCTATGATCAATTGGCTGATGAATAATTGTATTTGTTATGGAACATTTTTTTTTTGGTTAAAAACAATATGTTTTGTTTGCCTCAGTTTGTATGACAGTATTTTGTGAACTCTTCTCATCCTGAGATTAATTCCAAGTATTCAATCTCATTGTGATTACCTCTGCCTGATATGATTCCTTGGATTACTTCTTTTATTATTTCTCTTATCAAACTGTGAAAACTTGTTCTAAATAAATCTTCCTTCACCAAAAAGGGGGAAATTGTTAGGACCTAACTTTGATCAATGTCTTAGTTAGTTGGTTTTGATAAAGGAATATATATATAGAACAGGGTTTATATCAAAAGATGTTATCTGTCATAATTCTTCACTTTGACAGCTATGAGTCTGACAGCTATGATTATTCCTTATACAATGTTTACAATCAATCAAAAACATGAATCATAGTCACTCTCTAAGTCATCAAGATCATCTAGTGCATCTCAGTCCTTATTAGAGATCCTCTCTAATAGCTAAGCATTGCCATGATCGACGGCTATGACTTCGAGTCCTCGACACCATCTCCCTGCCTCACACCATGTTACCACAAACTCAACCAAGTTAGATCCTGCATCTTCACGGCTATCAAGTCCATCAATGAAGACCAATGAAGACCACTTTGAAGACCTTCTAGAAGCTCTCGGTTCAAGCTCACGGCTCAAGACGGCTCATGAAGACTGCATGTGGACCAAGTGGGACAAAGACCGATCAAAGCTCATTAATGTAGCTGCAACGGTCATATTCCAACGGCTACATTGAAGGGTATAAATAGAGGATCTCTTCCTCTAACAAAACTCTTGAAAAATACTCATTTTCCCAAATCAATAACCCTTTCCAAACACCCACACACACCTCCTGTAATCCACACACACACACACATCAATCCTCACCTTTAAAACCACTGTTCCAAACCAAAACCTTCACCCCTAAACCTCTTCACCAACAACAAACAACCCCGGTGTGTTAATTCACAAACCCCAAAACCTAAGGCGTACTTTAGGTGTAGAATCGGTTGTAATCACTCAAGACTGTACTTTGAGTGTATTAGTTATTTTGTAAAATCTTGAGGCTGTACTTCAAGTTGTAAAAACACTTAAGACTGTACTTTAAGTGTATCCCTAGTTGATTGTACTAATTAGGAAGAGGAAGTTCAAGGAACTTGCCTGAATCAATCATTTGTATTTTTTGTTGATTAAAGATTATAATAAAATTGATCTCACTTGTCAAGTTTGACAGTGGGGGTGGATGTAGGAGGAGTGAACTCTGAACCACTTTAAATTCTCTGTGTTATTACATTTTTGCAATCACATTCACACACTTGCATTATTTCTTTGTGTTTGTTGTCCTACCATTATTTCAAACCTCTTTTATTCCGCTGCACAATTCAAACTATCATCTGACAGCTAAGCCAATACCATAGCTGTCTGATCATCTGCATACCAAGCAAGGGCCTTTCACTTTATGAGCCCAAGGGAAAGGAGCTATGATAATCTCGGGTTAATGAAATAGTTAAGTGAACATACAGCTTCTGCATTTGCCAATGCCCAAGAGGTTTTGGGAGATGAAACTCCTGATTCGATATTAAGAAAAACATGCTTAAATAATGAGAAAGAAGATCAAATCAACTGCTTGCACTCTACTTCAGATGCCTTGGTAAGATTTATTTATTCTATCTAAAATAACAACGAAATATTTAATTGTATGTTATTGTCTTTTGCATTAGCTTAGCTGCATAAAATAGTAGACTTATCTCCCCTATCTATAGATAATCCTAGTAAGAGTTTTGAGTTATGGTGCTAGATAAACACAATTCATTTCTTGAGTACATATTTTACATTTCGAATTACTTTCATTTTTTCTCCTGGGATAATTTTGCAGACACAGGGGCGTGTACTTGATTTCAGCGAGTGTGGGACACCTGGAAAGGGGACCCTAAGTTTTCCAAGTCCCTCTTCGTACCTGTTAAAGGGTTGCCGGTAACTGGCTCATTCAGCGAGTAATTTACTGTATCACCAAAGAGTTTATACATGTTTGTAATTTTTTCTTCTCATCGGTGTCTATCATTTTATACAAAAGACATGGATATCTTATCTATCAATTAATTAAGGGTAGTTTTTGTCACCCGTTTTATTGTTTTAATTTCTTCTATACCCAGCCTAATTCTTGAAGTGAAGAAGTTTCCCTTTTTCTTTTTCCGTCTTAAACAAAAAGTTAACTTATGTTAGTGTAAGTGGGAATAGTGGGAGTGAAGAGGGACAGCTGTTTTCAAGCTTGGTGATAATGCTGATGCTGCAATGGTGTTTGTTGACTGTTGTTTTGGTTTTCTCGTGTCGTTTGGGATGTTTTATCTATTTTCTTGATTTTGTATTGTATGAGTGGTTGAGTTGAGGAGTTATTGTAATTCTTGTGGCTATTGTGTATGATGTATTCTGGTGTCCTCAACTGCTCATTGTCTTGTAATGTGCCTGTTTTCTTACTAACAAGCTCTTGTTGGCTGTTAAAGAGAGAAGAAGAAAAAAAGCAGATGACTTACCAGGTGTCTCCATAAACCAATCTTGTTGTGTTGGGTGAGGTGTTGGTTCATGTTGGACCCCCATGAAAGATCTCTCACTCTCTCGCACACACTACCAGCATCTTTCTCACACATTTTCGTGGCATGAATCCATCAGACATAATGCAACAAGTGTCGTTCTCATACATTTTCGTGGCATGAGTCCATCAGACATGAATGCAATAGTTTGACATATATGGCCAATATTGGGTAATTTGATCTGATTTCTGAAGCCTAGTAAGAAGCCAAATGGAAAGTTCTCTTTGTTCTTTGAAGATGCCTAAGATGGCAACCAAATGACTAATACTCTGTCAAATTTTCTCCATCTCAAAATAAATATTCAATGTTATTAATTAAGACTAAAAATTGATATTCATTTTGGAGTAGATTTTATCGGAATTGAGGTGGGAAGGGGTATGATGGCGGGAGCGATTTTTTTCTTCTTCTTTAAATTCCTTAAAATATACTCATTTCGTCCCAAAGTAAATATTGCATTCGGACTTATCAGACTTGCAAATGATTTTAAGAAATGAGTTTGGATATTGCTTGTATCCTAGTGAAATTAAACTGAAATTGTTTTCTTATTTAGAGATACAAGATTCATTTTGAAACAGACTAAAGGAAAGCGCGACATATAAATGATTTTAAGAAATGTGTTTGGACTTAATTAGAATATATTGAAATTGTTTTTGTATATGTATCTCAAAAGAATAAGTCTGAGAATTGTTTTCTTCTAATGACGAGATCTTGAGAGTAAAGAAAACCTTGCCGTAAGATGCCTAAAATTAAGATTTAATGTTTCTCAAAAGAATAAGTCTAAGAAATGAAGAGACTTTAATTGGCCTACCATTACAAGCACATAGAGAGAAGAGGTGTTATGGGACCAGGAAGAAAACAAACTAGCTACCGGAATACACCTGGTTGATATGCTCCAAAGTATAAAGTTCACACCCTAAACTTGGATCTCGAAAAAAATTTAGTTCATATTAATTTGTGGATTTTGTATTTTTGCAAAGATTATATATACCGCAACACAAGCCCTGCACTGAAGCGGCTAACTAGCATTTGAATAGCCAACATGATATAACTTCAAATAATTTAGTCGACCACATTGAGGGTTTCACTGGCGTTTGAATAGCCAACATGATATAACTTCAAATAATTTAGTTGACCACATAGAGGGTTTCAAGTACAAATAAAACATGAGCAAAATAAAAAAGGGGCGGGTGACAAAGGTGTCCATGCTTTCCGCCCTTAAAAGTTTTATACGTACATTATGAAGAAGTCAAGACACAAAATTATCCCAAGATACCAAATAATAGATATTAGCCAAACATGTAAAAGCAACAACACACGTTCTCCATTGCTACTCCCACCACATAATTTATTGTCATGATTGCCACAAAAGTGCTTCCACATTCTTTTTCTACCTCACCTGAAAACATAATCATCGACTCATAAATACGATATAGTTTGGGAAAATAAGGTCAAGTATAGAAATTAACGCCCCAAAATAGAGAAGACATATTGCAATGGGATTTTTGCACAGATAAACCAATTATCGGTTAGAATCATAGAGTAAACATCTACTCTTTTACCAGAATCAAAGTTCATTACCTACTTGCCTATAATCTCAATTTGCTTTAGTTAGCTTAATCGTACAGTAACTTTCAGTTGTGTAAAATCTAAAGAGAGGAAGATATCAGACAACAAAAACTTGTTTGAACTCTTCTTGGATGCGCTTCAAGCTCATATATTGTCAGATTTTAAGCTTCCAATTACCCTGTTGTAAAAGATATGTCGAGACACTTCCACTCTCTCTATCAATGATTATTCTTCAAGAGTTGGTAGCTGTTTGGTGGATTATTTCTTATTGTTAAAACAAGGTACAATCTCTGAAGAACTGATATCATTGCATTATTTTTTGCTGATGCTAATCAAAACAACAACTTCCATCGCAAAATGAAAAGCTATCATTTGTCTTGGCAAGACCATTAGACTGAGTTTTTGTTTTAAATAGAAAAAGAAACTTACGTAAAGTGCCTTTTTGTCGGGTGTATGCTGGTCTGTAACCCGATTTAATAGCTAGTAAAGCTGAGGATTGAATATGACAGTCTAGTTCTATATTCTGATGATACTTAAAGATAACTCTGAGACAACCAATTAAGAAGTACCCACATAAACTGCGACGAGCGCTATGAGCTGTAATTGCCTAGATAAAATAACTAAATTAGGCTAAAATTGAGAAATTACTCCTTACCTCGCTACTGAGATTTCGTGCTTTGAAATGATGTTGGTAATACGCTGCAGCTCATCAACAACCACTGATATATTCATTCTGTCTTTTGCTGACTCCACAGAGCACGCAACTCCAATCTTCAGAAATGAAACTAAACACTCCACCTTTTGTTTTGCATATCTTGTATTATGTGTTTCATTTTCCTCTTCCTTCACAAGTATTGGGTCTACTATGTGCATGACGCTGTCTGGCAAGGCCCTTCTAACATAGTCACGAAGGTTAAGGCCATTCTGGAACATATTGTCTGTGGGTCTCTTTCCGGTCATCATCTCCAACAAAATTATACCGAAACTGTAGACATCTCCTTCTGTTGTCATCTCGCTTCCAAGACCATACTCTGCAAATCATGATGATGACAAAATATAAGATTCACGCCAAAATCTCAAGAACAATTGAGTGGTGGTCAAAGGCATAAAATTAGTAAAAATTAATTAGCTAGAAATAATTGATTGTGATTGTCGGTTCTTGAGCAAAGTGGTTACCTGGAGGTGCATAACCAATAGTTCCTCTCAAACCAATGGAACTGCTTTGGTTGATATTTGAAACTTCTGGAAGGAAGAACCTTGCGAGCCCAAAATCCCCAACATGAGCGACCATGTCTCCATCGAGTAAAATGTTGCTCGGCTTTAAATCACAGTGCAAGATAGGAATTTCACACCGGTAATGAAGATAATCAATGGCATGAGCAACATCTGTGGCAATGTTCATTCTTTGAAGAAGGCTTAGTCCGTGCATCTCATTCTCTATGTTCATTGTTCCTGGAATTGGATGTAATAAACTCTCTAGACTTCCGTTAGCCATGAACTCGTAAACCAGAGCTTTAAAATCATTACCTTGAAAGTCAATTGAGGAGCATGCACTTATGATCTTTACAAGGTTACGATGTCGAATATTTCTCCAGGCTTCACATTCTGCCATGAAACTCTTTGAAGCTCCTCGAAGGTCAAGGTTTAGTACCTTGACAGCAACCGTTATTCCATCCTCTTCAAGTACCCCTTTGTAAACATGGCTAAAACCACCCATACCAATCAGGTTTTCTGAGGAGAACCTGTTTGTTGCCTTGAGGAGCATTTCATAAGAATACATGGTGAATTGTTGCCTCAATGCCAGGCCTGATGATGGTGTTTTAGTTCTCCTTTTGTTCCAAATGAATAAACAACATGATGCCAAAGCCAGGCCAACAAGCAAACAGATTATTGGAATCACAATTATGAGTGCAAGCGACATCTTTTTACCATTCTTTCTCTCGATGCTGCATTTAGGAAGGTAAAGTTCAGGCAAGCCGCCACAAAGCCTATTGTTCCCTTCAACAGAGATGGCAGTAGCATTTGTGAAAACTCCGTTCATTGGTACTTTCCCCTCAAAGTCGTTGAATGACAAATTAAGATGCTTTAACTGGAATTTCTCCAAGAATCTTGGAATTTGTCCAGAAAAGTTATTGCGAGAAATATCAATGTACTGGATACCAGTTAAAGAGCTAAATGATTGAGGTATCAAACCTTGAAAGAAGTTCCCCTCCAGGAATAGATTCTCCAGGCTAGTGCAGCCACCTATGCTGCTAGGGACTTCACCGGACAACTCGTTCTCAGATAAATCCAACTCCATTAAATTATGAAGCTTTCCGATTTCTAGTGCGAGTGATCCAGAAAGGTGGTTTTGTGAAAGATCTAGTGATATTGAAAGGGATGAAAGTCCGAGAAGTTCTCCTGGTATGCTGCCAGAAAGGTTATTTGACGAAATGCTCAAATGAATCAATTTTTGGCAATTTCCAAAAGTTGTTGGTATTATACCCTGTAACATGTTGTTGGCTAAGGAGACTTCAATTAGGAGTGACAGGTTCCCAACAGATTCAGGAATATTACCAATCAAACTGTTTTCACTTAGGTACAATCTTTGTAGTTTACAGAGATTGCCAATGTTACTAGGAATTGTGCCTGTGAATTGATTATCATACAGTCCTAATGCATCTAGACTGACTAGATTCATCATTGATGGAGGGATGGATCCATATATTGAATTATCACCAAGTGATAGAAGAGAAAGTTGAGTTGAGAGATTGCCCACACAACTTGGTAGCTGCCCTCTTAATTGGTTTTCATAAAAGCCTAACTGTTGCAAATTACTACTGTTCACCAAAGAGGCAATAAAATTCAATTCATCTGGTTCCCCACTTCCAAAAACATTTTCTGATAGAGCTACATTCCTGAGGTTTGGCATCATTCCAAAATCAATTGCTATTTTTCCATGGAAACGGTTATCTTTTATCTGGATGACTTCCAATTTTGAACAATTGGAAATTGAGACTGGAAGGGGTCCCGTAAACTTGTTTCCCCATATTCTAATGCTTTGAAGTAAAGGTAGCTTCAAACCTATGTCTGTTGAAAGACTTCCAACTAGTTGGTTGTCATATATACCGAAAGTAGAGAGCAAAGAAAGATTGTAAAAGGATGGAGGGATTGTACCATGGAGTTGATTACTGCCAATTCCCATAAACCATAGCTTCTTTAACTGACCAATGGCATATGGAATGCTTTCTCCAAAATGATTGCCACCCGCAGAAATTACTTCGAGAGAAGTGAGATTCCCAATGGAAGGAGGTATTTCTCCTGTGAAATTGTTTTCGTGAATACTAAGATTTACAAGCTTCAACAGAGAACTAACTTCGTGTAGGATTGTCCCAACAAGCTTATTGCGACTGATTGAAAGCCATTTTAGGTTGGTACAGTTTGAGAGACTAGCTGGAACATTTCCTCCAAATGAGTTATTGAACAATTTTAGTTGCTCCAATCTGAATAAACGGCCTATTTCAGTAGGGATAACGCCTTCAAATGTGTTATTGTAAAGCCATAACACCCTGAGGAAGCTCAAGTTTCCTACAAATGGAGACAAAGAACCAGATAAACCTCTGGAAGAAAGATCCAAAGCAGTGACTCTCCTATGGCGCCGACCACATGTTACACCTTCCCATTTGCAGAAATGGAAAGAATCGTTCCACGACCCCAAAGTACCTTCAGGATCAGCAACAATCTTTGACTTGATGGCCATCAGCGCATGGTGATCAGTTTCGTTTGTGACAATTGGGGTTACTGTATGGAGGTTATGAGTGCAGATTAAGGTGATCATGAAAAAGAAAAGGGAGTGCATGTATATCCTGAACATTTTCTTGAAATTCACTCTGGCTGGGATTATTTTTCACAAATTCTATGCAGAGTCCAGAATATATCCAAACTATTTATGGTGGTGTGAAATGTATTCTGTAGTCAAATAAAAGTGAAATGTAAGGACTTGATTGGATTCTTACCAAAAGTGCGTTACTGGAAAATTACTGAGAAATGACAAGGCAGCCACTGAGAGTGCATTAACAAGTGAGGGTTTTTCTTCTTTTTTTTTTTTTTAAAAAAGCAAATTCTCTTGGTATTGATTGTGTAAATTTTCATATTAACAAACTCTTGTGGGTTGTTCAAAAAGGAAGAAAAAGTTATAACACGGAATTTGAATAATGTGGTCTAGGTTGTTCCAAGGAGGATAATTTAGAGGGTTCTCACAAGTAGCTAGATAACAGTTTTATTTACTCTTCGGTACCCATATATTCCCTTGGACCATTTCAAATTGTAAAATTTGTCATTTTAGGTGTACCACTTAAAATTGCAAAAGCCCAAAATGGAAATATTTTATTACAATTTATTAATCAATGGGACCCACATGTCATACTCACATCAACTAATTTCCTTACAATTCCCGTGTATACCAATTTTGTTTTTTTTAGTTTGAGTTGTAACGGAGGGAGTATATCGTATTAAGGATTCTTACTCTTTCAAAGGTTCGGTTCAAATTGCAACAAAAAGCTTGGTCGGAGGTTTTTTATGCAATTTATTTTATGTTAAATAGTTAAATTGCAATGAGAAAACTAGAACAGTTTTTTTTTTTTTCTCTTTATTAAGTCAATCCTTGAATTTGCTCGTTGTTAAATGATCATTATTACCTAGACTATGAAAATTATAAATTGGTGGAAGACCTCCACTTGAAAGATACGTAATGATGTTCAGAACTTAACTTATGTGACTGGGAATTGGTGGAAGACCTCCACTTGAAAAACATAGTATTTGAAAACTTGGTATGATCAATCATTTTTCCGAAAATACCCCTAATTAATATTCATTTTCAAAGATAAATGCACTTTTATTACACATTTAATATGGGAATATATTATTAATTTTAAAATGTTTATGTCATAATATCAAGACAACTGAACCAATTTAACTACGTTCTTAATATGTGTAATTTTTTTTATTTGCTTATAATTGAGGCCGGAGGGAGGGAGTAAATATAAACAAATAATCCATGCTTCCATCGTTTTACTTCCCTTTTTAGTTTGTCCCAAAAACATAGTTCCATTCTCAAAAATATAATTATACTGCCATTCAAGAAGTTACAAGCAAATAAAGTATCATGCATAAAAAGCTTCATCTGTAAAGTTGGATAATCTTTCTCGTTCACATGAAATATTTAACTTTTATTCAACCAATCATTATGAAGGTGTTTTATAGAAATATATTTCCCTCTTTTATCCATTTAAAATTGATGATTTTTTCTCCAGGATATTGGTAACAATATGAGCCCGAGGAAAAGGAGTTATGATTCTCTCGGGTTAATGTCCAGGCGCTTTGGTAACATGAAACTCCTTATTCGATATTAAGAAAAAGATGTACGACTAAAAAAGAAGATGAAATGAACTGTTTGCCCTCCGCTTCAGATGCTTTGGTATGCTAGTTATAGTTTGAATAATCTTTGGATAATCCTAGTAATGGTGTTTGTTGATAGATGTTCTGGATTTTCTTTTGTCATGTATGATTTTGTATCTATTTTCCGAGATTAAGGTGATCATAAAGGGAGTGCTTTATGGAAATTACTAACAAATAACAAGGCGCTGAGCTATGTGCTTGAAGGAAATGAAAAAGAGGCACTGAGCAGGCAATAACAAGAGAGTTTGATTAACCAAAAGGACATTTCAGGCATTGAAGTTCAATTTATTTTTTGTTGACCCGATTCGTTTTTAAAAGATTGGAGTTACTTTATGTTAGTCTAAGTGGGGAATAGTGGGAGTGAAAATGGACAGCCATTTTATAGCTTGGTGGTAATGGCGTTTTTCGATAGCAGGAAACTTTGTGGGAATTGACTGCCATTTTCTAGCTAGGTGATAATAGTGGAAGTGAAAAGGGACAACCATTTTACTTCTTGTGCTTGTTGTGTATGATCAATGGCGGTGCTACGTTATTAGGGCGAGAGTGGGCCATGACCCACACTCACTTTTCAAATTTTTTTCTTCAGGTTTTGGGTTATGAATAAATTAAAAATTACGACAAACAACACTAACCTCATCCATTTCTATATAATTTTTAGACTTTAATAATACTAGTGAGTAACCCGTCGAAATTCGACGGGCATAGTTAAGCTTATTATTACTTGTTGTCATAATCTGTAATTTCATTTAAATAAACAAAAACAATATGTTGGGTTTATATCTAACAATAAAAAAATTGACACGATAATTTTGGGACGGAGGAAGTATCTTGTACACATAGAAATTACTTCACTGAATTCAGAATAACTCCATTTAGCCTATATATGTTGGGATGGCCAAACATATTTTGGTCACATATATCTATTTCTATTATAAAAAAAAATGTGTATACACTTGCTCACCAATTTTTTAAGAGATGGAGAAGATATAAAAAAAATGGTATGCTAGTTATAGTTTGAATAATCTTTGGATAATCCTAGTAATGGTGTTTGTTGATAGATGTTCTTTTGTCATGTATGGTTTTGTATCTATCTTCCGAGATTAAGGTGATCATAAAGGGAGTGCTTTATGGAAATTACTAATAAGGCGCTGAGCTATGTGCTTAAAGGAAATGAAAAAGAGGCACTGAGCAGGCAATAACACGAGAGTTTAATTAACCAAAAGGACATTTTAGGCATTGATGTGCTTGTGCATACATTTTATTCAAGTCTCTACTAAAATGCAATAACAAGTTGGAGGAATTCAAATAAGACAGTGGACTGGAAATGTGCTCTGTATTCAAATAAAACAGAGGTTTTAATTTCAAGTTCAATTTATTTTTTGTTGACCTGATTCGTTTTTAAAAGATTGGAGTTACTTTATGTTAGTCTAAGTGGGGAATAGTGGGAGTGAAAATGGACAGCCATTTTATAGCTTGGTGGTAATGGCGTTTTCGATAGCAGGAAACTTTGTGGGAATTGACTGCCATTTTCTAGCTAGGTGATAATAGTGGAAGTGAAAAGGGACAACCATTTTACTTCTTGTGCTTGTTGTGTATGATCAATGGCGGTGGTGCTACGTTATTAGGACAAACAACACTAACCTCCTCCATTGCTATATAATATTTAGACTTTAATAATATTTGCTCCGTCCCATTTTAAAAATTTTAGTTTGACTTTACACGTTTTTGAAAAAAAAATAAGGTAAACTGGATCAACAATTGTAGTGGGTTGATGACATTGTCCAAAATACTATTCATTAAGTATATGGGTGAAAAGTAGAGTAACAATTTATTATTATTATTATTATTATTATTATTATTATTATTATTATTATTATATAATTTTTTACGAGGACAAGATTGTTCAAAACAACTAAGAAGCTTAAACTGTGATGAAAAAAGGAAAGTATATATGAACCTTAAACTAAGAGATAAGATTTTCTTGTTGATTGTTTTTTCACAAAAATAAGATAGTTCAATTTTTAACTCCGATTCATCTTGTTGATATCAATAATTACATTGATTTTTCAATAAGTTTGTAGCATTTTGGGATTGAAGTTTTCATAATTTCATTCTTAAGTTACTACAATTACTTTCGAAAAAGTTTTGGGATACTTCTGGGATTGAAGTTTTCATAATTTCATTCTTAAGTTACTACAATTACTTTCGAAAAAGTTTTGGGATACTTCGTTGTACTCTTTTCGTCCAAAATCAAATGACCAATTTTATTTTATTTTAAATTGTCTTAATCCAACATAAATTTGAAAAGTTTTTGGTTAGTAGCACTTACTTTACTTACTTTTTGTATTCAATTTTGTGATTATAGGATCAAATAGATTTTAGTGGTACTTGAAACATCAAATATCCTTAAAAATATAACTAGCAGAAAAACTCAAAAGTAATTTCAGATGTGCTTTTCGATAAGACTTTGTTAATTTACTAGTCATCAAAATACTATTGAGTATCAAAACGATAAATTGTGACGTTAATTTTTTTGGCCCACCCTCGATAAAAAGGAAAATTACCAATGGGTCCTTCATCCTAAGTAAAAAGATCAATTTAGACAAGTATTTTGAAATTTAACCGACTAGTCCGATATCCTAATCAAAATTCCATCTAATCCTTCACCCAAACTAACCCTTACCCAAAAATAAAAACTCATCCTCTCTCTCTCTCTCTCTCTCTCTCTCTCTCTCTCTCTCTCTCTCTCTCTTTACTCTCATTTTCTCTCTCTACCATTCTTCCGGCGACCCTTCCCCTTCCCTCCGGCGACCTCTTCCTTCCCACCTCCGGCGACCATCTCCCCTATTCCGTGGATCGTATCCTCTCGCTCCGGCGACCGTCTCCCCTACTCCGGCGACCATCTCTCTCTCACTCTCCTGGCCACCACTCCTCCGTATCTCAGGCTACCCTCCCTTCATCGGATCAAAGAAATTTCGGCTAGATCCGGAAATTCCTACCCCGAGATTTATCAAGAAGAGATCGTTGATGATAAATAGTCTTGAAAGTCAAATCAACAAAAAAGGATGCAAACAAGATCCAAGGAGAATGACCGAGCAATTTCACCTTAACTCGCTTCAAAGCTTTCATTTTCGCCTTCTCGTTTCTCCAAAGTGACGCGCATGCTTTCTAGTTTCTAGGAGTCGAGAGGATTTTGGGTTCACCGTAAGAGGTCTCACAGATGCTTGCAGCAGATGCCGTTAAAATAGCTAGAGATATTACTGATGAATGGAAGACAATCAATGGCTGCAAAGATAATTGTTGTTCCTATAATATTAGCTTGAAATTGTAGTTTGAAAATCAAATAATGAAAAAAGGGGGAAATGTGGTGGTAAATTGGTTTATTTAGGAGGTTTTATTTTTGCTTTTATTTTTTTTCGGATTTTCTTTCTTTTTAGTTTGGGGTTTTTTTTTTTTTTAGTTTAGGTGGTAAATTGGGTTTTTTAGTTTGGGTTTTTTAGTTTGGGGCAAAATGTAAATAGACCAATTTTGTTAGAGGCTCGCTTGCAGTAATAGCTTCCTAGGTTTGTATCATACTATTTCATGAGTCAAATGTTTCTCCTTTTCAGATTGATTCCTTTTCAACCGTAAAGAGCTCAAATTGAATTTTTGCATTGCAACCATAGTTATTCATCAAAGTGATATCCAAGTTGAGAAAAGCACGACATACTCTGTTCAGAAACTTTCTTTCTTTTTTCAGAAAATCTTCCTCCACTTTGAGTTCCGCTAACGTCTAAATAAAATAAAAATCATAAATGAGTCTTCCAATAATCCATTGTAAACTTAAAAACTGAACTGATAATGAAAAGGAGGGAATCTTAACCAAAAAAAAAAGAACTTAAAATAAATCTATCAAATAAAATTTTCCTTCCTATGGGACAGGTGATAGACGAAGGTTAGGTAATTGATGTGTTCCACCATCTTGTAACAAAAAAGTAGATATCCATGGCTCTTAAGTAGATATTCCATTTTGTGGTTGTAATGGGGGGTGTTTGATTGGGTAAAATTTATAATCCACTCCTAAGCTCATCTCGGCGGTTGATTATTCATTGGTAATATCGCTTGTACCTCTCCTAGTGTTGCAGTTATATCTCACAATATTCTTATTATAATTCTTATGCAACTCAATTCGATTGAAATTTATTTAAAAAATTTAATTATTTCTCCATCCGTCTCACATCAAGATATCAAGAGTTTACAAACTTATTAAGAAAATATTAGAAAATGAGTAAAAAGTTACAAGTGAACTTAAGTAAAAACAACTGTGAACATAACAAATATGTCAAATAATCTCATAAAATTGCAAAAATAGAGGTCATAAAGTTTTTTTTAAGGACTAAAACAACAGTGAACTTAACAAAAAATAACAGTGATTTTAAGTAAAAACAATTGTGAACATAACAAATATGTCAAATAATTTCATAAAATTGCAAAAATAGAGTCATAAAGGACTAAAACAACTGTGAACTTAACAAAAAAGAACAGTGAACTTAACAAATAGGTTAAATAATCTCATAAAATTGCAAAAATAAAGACTATAAAATTCTAAAAACAACTGTGAACTTAATTAAAAACAACTGTGAACTTAACAAATATGTCAAATAATCTCATAAAATTGCAAAAATAGAGGCCATAAAGGACTAAAACAACAGTGAACTTAACAAATAGGTCAAATAATCTCATAAAATTGCAAAAATAGAGGCCATAAAGTACTAAAACAACTGTGAACTTAACAAAAAACAACAGTGAACTTAAGTAAAAACAACTGTGAACATAACAAATATGTCAAATAATCTCATAAAATTGCAAAAATAGAGACCATAAAGGACTAAAATAACTGTAAACTTAACAAAAAACAACAGTGAACTTAATGAATAGGTCAAATAATCTCATAAAATTGCAAAAATAAAGGCTATAAAAGACTAAAAATAACTATGAACTTAACTAAAACAACTGTCAACTTAACTAAAAAAAAATCTGTGAATTAAGTAAATAATAGTCATTTTCATGCATAAATTATGAATTTAGATAAAAGCGTAAACTTATCTTAATTGTTATTAGAACAAATGTAAAAAATAACCGTGAACTTAACAAAAACAACTGTGAACTTTGTAAAAGCGTGAACTTCAAATTTGCTCCGCATTATATGTTGATGCTACTAGTTTGATTTGTATTGACGATACGAATACACCTGTGGTTTCGCATTTTTTTGATTTCTAGATCTTAAGATATTTCATTTTAAAGTTTTGAGGAGAAAAAAAAAGGAAGAGAGAGAAAGAAAGTGCAGAGGGGGAGATGGGGAATGGACCACATGCGTCCACGTCACTTAAGCGGTGGCATTTGTGTAATTTTGTCAAATCTATCAAGGGCATGTGTGTCCATTTACAATGGAAGGACCTGATGGTAGATTCTCATATTCCATGGATTAGTTGGTTGAATTCATTAGAATTGGGGACCAATTTCTGGATCCGCCACTGTGTATGATATATGTACTTGATAGTTGTTGGGGACGGATTTTTCACTATATATATATGGATGGCATCTTAAGCAGGTCAACATGTCAAGACGCCTCAGTATCCTGATCTCTACAACTTGACCTCTACAACTTGACCTCCACAACTTGGTCTACAACTTGGTCCACAAGTTGACTTTTTACATGTTGACTTTACATGTTGAGTTCACATCTTGGACCGACATCTTGGCTCGACGTCTTCATCAACATCTTGAAGCCGGACCAACTTGGGAGCAGTTTTGCGGTTGCTATTTTTTAGGAGCCATATGCGCATACCAGTTCAACCACGACTCTCCACCAACCGCCGAGTTTCTCTCAACAAACAACAACCTTACCGAAATCTTAGGGATTGATCTTATCTTGTATTTAGCCTTTGTAGAGGTATAAAAGGGAGATCAAAGACATGTAATTGACACACGGTCTTCACGAGTCTCACTCTCCCTCGCATATGCTCATTATTTTTGTAGGCTACCTACGAATCTTAGTAAACTTTTTGGTCAAGGTAGGTCTTCCAAAACCTCCCGAGGTTTTATGCCTAGCGAACAATTTGTTCAAGGGCTTTCCTCGTCAAAATCCTTTGTCATTTTCATTTTGATTACACACACAAATCTATATTCCATCGCACCCAATTCTTTCCTTGAAATATTTGGTTATTTACAATCACTTGTCGAAATTTGACCAAAACAATTTGGCGCCGTCCGTGAACTTTGGTTTTTTAGATTTGTTTAGAACATCAAAATGGTCAATCCAACTTCCGGTCGGGTAACCTCGCAACCTCCGCGGGTGGGACAAGGCGGCAGGGGGCAAAGCAAGATGCACCTCGAGAGACGACCGCGTCTGAAATCAATTTTGGTTTCGTGACTAATATGGAAACAATGTTGAATGAACTGAATAAGCGAATGGATGCTCAGCAGGATACCAATACTATGATTTTCAATGCAATTGAGAGTCTGCGAAAAGGGAATCAAGTTGAGCCTCAAGTTGTAACTCCATTATCACCTTTATTTCCTAGAACTCTTTTTGGTGCAATCGGGGCAATCTTGGAGACATCCCTACGGCGAGTGCAAGATGCATCGATAGTACAACTGTGACAACTAGTCAAGTTGCCCAACATGGTCACACCTTCGCATTCAGCCAACCTGTGCCAACATCTTGCTATACTTATGCCACTCCGTCTTTAGGACAAACAGGGAGTTTTTATAATGCATTTGATCACTCTTCTTCTCAATTTTATGCTAACACTTTTGCAGAAAGTCAAGTTGCTAGAGAGTTGCAGCAGATCAAAGAGATGATTAGGAATGTGCCTGGAGTTACCTTGCCTTATCATCAAGCTTCTCCAACTTGTTATAATGAGTCTCGCTTTGTTCCAAATGGGATAGCCAACATGGAGATCCCGAAGAGATTTGCGGCCCCACATGAAGAAGTACGACGGGAGCACAGATCCAAGCTGGAGCATGTGTTGCTATACCAAGAATTAATGGACATTATCAAGATTCCTTCAATCTTCAAAGAAGCCTGTCTTTGTAGGGGCTTTGGTTCCACCTTGTCCTGGACCAGCCTTTGAAATGGCTAACCGGCCTATCCCTAAACTCTATATCATCTTATTCTCAATTAGTCAATATGTTTGTGAATCAATTTTCATGTAATAGAGCTTTTGAGAAACTAACTAGTGACCTCTACAGGGTGGTGCAACAACCCGACGAAAGCTTGAAAGACTATTTGAACAGTTCAACAAAGAGGCAAGTGACTATCCCCAACTTGAACATGTCCACAGCCACCGAGGCATTCAGATTGGGCTTGAAGAAGGGATCACCTTATTATGACGAATTGGTTATGACTCCATGCAAGGGACTTGAAGATGTCAGGACGAGAGCTGTTAAATTCATCAGACTGGAAGAAGATAAGCTCATAGTCCTAAAATAACCACAATGAGGCCGACAAAATGAGAAAAGATGACCACCTATCTTCAACATGTCAAAATGTTAGCAAAACAAGACCTCAAGTTGTATTCCATGTAAGTTGTCATTTTTTCATAAAAGCAAACTCCAAAAACAGGTATGTTTTAAATTTTGCCAAGTCATTTATTTATGTTTGTCAATTCTTATATTATGCTAAAAATTCTTGCGACTTAAGCATCGGAGGGGTAAAGCTAACACCCAATCCTAACATGAATTTGTTTCGCAAGGTGTACAACTTGAACAAACAGCTTAGGCTCAACATGTTGACACGCCAGTACGGCTGATACATGTTGAGACCTAGCTGAGTGCTCAACATGTCATTGACACGCCGCACGGGCCGATACATGTTGAGACCTAAGCTGAGCGGTCAAACATGTTGACACGCCGCATTTTGGCCGATACATGTTTGAACTGGGAAGAAAGGCTCAACATGTTGACACGCCGCACGGCCGATACATGTTGAGACCTGGGCCGGAGCAGCTCAACATGTTGACACGCCGATTTACGGGCCGATACATGTTGAGACCTAAGGCTGGAGCAGTCAAACATGTTGACACGCCGCACGGCCGATACATGTTTGAACCTCGGGAAGAAAGGCTCAACATGTTGACACGCCGCACGGGCCGATACATGTTGAGACCTGGGCCGGAGCAGGCTCAACATGTTGACACGCCAAGCACGGGCCGATACATGTTGAGACTCCAGCCGGAGCAGTCAAACATGTTGACACGCCGTGATCTGGCCGATACATGTTTGGACTCAAGAAGAATTTCAACATGTTGACACGCCGACGGCCGATACATGTTGAAACTTTAGCCGGAGAGGGATAGAACATGTTGACACGCCAGACGGCTGATACTTGTTCTATTTCTTCAAACGAATTAAGGTTTCGACACCTTCGCCTGGGCGCACGTTTTCACACTTATTCAAGTTGTGAACTATTGGTTGTAACATTAACATGTTACCAAACGAATTAAGGTTCCGACACCTTTGCCTGGGCGCACGTTTTCACACTTATTCAAGTTGTGAACTATTGGTTGTAACATTAACATGTTACCAAACGAATTAAGGTTCCGGCACCTTCGCCTGGGCGCACGTTTTCACACTTATTCAAGTTGTGAACTATTGGTTGTAACATTTTCATGTTACCTACGGTTTATAACATTTACATGTTATCTAAAGAACAAACAAAGTGTCTCTCAAAGACATGCCAAATTAAATTTAAAAATTTTGAGGACCAACCCTCATCTAACATTCCAAATTTCAAACACCTTAAACTAATGTTTCTTAAAGCTTTATCTTGGTTTCTATCAAGGACTTAGAAGCATCATTCAAGGCGTTCGACAACTCTTTGGCGTAATCAACCGCTTCCTTAATGTCGATGGGGAGAGTAGCAGTTTTAAAATTCCTTGAATCTCCAAGTTTTCTCCGATTCAAGAAATTTTGGGGGCAATTGTTGGGGACGGATTTTTCACTATATATATATGGATGGCATCTTAAGCAGGTCAACATGTCAAGACGCCTCAGTATCCTGATCTCTACAACTTGACCTCTACAACTTGACCTCCACAACTTGGTCTACAACTTGGTCCACAAGTTGACTTTTTACATGTTGACTTTACATGTTGAGTTCACATCTTGGACCGACATCTTGGCTCGACGTCTTCATCAACATCTTGAAGCCGGACCAACTTGGGAGCAGTTTTGCGGTTGCTATTTTTTAGGAGCCATATACGCATACCAGTTCAACCACGACTCTCCACCAACTGCCGAGTTTCTCTCAACAAACAACAACCTTACCGAAATCTTAGGGATTGATCTTATCTTGTATTTAGCCTTTGTAGAGGTATAAAAGGGAGATCAGCACATGTAATTGACACACGGTCTTCACGAGTCTCACTCTCCCTCGCATATGCTCATTATTTTTGTAAGCTACCTACGAATCTTAGTAAACTTTTTGGTCAAGGTAGGTCTTCCAAAACCTCCCGAGGTTTTATGCCGGCGAACAATTTGTTCAAGGGCTTTCCTCGTCAAAATCCTTTGTCATTTTCATTTTGATTACACACACAAATATATATTCCATTGCACCCAATTCTTTCCTTGAAATATTTGGTTATTTACAATCACTTGTCGAAATTTGACCAAAACAATAGTGCTATTGTTTTCTACTCCCTCCGTCCCACTCGGCTTAGGATTTTCTCTCCCGCTCGGGGATTAAGAAAGTACAATATTAATAAGAGGAGAGAGAATTAGTGGAGGAGGTATTATGAGTATGAAAAGTAAAATAGGAGAGAAAATGAGTGGAAGGAATAGCAAGGAAATTGTTGTTGTGTGCATGACAAGTGGGTCTCATTAAATTTAAAAATTATATGAACTTGCCATTTTGGGATGTCCTAAGTCGAATGGGACGCCCAAAAAGATAAATTGTCCCAAAAAGACAAATCCCCGGGTCCGGGGTCAGCTCAGTTCCTATTGGTCGGCAATCTCTGCCTTTAAATTTTAAATCTACCGCCTATATTTCTATAGGTCAATTTCATCCAAATTCTGCCTTTTTGGATCTCAACTGCCACGTTTTCCGGTCAGAGATTGATTGTATCCCAACTCCCAGTCTTGCATTTAATTCTTTCTTAGCTATATGCTCTGAAAAAGAAAAGTTAGATGCTAAAAATATACCCGATATATGCTTTAAAACGGTCAAATATTTTGACGCATATTTTTTTTTATATATATGATAATTTATTTATTTTTAGAAATAAAACTATTTGTTTGAGTTGAATGAAAAGAAATCAAGAGAGAAGAAATTAGTCTCCATGAGTTACAACAAATAAACTATGTTACAAACTAATTTCATATTGTAAATGTCATATGTTTTGTAATTGACTTCAATTATATATCAAGAAATTTTATTAGTTAGTTATTGTGCTAACATATATGAGGAAAACTATACAAATATTATGTAACTAAAGTAATGATTAGTACATATCAATGGTGACTTTGTTTTATTATATAATCATTGAGATTATTCAAATAATTTTGTTGAGTGTTGAGTTCGAGTTTTGATTAGCTTTAGATATACTCCCTCCGTCCCACCTCACTTGACACTCAAGAGGTGGGCACAAGAACTAAGAAAAAAGAATAAAATAAAAAAAATGTGTGGTAGAAAATGAAGAGAGAGAATGAGTGGGGTAAATAGTAGTGTTGGTTGAATAAATTGAGTGGTGAAAAATGAAGAGAGAGAATGAGTGGTGGGGTCCATCTAATATAAAAATATAAAAAGTAGGCTATTTTTGGGAGGTGTCAAGTGAGCAGGACGGCTGAAAATGGAAATAAGTGTCAAGTGACTGGGACGGAGGGAGTATGTGATTGTTATTATAAAACAAAATCAAGGCTTAAAATTTAACAACTTAATGGTTTCAATTTTATATTGGGCAAATTGCATTTTAGTTACATGAGTTTGTCAAGATGTTTCAATTGGTTATCGAATTTGCATTTGTTACAAGTTTTTTATTGAGTTTGTCATTTTGTTGTAATCAGGTGTAATTTTGGATGAACCGTTAAAAATCTAACGAAAAGCATAACATGTGTCGCTCACGTGAGTTACTTAGGGGTATTTTGGTCTTTTCCATGAAATCAATTTCCAAATACCTTGAAATTGTCATACAAAACCAACTAATGAAATCGTCTTTATGATAGTCTTACACAGATTCAAAAAAAAAAAAAAAAGGTACGACGGCTATCCCGACATCATCATTTGAAATCAAAATCAAATATACAGATGATGATGGAGAGAGAGAGGAGGGCGGATGGCAGATCATGAAGAGGGAAAGAAGGGTGGACTGAGATGAAGAGATAGTTGAGTTGGACGTTCAACGCCACCATCACCACCGTATCTTCGTCGTCTTCCTCGTCTTCCTCCCAAGCATTTATCGCATGTACCATATTAAACCCCTCCACCTCAAACAACACCATCTCCGATTCATCTTTCACATATCGCGGTATTACTCCAATTCGTGGAACTTTCGTCAAATCAACACCTACCAGCGAACCGCCTTTGATCTAGACGTGGCCATTTTTTAACCGGACAGGCTAACCGGCCGGTTTGGAACCGGTCAAAACTGGTCAAAACGGTTAACCAGAACCGGTGTTAGAGAGGTTCGGTTTCGGTTTGAGAAAATAGAAAACTGGTCAACCGCCGGTTAAAATCGACGGTTAAACTGGCTAAACCGTCTTTTTCAAAAACAATTTCAAACGGTCATATGACCTTTGGGACTTGGGCGGGCTGGGAGTGGGCCGCGTGGCGTGGGCGCCTTGGGCCATTGGGCTGCCTCACCACCAACGGCTACTTCCTTTCCTGGCCGCCTGGCTTCCGGCAGGCGCCTGTCTTCCTCATGTCCCCCCGTTTCCAGCCTAACAGATCCTAACCAAAAAAAAAACATTTTGACTTTAAAATTAACTATAAATATCACCTCCCTTCTCCCATTTTTTTCCACATTATTTCTCTCTACTCTTTCTCTTCTACTCTCAAATATTCACATATACTCTCACTCTCATCCAATTTCCAGTTAAATACTGTCCCATTTTCAGTTAGTTTTCTAACGAAATTAGTGTTTTTCTTCATTTTAATCGATTTTTAAGCTCTGTTTCGTTTCCAAACTTCATTTTATCTTACACAAATGGCTGAAAATCAAAGAGGAAGCAATTTAGGCAAGTCACATGTTGGTTCTTCCTCCCCCAACGATGATTTTGATAATCAAAATCCAAATATTCAACAAAATGAGGAAGAAGAACAAGTTGAAATTGAAAGTGGTAGTGCTAGGAGGGGTAGGGGCAGCCGAGCTACTAGGGGATGTGGTCGGTTTGGGTTAAAACAGACCCCTCGAGCTTGGTTTCAACGCCTTCATGAATTCCTCCTTCGGTTTGGGTTCTTCAATAGCCGATCAGATTCATCTCTATTTATTCATCACTCTCCTGAAGCTACAACTGTTATTCTTGTTTATGTGGACGATATCATCATCACGGGCTCTTCCTCCTCTGGCGTGTCCACCATTATCGATGAGATTTGTCACACTTTTGATGATCGGCGTTTGGGTGACTTAAGTTTTTTCTTGGGCCTTGAAGCTTCTCGAACTCGAGACACTACGCCTTAGTCAATCGCGATATGCTCGGGATCTACTTGCGCGGTTCAATATAACGGAGTGCACACCTTCTTCGACACCTACAGTCCCTCACTCACGTCTCTCTTCTCTTGATGGTGACGTACTCCCGAATCCCACCATATATCGCAGCCTAGTGGGTGGACTTCAGTATCTTACTTTGTCCGGACCGGACATTGCCTTTTCAGTTAATCAGGTGTGTCAGTTTATGCACCAACCTCGTACGAGTCACTTGGTTGCTGCTAAACGAATTCTTCGTTTTATCAATGGCACGCTTGATCTTGGACTGACATTTCATCGCTCCTCGAGTTTTGCCATATGAACATACTCCGATGCTGACTGGCAGACGATCGAAGGTCCACAACGGGAGCTTGCATCTTCATTGGACCAAATATCATTTCCTAGACGGCAAAGAAACAATCTATTGGTTCCCGATCTAGTAGTGAAGCTGAGTATCGAGCTTTGGCTATCACCACTACTGCAGAGCTCCGTTGGTTCTATTTATTCCGTGAACTAAGGATACCCTTCTCTCCGCCTTCGTTGTTTTGTGATAATCTTTCGGCTCTTCATATGGCCCGTAATCCTGTCTTTCACGCTCGCACTCGCCACATAGAGATCGATTATCACTTCATCCGAGAATTAGTCACCCGTGGTTTTCTGAAGTTGCATTACGTCTCTACCGACGATCAACTGGCCGACGTGTTCACAAAAGGTTTGCCTAAACCACGCTTTCAAGCATTGTCAGTCAAGCTGCGCCTTCCGTACGGACGTCTTGCTTGAGGAGGGTATTAGACGAGATTGTATTAAAGATTAAGAAAAGAAGGTAATACATGATGTCCAATGGAACAGAAGTTAGAAAAAAGCATACCTCCAAGATCGAAAGCGACCGAACATTCTTGATGTTTGGCACTACTAAACCATAAGGTGTAGCTATGGCAATTCCAATGTTATGAGATCCTAGATACGAACACAAGTATATTCAGTAAAACTACATACGAACATGAAGAGACGATAAACATATACTGCCAACGTCCCGAAATGAATGTCCAAAAAGTTTCCAATTCGCTCTTGATCAAGAGCAAATTTGAAATATTTTTGGACATTCATTTTGAGACGGATGTAGTACAAACCTTTTAGGGTCACCTCGTACAGTTCTTCTTTGAAGGAACAATTTAGCATTGGATGCTTAATCAATGCCATTGAAAGGGACTTTATCAAGGTTGGAAGGAATGTGTGCTTAACATCTTGATCAGAATTCTCATTTTGGAAAGCAGTTTTAAGCTGAACAAATGCATCGCAGTATCTCTTCTACAAAATGAAAATGTGGAATTTTTGAAGCTAGATTCATGGACTTGACCATTGCACGCTGGAAACACCCCTGCATAGTTATCAAAAGCGCGCCTAGGCGCGCGCCTAGGCTCCGGGCGCAGAGAGGCTCAGCTTTGGAGCCTGGATTGTGCTAGGCGAGGCTCTGTTTCACAGGCGAGGGATTAGGCGCGCCTAGGGCTGAAGCGCGAGCCTTGATGGTGTGCGCCTAGGCTCCGGGCACAATAATTGACCAACAATTAAATCGTAATTAAACCTAATACGCGACTATTACTCTTCTCTGCCACGACTCTCTCACATACACGTGTCATAACTCTGTATAAGAGTATCGATCACTAGGAACTCCTTCAAACTAACAGCGACGACCTCCGGTGACCTGGGAAGAACTCCGGCGATCTCCCTGATCACTTGATGTTGTATGTATACTATATTTTTAGTATAGTATGCATACATTTATGACATATAATATATGTTTGTGCTTGTTTCTTTTATGACTTATAACGTTTGTTTGATTTACTACTTGCATTTGATTTATTGCTAATCTTGATGTTGTATGTATACTATATTTTTAGTATTTTAAGGCATTTTTGCGTCATCATCCGGGCGCGCGCCCGCCTTGCGCCTTGCGCCTAGGCTCCGGGCACACCTTTTGCGCCTTGGTGCGCCTTGGGCCTTTAATAACTATGCACCCCTGTCAAGAAGAGCTTTATTAGCCTCCTTAATAATGCATAATAAGATTTTTTCTTTTTCCCAAACATACTATTGTACATCTCAACTATTATAAAGCAGGAGGCTCAAAATGAAGAAAGAGCCTATAGACAGTTTCTTGATGTAAGCTACTCACTCCGACCATAAATGAATGTCCAAGTGTTGAAAAAAATTGTCCCAAAATGAATGTCCAATTTTTTGAGGAAGTTACTAAATCTTCATCATACAACAAGTTCTAATTCACACTTAGACCAATGATGCAACATGGTGGGATCATTAAGGGTTTTTATGTACTTAACTACTTATGTTACTAAAAAGAGCTTATATTTAACCTTTTAGCAAATGTCCCTCAAAGTGAAATTTGGACGTTCATTTAGGGGCGGAGGGAGTATTAATTTAGAAAGAGTCATTCAGAAAAACAAAACAGAATAGAACCACCAAAACAAAAAAGGCAAACACTCTTCTTCAGGCCATACCGAAATGAAATAAGTATAAACTCCCTTTGTTCCTTTCAAAGGGTTCCTGCATCCTATTTTTGGGATGTTACACTTGAAGAGTTTTAAGCTAATAAAGTCTACGAGTTTCCAATTTATGTTCATTACATTTAAACTATCAAGTCTACACTTGAAACATGCCCTAAGGGAACTTGTTAGCATTTTCCAAGTTATAAACAAGAAACTTAAATGGATCTTCTAAATTAAGGATACTGAAGAAATAATATTTCTATTCTCAAAATGTTTTTACTCTAGAAGATTAACTCTATAAGCAAAAATATGTAGCACACAACTTTCTTAGTCCTATTGTGTTTGGCAGAGTTAAGTACCAACTTCTTTACCTATTCGTCACTGATGATGAATATCTTTGTACGATTTCGTTCCCAACCTAATTACTTAGTTTACCATGTCATCCTTCCGTCTCATTTTCGTCTCCGTTAAATCAGCCTAAGTGGCATGCTAATGTCATAAAAATGATGAGTTGGCACTAGATTTGCTCAAAATTTGCTGATATAGAAACTAAAATGGGTAAAAGTGTACACTACTAAAGTAAAGAACCTAAAAATATTTCTCACAAGTATAGAAGGGTTTTAAAATAAAATGTTTATTTGATAATTAACCCTCCCTCTAAGAAAACCTCTTTCCCAGTTTCCTTAGCCTAAATCAATTTAATAAAATCCCCAAAGATTACCATCTGCGGCCCATCCCCTCCATGTTCTCTCCCACGACAACCGTCCCCTCGACTCACGCCGACAATCTCTCACTCGTCGATCACCGGTTGCTTGTGCCCAGATCCACAATCCCATTTCTCTCCTTGCGCTGCAAGCTCGACCCCACGTCTATCTCCGTCGTCGCCTCTCCTTCTCTTCATCTCTACCTCTTTGGGCTTTCTACTAGTCCTCCCTCTCCATTTCATCGCCACCTTCGTAGATCCACTTCTCTATCTCCTCTTTCTTTCTCATGTTCGCGGGTATTTCTGCTTCTGTCAGCTTATTTTGACAAATTGGGGGCACTTGATTTCAAATTTAAAGGTATTTTGTTGAAATTTTGAAGCTTGGTTTTGGATTTCGTCCACCATGGAACCCAGTTCTGGGATTTTTGAAGGTATTTTTTTGTTATTTTGAAGCTTGATTTTGGATGTATTTGTTGGACTATGGTTGTTCAAGGATCTAATTTTGAATGGAATGTGAGTTTGTTAATTTTAAGATTGGTTGTGGGTTTGATTTTGAATTTAAGTGTAGGTTGTTTGAAGATGGTGAATGATGGTGATGGAGAGGTGATGGAGCAGTGATGGCGTGGTGGATGGTGGCGGTTTGGTGGTGTAGTGCTGAGAGGTTGTATGGCATAGTGAAGAAGTAAAAATTAGAAAGAAAAAAATGATGATTTTTTTAGAAAATTAATTTATAATTGTTAAAATAATTTACTTGGTGGTTGATGATGGTGGTGTGATGGTGGTGGTTGATGACGGCAGTGGGTTGGGTCGTGACGGTGATATGGTAGTGGATGTTGTATATTATAACATATAAATATATAATTATATATTACTTTTATTTCTTTTTTAACAAATATAAATATCATTAATAATAATATTTTTTTAAAATATTGCTAATGTATTATAGTTTTACAAATATCACTTTATTAATTTAATTAAATATCAATAGTTAAAATGAAAAAAAAAAAAGTTTAGTGATTAAATTGCAAGAAGATCAATAGACCAGGGATATATTTAGAACAAGTTAAAGGCTATGTCAGCATTTTAATAATGTCAACGTGTCACATATGCTGATTTAACGGAGATTTGGACGAAAATGAGACGGAAGAATAACATGGTAAACTAAGTAATTAGGTTGGGGACGAAATCGTACAAAGATATCTCTCAGTAGTGACGAATAGGTAAAAAGGTCAATAGGTCAGTGACGAAGTTGATACTTAACTCGTGTTTGGCATGAAACGGTGTTTATCCCGGAAGATACTTCCTTTGTCCCTAAATGAATGTCCAAATTCAAGATATTTTTGTCCTAAAATGAAGTCTTTTTGGGAAAAAACTGTCCCCTAAATACTTGTTTACCAAAAAAAATTCGCTATTCATTTTATTATCATAAAACTAAATGTTTAGAAAGTGGATAACAAGAATATTTATGCATCTTTGCTATTAAAATGTATAAAAAGCACAAATTTTCAGAGTGTCCTTTAACGTGAAATTTGGACATTCATTTTGGGCCGAAGGGAGTAGTATATTTGACCAAAGACACCAGTGTTGTATGATATACCTCAGCGAAAATGTCTTATCCAGATAATCCAATCCATATCCGGCAAACAAGTCCTGGTGTTTTTCTTCTCCAAGCTTCGTATATAAGGAGGAGTCTTTGCTAGCAGCAAATTTGAGAACATCTTCTCTCAAGACTCTTCCCTCGTTACCAGTTCCTTTAACGCTGTTTATATCAATGCCATGCTGCTTTGCAAGGTTACGAACAGCAGGAGTAGACAATGCTCCACCTTTATTAATATCTGAATCGAGTGATTTCTCATTTTCAAGAACATCTCCAGCGTCAGATGGAAGTACTGACGATTCATCAACAACCAACATCAAAAGAGTTTCTCCAACCTGCGATTCAAGATGATATTACAAGTTAAAAAGAAACAAGTTTTTTAAGTAGGCACAAAAGTCCGCTTGGGGAGCTGTATTCAATCCTAAATCACTCAACACGAATGAAACATTAAGCAAAGAATAAAATGGGGCTCAAAACTTCCATTCCATATTGATAGTGCAAGGTGAATGATACAAATAGTTAAACCGTCACCCTTACAACTTAAGCTTTAACAGTAGTAGGTAATTTAGCAAGGTATCAAAGCTATAGTTATGCAAGGCCTTTGGTACAGATCAACTTTCATTTCTCCCCCCCCCCCATTGGTACAGATCAACCTTGTCATAAGATGCGCCTAGGGCCTATTGGTTTATCGCTTCATTTCTGGTACATCGTATGGTCCTAGGAAGTTCTAAAAGATGTAGCTTATAGTCAAGTTGGTAACTTAATAAATTGTACATCAAATGATTCACTATTTTGTTTTTTTAGGCCAACCCAATATGGTTATTCCCTTTCCATACTTGCGCATTGTTTACTTATGAAATGCTTTCCCAGTGTAGTTGCTATACTACTTTGTACAAAAGTAAGAGCAAGAGTATTCTTAATCCGCATACAATTTTTAAATTTACATTCTTTTGGGTACTGGGGGAGAGTGTGACACAAAAGCAACATAATCTCTCTTAGAAGCTGGACTTGTGACTCAGTCAAGGAGACGAAAGAAGTACCAAAGAGAATTGTCTTATTATAATTGTTGAGAATTTCAAACTCCTATAATCACTCCTGAAAATGGCCAGTAGTCTCAACTCTGTACCCAAGCTTTAACATGGTCCATCCCTTGTGGAGGAAAAAAGTTGACACTAAATCAAAGTTAAGAAACCCATGTTCCCAAAAGTAAAGCTGGTTTAAAATCATCATGGCATACCACCAAATAATCAAACTATCTATCATTTTGATAATATTCTTCATTATTTTGCGTCTTTCCAATTCTATTCACTGGTTCCTTATCAAACAGCTGGTAATAGCCTATCTTTTTCCTAGCCTAGAGCCGGCACTCCGTTCATATAGATTTAGACCCGAAAACATTAATAACAATAACTGAAGGAGAAGACTACTTGTACTTCTATACAGTTATTTTACCTTTACAATGTCGCTAGGAGCATGGAGAACTTGAGAAACTTTTCCTTTGTAAAGACTTGTCATCTCTATTGTCGCCTTGTCACTTTGAACTTCACAAAGAGGTTGAAATTCCTCAACTTGATCCCCCTGTCATGACACAATTAATTGAACTCAATTTTCTAATCCATCTGATATTTGAAACACCCAGCTAAATGGGGAGAGGTCAACTATACCCTGTTGGTATGATTGGTAGGCTTCTTTAAGACTTAACAGAAAAACTGACGGATAAAGTAACGGAGATTGAAAACAAACGAAATTAAGTCGAGTCTTGTATTAAATACAATCTCCGTAAGAAGTAATTGCCCCGCACAGGTGCTTACGGTTTCGATGACAATCTTCTAGTAAGATGAAACGACTTTTAAGTATAAGATAGGAGCACTCAAAATCAAATACTCTAGCAAACAACACAATGTTTTGCAACTTTGGACTTGAAGGATTTGATGCAACAATATGATAATGATTTGGATATGTTTATCTATCTTACTAGAGGGTAGGAAGGCTCAAAATACTGTATGAATGAATTGAAATTCGGAGTTTGCAACTTTGGACTTGAAGGATTTGATGCAACAATATGATAATGATTTGGATATGTTTATCTATCTTACTAGAGGGTAGGAAGGCTCAAAATACTGTATGAATGAATTGAAATTCGGAGGGGAAGAATATAAAGAGAGTTAAGGGGTTTGTGTCTTTTCCCACGAAAAGACATAACTTTTTGTTTGAATTGCGACTGCTCAGATCCGCTCGCCGAGTCAAGTGGACTCGCTCGGCCGAGCACCCAAGCCGCACGGCCGAGTCAAGAGACTCGCACGGCCGTGTCAATCACACTGCTCGGCCGAGCAGCATATGCCTCGCCCGAGCAAGCTTGTCCGAGAGACTTTGGCCAATTTACGTGCTCGCTCGGCCGAGTCAAGGACTCTGCTCGGCCGAGCATATCAAACCATATTAAACACCCTTTAATAACTCTCGTTAAGTTACAAAACTTTGTCATTAATTTCTCATTCACCCGGAAATGGTTTTTGAGACATTAAATGAGTTATATAATCTACAACAAATGCAGATTACCATTTGTAACTAGTTTCGTTAACAAATAAGGAACTTTCGTTAGAAACCTGGATCAACGTTAAGTTAAACTTAACTTTCCGTTACCCATTTCCAACAATCCCCCACATGAATGACAATTAATGCATGAATGCAATTTCGTCCAAAGTTCCGGCGAACTATTATTACATCGGGATAGATAGCTTGTGGCCTTGAATCCTCCCTTGTGAAATATTATCGGATATACTAGCCATTTGGTAGCGAGTCGCTTTGAACCAGTGACTGTCGGATGTATACCAAGACAATAATACTCACATAATAATAGTTCTAACAATTGTTGTTCTCACGTTTTGTCCATTTCGGCCCTGGACCGTATCTCATTCATAAGCGTTCATTTAGAGGCGGCCAAATTACCTCTCGCTTTATATAGGTGATTCTCACTATAAGGAGTATCATGCACTACTCCACCCGTAGGTATAGAAATCATTAAAAGTTTTCTCAACTTATCCTTAACACTGCTGCATGTGCTTTTACTTGGATGTTCTGGGAATAAGTATTCAACATCTCCAGGTTAATAAACCGAGTTTTTGTTCCCAAGTAACTCTACTAGAACTTATAACTTGGTTGTCTCATTGAACCAAGGGCACGGGATCTCCATTTCTCAAGGTTCGAAAGTGTCCGCTATAAGTCCTTTTGTTGTGGGTTTTAAACCCATTCCCCTTAACGGTTTATACGGTTGATCTCGATTTATACCTTTGGTAAACGGATCCGCTAAGTTATCACACGACTTTACATAATCAATAGCGATAACGCCATTCTTGATCAATTTGCCTAACGGTTTTGTGTCTACGACGAATATGTCTAGACTTACCATCGTACATACTATTCTCGTGCCCTTCCACCGCTGATCGACTATCACAATGTATTAGTACAAAGAAAGTAATGTGCTCGCTCCAACAAGGAATATCCTTCGAAGTTCTTAAGCCATTCTCGCTTCTTCCCCGGCTTTATCTAAAGCGATAAACTCGTACTCCATCGTGGATCCGGCTATACACGTCTGCTTGGAGGATTTCCATGACACCGCTCCTCCACCTATTGTGAATACATATCCACTCGTGGACTTAGAGTCTTTCGTGTCCGATATCCACCGCATCACAAGATCCTTCTAATACCGCCGGATATTTCTTGTAAAGTATCCCATGGTTTAATGTATACCTTAAATATCTTAGTACTCTCATTAGTGCTTTCCAACGAACAAAAGCACTAGGATTACTTGTGAACCTACTTAGTTTGCTTCACCGAATATGCAATGTCCGGACGTGTACAATTCGTTAAGTACATCATACTACCAATTATTCTTGCATATTCCGGTTGAGAAACTGGTTCCCCTTTGTTCTTGGCTAAATGTAGAGCCAAGTCTACCGCTGTCTTAGCCGGAGGGTCATCAAAGACATTGAATTTCCGAAGAACATTCTCTAGGTAACGGGATTGTGAAAGAACTAATCCTTCGATGTTCTAGAGATCTTTATCCCTAATATTACATCAACTAATCCCATGCCTTTCATGTCAAAGTTCTTCTTTAACATGCCTTCGTATTCATGATCAAATCATGACTACTTCCCATTATGAGCATATCATCTACGTAAAGATAAACTATTACAAATGATTCAGTATGTTCCTTCGATGTAGACACATTTGTCACATTCATTAATCTTGAATCCATTTGATAACATAGTTCGGTCAAACTTTTCATGCCATTGCTTGGGTGCTTGCTTTAGTCCGTACAACGACTTTACAAGTTTACACACCTTTTGCTCTTTACCTGGAACAACAAACCCTTCGGGTTGTTCCATGTAAATTTCTTCATCTAACTCTCCATTTAGGAAAGTTTGCCTTCACATCCATTCGTGTATCTCAAGATTACGCACGGCCGCAATAGCTATGAGAACACGTATAGATGTGATCCTCGCGACAGGGAAGTATGTATCGAAGAAATCATATCCCTCTTTCTCGTCTAAACCCTTTCGCTACCAAATGCTTTCAGACTCTATCGGCTGCATCCATCTCGCCTTATACTTTCTTTTTAAGGATCCATTTGCAACCCAACGGCCAGATCCCGGGAGGGAGATCAACTAATTCCCAAGTATTGTTCGAGCATTATGGATTCTATTTCACCGTTAATAGCCTCTTTCCGTAACGAACTATCCGGACCGGATAAAGCTTCTTTAATGGGCCGGTTCATTTTCTAACATGTAAGATAGAAAATCGTGACCAAAAGACTTTTCCACTCTTTCGCCCTTTTGCTACGTCTCTGCTTCTTCATCTTCTATTTGAGAAGGACCGGTCAGAGACTCATATGCTCTCTTATTAGAACCTATATCTTTCCCGTCCTTAGCCGGAAAGATATTTTCAAAGAATACCGCATTCCTTGATTCCATAGTAGTTCCTACACGCATATCGAAATGTCCGATTTCCTGCGCACTATAAAACAATAGGCACTACTATTATTGGCATATCCAATAAAAACACTAGCCAATGGTTTTGACCAATCTTGACTTGTTTCGGCCAGTACTTCAACCTCGCCAAACACCCCCACACTTTAAGGTATTTATAACATGGCCAACGATTATGCCATAATTCGTAGGCGTTTTATCAATACCTTTCGGGTATTTTATTAAGAACATAATTAGAAGTGAGTACGGCTTCCCCCACAAGTCAGTTTCTGCAAGCCTCGAACTTATCAAAAGCGCGTTCATCATCTCCTCGAGAGTACGATTTTCAAGGTTTCGAAGAACTCCGTTAGATCGAGGGGTATATGGAGCCGTCGTTTGATGAATTATGCCGGATTCACAACATAATCCTTCAAACGGTGCTTCATATTCTCCACCTCTATCGCTTCTAATTTTCTTAATTTTCAAGTTAAGTTGATTCTCAACTTCTTTCTTATAAGTCTCAAAAGCCCCTAAGGCTTCATCCTTACTTCTTAAGAGATAGACATAACAAAATTTTGTGCAATCATCTATAAATGTAATGAATTACTTTTTACCTCCTCGAGTTTGCACAAGCTTTAAATCACATATATCGGTGTGAATTAATTCAAGAGGAGTTGTGTTTCTTTCTATTGCATTAAATGGCGACTTCGTCATTTTTGCCTCAACACAAACTTCGCACCTATTAGTCGAGTCAGATTTAGTCATATGGATTAAATCTTGTCTCGCTAATTTCTTAATGGTGTCGAGGTTTACATGTCCTAATCTATCATGCCATAAATTAGAACTTTCTGACAAGTAAACATAAGAAACAACGCTTTTATTCTTCGCACTATGGCGGACAATATTCATTACATTCATCTTGAAATGGCCCTCCTCGAGGTATCCCTTTCCAAGGAACAATCCCTTCTTGGTTATTACAAATTTGTCAGATTCAAATACAAGTCTAAATCTGGCCTTACTAAGCAAAGCGCCGGAAACTAAATTTTTACGGATGTCTGGAACATGCAGCACATCCAACAAGGTTACTTCTTTTCCGGAAGTCATCTTCAATATCATGTTTCCAATGCCTTGAACATCGGAGGTCGCGGAATTTCCCATGTAGAGCTTCCTTCCGGAGATAGGAGTATAGGAGGAGAAACTCTCCTTATTACCACAAATGTGGCGGGTAGCACCGGTATCTATCCACCAAGCTTTTGAATTCTCATCCAAGTTTGCAACATTAGCCTCGAAGACCACCGCTGCAAAGTCTAGGTCCATGTGGTCAACATTATTCGCCTCTTTCTTCGGGAGACGACAGTCCTTAGCTAAGTGGCCCGGTTTGCCACAATTATAGCAAGACCCTTTGAACTTCTTAGAGCCCTTATTCTTTCCTTTCTTAGCATTCCCGGCATTTCCGGAATGCTTTCTCTTTGTGCCACTTGTGCTAGCCTCGGCGAGATTGACCTTAGCCTCCATCTTGCCCTTAAGATCCTCGCCTCGCGATTCTATTGTTCTCTTCAATTTGAAGACGAACAAAGAATGTCTTCCAAGGACATCTCTCTTGCGTTTATGCTTGAGATAGTTCTTGAAATCCTTCCACGACGGCAAAGAACTTTTCAATGATAGAGGCCACCTTGAATGGATCATTAATGATCATCCCTCGCGTCAAGCCCACGTAGAATGAGTTGGAACTCATCCACTTCGAGTTGTTACCGATTTGGAATCGACCATCATGAAGTCAAGATACTTACCGACGACAAATTTCTTTGACCCTAAGATCTTCGATCTTGTACTTCCTTTCCAAGGTATCCCACAACGCCTTGGCTATCTCGACGTTACTATACACATTGTACAGTGCATCGTCAAGTCCATTTAGGATGTAATTTTTACACAAAAAATTACCGTGAGCCCAAGCCTCCTCGCCATTTGCCGAGGGCCTGGGATCACCATTCGCCACCGCCGAGGATCTTCCTTTAAGAAGCGGTGCAAGCTTAGTGGTCAAGTAGAATAGCATCTTCTCGTTGCCATCTCTTCAAATCCACACCAAATAACTTCGGGGGTTTATCACCATGACACGGGTGATGCGGTGTATGAACGGGTGCAACATTGTTGAACGTTGCGTCACCTTGAGAAGGAGGCGTTACATTGCCTTGACTTGATGCGGTGGTGTCTTTCTCAGTTGCCATCTCTTGAAAGTCTGAAGAAGCGTTAAATTACTTCTTACGATTGTTGGTACGATTGGTAGGCTTCTTTAAGACTTAACAGAAAAACTGACGGGTAAAGTAACGGAGATTGAAAACAAACGAAATTAAGTCGAGTCTTGTATTAAATACAATCTCCGTAAGAAGTAATTGCCCCGCACAGGTGCTTACGGTTTCGATGGCAATCTTCTAGTAAGATGAAACGACTTTTAAGTATAAGATAGGAGCACTCCAAATCAAATACTCTAGCGAACAACACAATGTTTTGCAAATTTGGATTTGAAGGATTTGATGCAACAATATGATAATGATTTGGATATGTTTATCTATCTTACTAGAGGGTAAGAAGGCTCAAAATACTGTATGAATGAATTGAAATTCGGAGGGGAAGAATATAAAGAGAGTTAAGGGGTTTGTGTCTTTTCCCACGAAAAGACATAACTTTTCTCGTTTTCAATCAGCGATCGTGCCAGATCTCGGCCGGCCGAGCCAAGTGGACTCGCCGGCCGAAAGCACTGCCGCACGGCCGAGTCAAGAGACTCGCACGGCCCGCTAATCACACTGCCGCCGAGCAGGCATATGCCTCGCCCGAGCAAGCTTGTCCAGAGACTTTGGCCAACTTTTGTGCTCTGCTCGGCCGAGTCAAGGACTCTGCTCGGCCGAGCACATCAAACCATATTAAACACCCTTTAATAACTCTCGTTAAGTTACAAAACTTTGTCATTAATTTCTCATTCACCCGGAAATGGTTTTTGAGACATTAAATGAGTTATATAATCTACAACAAATGTAGATTACCATTTGTAACTAGTTTCGTTAACAAATAACGAACTTTCGTTAGAAACCTGGATCAACGTTAAGTTAAACTTAACTTTCCGTTACCCATTTCCAACATACCCCAAAGCATCAATCAAATGAATTTAAATGATATACAATTTAATTATATGTCCATCATTGAGAACAAAATAATAATATATCATGTCAAAAATTACTCACCTCCTGCACAAACCATTTGAGAAGTTCACATTCAAGAATACTCTTTGCCTGGGCCAGGCCAAAGGTATATCAACAACCCAGCCAGCAGGAAGATCAACCAAGGAATGAAATGAAAACCAACGTCCCTTAATATTATACTGATTGTTCATCTAGAAAACAGGGAACGGAAAGGGGAGAAAAATATTAAAACAACATAATCACATATTTCTCCATAAAGTATGAACTCAAAAAAAAAAAAAAAAAAAAAAAGACCCCAACACACACAGACTATCAAACTGAATGGGAACCAGAGAAGCTGGTTTAGCACTTCAACTGGACAAATAAAAATTCTCTTTTTTAAAAAAATAGGTTTTTTTTTTTTTATTTTTTAGTTTGATACTTAGATGGCCAGACTAAGTTCCCCACATCTCAATCAATCCACCTCCGGCTTGTCAAATCGCGCCCGATCATACACGGTGCCTACTGAATTCCTTCAGAAACAATGTGAGTCTACACAAAGTATAAAGTGTTTTAAGTATTGAGCGGGGGGAGAGAAGGCAATTACTGTCACTTAAATTGGCATTAAATTCATTCTGAAACATTTCATGATTATGTGGATAAAACTAAAATCAATACTCAAAAAATGATCGTTTTCATAAATTTGAGGAAACACACACACACAAATAGTCCATCCCAAATGCTTGGGAGCTCAAAATTAGTGATCTTTAACCAACTACACAAACAATTTCTGGGTTTTCTAGCTAAAATAAAGCAATACCATAATCAACAAAAAAAAAAGGGCAGCTTCATTATGAGAAAAAAGAAACTCACATAATTGATGCTATTAGCAGAAAACCCTGTCGAGGTCGCCTGTGTAGAGATGCGAGCTACATTTGAAACCCCAATTAACAATGGAGGCCGATGATCCGAAACCACCGACGACGGTGGAGGAGGATGCGAAGTTAGGTAGGTGCGAGAATGTGATAGCAACCGATCGGTGGAGCTCCGGTGACATTTCTGCCAAAGCCGGCGAGATAGCATCGTTGAATTGGATCGGTGGGACAAAATTTAGTGTGGACAGAGTTGAAAATCTGTGGATCGCCGTCGGGTCGGGTATGCCGCACGTGCAATTGTAGTTGTTACAAATCAAAACACTCTTACCTTACTCAAATGGATATTATTATTTGTCCATCATTGAGAACAAAATAATAATATATCATGTCAAAAATTACTCACCTCCTGCACAAACCATTTGAGAAGTTCACATTCAGCAATACCTTCGCCAGTTTGTGCCAAAGGTATATCAACAACTCGGCCAGCAGGAAGATCAACCAAGGAATGAAATGAAAACCAACGTCCCTTAATATTATACTGATTGTTCAGCTAGAAAACAGGGAACGGAAAGGGGAGAAAAATGTTAAAACAACATAATCACATATTTCTCCATAAAGTATGAACTCAAAAAAAAAAAAAATAAAAAAGACCCCAACACACACATAGACTATCAAACTGAATGGGAGCCAGAGAAGCTGGTTTAGCACTTCAACTGGACAAATTAATAATTCTCTTTTAAAAAAAAAATAGTTTTTATTTTTGAGTATGATACTTTGATGGCCAGACTAAGTTCCCCACATCTCAATCAATCCACCTCCGGCTTGTCAAATAGCGCGCGATCATACACGGTGCCTGCTGAATTCCTTCAGAAACAATGTGAGACTACACAAAGTATAAAGTGTTTTAAGTATTGAGCGGGGGGAGAAAAGGCAATTTCTGTCACTTAAATTGGCATAAATTCATTCTGAAACATTTCATGATTCTGTGGATAAAACTAAAATCAATACTCAAAAAATGATCGTTTTCATAAATTTGAGGAAACACACACACACATACACACTAATAGTCCATCCCAAATGCTTGGGAGCTCAAAATTAGTGATCTTTAACCAACTACACAAGCAATTTCTGGGTTTTCTAGCTAAAATAAAGCAATACCATAATCAACAAAAAAAAAAAACGGCAGCTTCATTATGAGAAAATAGAAACTCACATAATTGATGCTATTAGCAGAAAACCCTGTAGAGGTCGCCTGTGTAGAGATGCGAGCTACATTTGAAATCCCAATTAACAATGGAGGCAGATGATCCGAAACCACCGACGACAGTGGAGGAGGATGCGAAGTTAGGGAGGTGCGAGAGTGTAATAGCAACCGATCGGTGGAGCTCCGGTGACATTTCTGCCAAAGCCGGCGAGATAGCATCGTTGAATTGGATCGGTGGGACAAAATTTAGTGTGCACAGAGTTGAAAATCTGTGGATCGCTGTCGGGTCGGGTACGCCGCACGTGCAATTGTAGTTGTTACAAATCAAAACACTCTTACCTTACTCAAATGGATATTATTATTTGGTCTATCACATTTTAAACTCTCGTATTTTTCTTAAATTTCAATATTAAACATAATTATTATTTTTAACAATTTTAACCCTCTTATTTTAGATACGCATTCATTATTCTCCAAAGTAGTGAAAATTAAGGCATTTAATTAGTAATTTTAACCCTCGTACTTTATGTTTTTGGTGAAAATGAATGCGTATTTAAAATACAATAGTTAAAACTGTTAAAACTAAACAATGCTGGTTAAAATTGAAGTTTAAGCAAAATACGAGGGTTTAAAATGATCTAATTATTCTAAATTTCTGATAACAATTTAAAACTTGTTAATAATATATCATTATAAATTTTATCGATAACAATTTTTAGATGCTAATAAAATAGTTATTTCAATTTTATTGTTCAAAATATTTTCTTATATAAAAAAAGATATTTTCGGAGGATGGAGAGTAATGAATAGGTGATATTTGATTCTGTAGCACAAGATTAGTAGCGTAGTCCTCTAGGTATGGGATTATTTAACCTCTTAAGGCTCATTTGGTAGCTTGATAGGATTAACTCGTATTAATAGTGAAGAGATTATTAATTCATGAAATAATAATATCACCCTTTTTTGGGATAAATATGAAGGGGATAAGAGATGATAAGAGACCTTATCTGGGTTGTTAAGATTATTACTCTGATTGTATTTAATCTACCAAATATTAAGCTTATTGGACTAATAATCATATCCGGTCCTAAGAAGGGCTACCAAACGGCCCTTAATTTTTTTAAAATGTCATTTTTCTTTTGAACATAGGATAAGTAGGGTCGAACCACCGAGACATGTATTCAAAGTAGAAAAAATTATTACTATGAAAAAGATTTAATAAAAACGAGGGTTTTTTTAATTTTAAAAACTAATGCTTTTTAAGAAATAACTAAATTTGTATAGAAGAGAGTTAAATAATAAAATGAAATGGAATTTCCGGGATTGGGTTCACAATTATGCTCAAATTTCAATAATCATCAATCAAAGTACACTTGGGGTTCGTTCTTACGAAATTATGATTGGGACACTTAGGCGGGTGATTTGCAATCAAGTGTTTCCAATTAATCTATTCCCTTGGCCCGTTCATAGATTAATTAGAAACCCATTAAGAAAAGAAGAACAAGAACGACAATTCTTATGAATCTTTTGGCGGGGATTCAACAAATTGCCATTATCAAGCAACGACTAATTACAATTGAGAATTTGGCGGTTCACAATTATAATTCAAGATCATTCAAGAACACATATGGCATGCAACATACATATTCTAAAATTCCATTAAAAACTACTTGATAATCCCAATTCTAAAATGAAAATGATGAAAATTAAAACTTAAAACATGAAATTGTTACCTCCAATCCCGAATTAGGGTTTTAGCTATCCATGGGACACAAGATCAATACCAAAAAAAAAATGAAAATATGATAATTGATTTCTCCACAGAATCCTTTTTCTTCTCCCTTGAAAAATACCCACCTCCTTTATATATTCCTAACAGCCAAAAAAAAAATGAACAGCCACCATTAATACACCATTAATAGGCCCGAGTCACCAGGCCCAAACTAGGCCCAGCTCCTTCCTGATTCCCTCGGCCAAACTGCCTTCAATGACTCGGCCAGGGATCTTCATGATGGCCGGCCAACCTTGCCTTGGCCCTTGATTTCCTGGGCCAACTCCTACCAGCGTGGCCCATTTTGCTTCAGCCTGCCTTGTTTTTTTGTACCAAGTAGTTATTCGGTTTGTCCCATAATTACACCGCCTTTTTTTGCATTTTAGACATTATAAAAATTTCTTATAAAAATTTCTGTGGCCCATTTTGCTTCAGCCTGCCTTGTTTTGTACCAAGTAGTTATTAAGTTTGTCTCATAATTACACCGTCGCCTTTTTTTGCATTTTAGACATTATAAAAATTTCTTATAAAAATTTCTGTTATAAAAATTTCTGTTGCACTTTCCTTGAACTTCCATATTTTCGCTTCGCCCTGAACTTTTAGAAAACCAATTTTTTCCTCAATTTTCCAAATTTACGATAAAGTCCTTGAACTTCCGAAAATCACAGTTTGATCCTTGAACTTCCCAAGTGACACAAAATTGCTTCTAATTTTCTCAATCTTCACTTGACCCCTGAAAACTAAATAAACACTAAAAACACCCATTAAAACACACAAAACTCAAGAATTAAGCTAAGAATAAGTTCATAAAGTATTAAATGGATGAGTGTAAAACTCACTCATCAACCATTCAACCACATGTTCAAAAGAGAATAAGACATACCAAAAGCAAAAGAGAATCAAAGCCAACATTGACCATTTACTTTTTAGTTGCACTCAAATTCTTAGCTGTCTTCTTTCCTCCTCTTCTTCGACCAAATCAATTATTCCTTCAATTTTCTTGAATTGAAACCTACTTCTTAGTCTAGCAGACCTTGGCAACCTTATCAGTTTTGGCTTTTCTGGATCTGGTTGTTGTTGCTTAGGTTTTCCTTTAGGTTTAGAAACCTAAATGAAAAAACACATTCATTTTAAATCAAAAAACAAGTTAAATCAGAAATCAAGGAGATTCCATTTCTTTTTAAATTAGAAGTTGCATTTACCTTTGAATCTGGAATTGATCTAGGTTTTGCAAATGGTTTTGGTGGTAGTGGTGGTGGTGATCTTCTCAGTGGTGGCTGTGGTGGTGATCTTCTCAGTGGTGATTGTGTTGGTGATCTTCTCAGTGATTGAAGTGGTTGTGGTGTTGTTTGAAGTGGTGGTGGTGTTGTTTGAAGTGGTTGTAGTGGTGGGGGTGGTGTTTGAAGTGGTTGTGGTGTTGTTTGAAGTGGTGGTGGTGTTGTTTGAAGTGGTGGTGGTGTTGACATTTCTGCTGCTTGTTGGCTTGTTGATGGGACTGTGTCTCCCATTCTTTTTCTTTTCCTTGGATCCTTTGATTTAGAAGCCTAAAACATTAACATCCTTAAGTTAAACATTGTTTGTAAACTTAACAAAAAAAAACAAAATAATTGACACACAATCAACAAGTTGGGTACTTGTGCCTGCTTTTGAGATTCCAAAGTCTCCATCCCCTGCTCTCACATTACTTTCCACCTACCATTGACCAAAAAATGAATGTAAGAATTTAATGCTTAGAACTTACAACTTTTATTTAAAGTTAGGTACTCACATTGGTTGTTGGTTTTGAAGGACATTTTTTCTTGTTGTGTCCTGACACCTTGCATATACTGCATTTAACAGTCCTAAGGTAAGTATTCCTCTGCAGTTTCTGAGTTTGTTGATCAAACACCTCATCTACATTTGGTTCTCCCCCTCCCTCTTGGTTTGCAGCCCCTTGTACTCCAGGTAATGCTCCTTCTTCACCACCTTGTCCATGTGGTAAACCTTGGTTAGTCCTCTTTCTTAATTTCTTTGATCTTCCGTGTCAGGTTCTTTCGCTTCTTCGGGGTGGACAGGATCCAATCCAGTAAGTCCCCACATGTCAGGACTATCCATAGGATTGATGAGGAATGAATAAACATTGTTATATGTGACAACACTGTAACAAGGATCAACATAATCATCTGCCTCTAGGCCTTTAGTTAACATACATGAGATTGCATGATTACAAGGTATGCCACATAATTCCCATTTTCTGCATGTACATGTCCTGTCATTTAGATTCACTGAGTACTGACTATGAACTGTGCTAACTTGAAATTTCCCACCACCTGCAGATATTGGAATGCAATCAGCAACAAATTGTTTCCTCTTCTGAAGTTCCTTGTGTATCTTGGGACACAACCTCAACCTAGACCACTTTTTAATGGCAGTTTCCCTATTCTCATCAAGCCTTGCCATGATCATGTTTCTGATTGTCTCTAGGCATGCAAGTATAGGTTTATCCCTAGCATCCAAAATGAAACTGTTGAAACTTTCAGCTAAGTTATTCAGAAGAATATCACACTTTGTCTCAGTTCTGAAATGGGACCTAGACCAGTGTTGTGGAGGTTTATCTGAGAACCAATCAAAACACTCTTGGTTATATGCTTTAATCTCCTCCATACATGCCTTATACCTACTTTCGCAGCCGCACATGCCGCACTCCATAGCCGATCTCTGTAAATCAATCCTCTAAATCCAACCGATCTCATATTAGCTAACATATGCATTACACAAAATCTGTGTTCAAAGCATTAGGCAAAAAGAAGCAATGGCATCAATCAAACCCTTTTGTTTATCGACATTATAACATACTCTCTCGTCATCAACAATTTCCAAGTCATTCACCATTAACTCAACAAACCAATTCCATGTCTCCTTTGTTTCAAATTCTCCACAATTGCATAACAAACTGAAACCAGCTATTATTTGGATCAATACCACATGCCGCTAATAACTCGACCACCATATTCCCTTTTAGAAAACAACCATCTAAACAAATGACTTTCCTACACAACTTAAAACCCTCTTTCAAACCTCTTAGACAAACATAGAATCTCGAAATATTGATTTACCATCCATCATATTGTCCTCAACTCGTCATGCATACGTAACTTCCAGGATTTCGAACCTCGGCTCCTTCCGCATAATCCCACAATTTGAAGTACCGATCTTTCACACTACCTTCAATCAATTGAAATGTTTTTCCTTGTTCTCGTATGCTTGTTGCATAGTAATGTCTCGACTTGTACTTGCTCATAACAACTTTCTTAAAAGCATTTGCAGAGATCCGCGGGTTTGATCTCCAATCATTGACATGCTCTTTGCCCAACCACGTAGGCTTCAAGTTGTCCACTCTGAACCGATTTGGACAAAGTGTGGCAAGCGTTGAGAGTTTTAATCACCGCATTTGTATCTCCTCGACATGTTGAAGCAAACAACAACCATGGACAAGTGTCCTTACATTTGGCCCTAACTCTTTGTTTCACTTGCTTCACAAATATGATAGGCCTATGCTCTGAAATTGCATGCTTTCTTATAGCATCAACCAAGACTTTATGATCAGCAAACTGCATCCCCAGTTCAAAGACAGGTTTATCCATATCCACTTTTGGATTGAACACTCTACCCCTACCCCTATCATCATCACTTGCATAATCTTTCAAGTAATCGTCAGAATCATACTCAAACGGTTCATTTCTACCCTTCACACCAAATTTCCATACGACCATTATCAACTATTTTTCCAAAGATCCCTACCCGTAGAGGTCACTTTAGATCCTCCAACTTCATCACCATTAACCTCAACCTCAACTTCCATGTCATCCTCTCTACCCTCATACTCACTATCATGTAAAGATTCATGTTCAGAATCCTCCAATAATCTTTGTAAATCACCCACCACATCAACATCAATCATTCCCTCACATCTCCCATCTATTTCCACATACAGTTCAACAACCCTCTTCTTCTTAGACATAAACATTGCAATATCAGCTGCATCATTATCATTTTTAATTAACCTTGGTTCTAGATTTACCATTGTATCAACCTGTAAATCCCCAATCTTTTGGTACAAAGTATAATTATCTGATTCCACACCAGCCTCTTTAACAGCTAACTTAAGTTCAAGCATTGACACACAATCAACCTCAAAATAGTCGAACCAAGTGACATTTCCTCCATTGTATGCACTCATACCCATACTACCTGTAGTAAAGTCGCCCCCATGATGAAGCTTTATAGAAAATTTTTCTTCAGACTCTACACACATGAAAATTGAAGAAAAGAAAAGCATAAAAAGGTGTAATAGGTTGAATTTATACATATTTAATGGACAATAGGTAAAGAAAAAAAGTATATTCAAACAAACATGGGACCACTTCATGAAAAACAACAAAGGACTACATTTTTTAACACAAAATCAAATAAAAAATCACAGAGCATATTTGGGACCACTTCGTGCCCTAATTTTTCCATAAAAATTACCGTAATTTGGTGTGGATGGATAGAGGCAACCCTTCTTCTTTCGCTTACACCAAGTCATTTTCTCTTCACTGAAATCACCTATCGATTCTATGAAATCGATTCTTCAAGCAAGGAAACCTAGTTTGCCGTTGTCTTCTTCAATTGATTCTCCCTCCATGGTCGACGTTAAACACCTTATTTAATTCAGTCAATTGCGAAACCACCAAATTACCCTCACAAAATGTCACGTGCATCACACAGGGTCAGTTTACGGGGCTTTTTGACGGAAAACGTCAAAAAGCCCCAATTTGATCAAAATTGTAAATTAAGGCCCTAAATTGATAGTTTTTGGACTTCGGGCCCCAATGTGGTAATGCCCCTTTACTACAGGCCCTAAATTGTCATTAACCCTTTTTTTTCAATCAATGACTTTTTTACGAAATTCGTTAAAAAATCAGTTAAATTACATGTGACTTGCATATAATGGCCAAATTGAATTAATTTTATATAGATAGTTGTTTTAAATGGTCAAAGTAAACTTATGTATATAAAAGGGATTTGAATTAAAACAAACCATTTTATGTGTGAGAATCCAATCTATTTTTTATTTTGAAAATTATACCCCACACCAATCCACTGCCACCGCCCATGGCCGCCATGCCTCATCCCAACTTTTTCGCCACCAATGCCCTCTCCTAAATCATATGGCCTTTCACCTCTACTCTCCTAAATCACATCTCTCTCTTAATCAATCTTTCTCTCTCTAAGAACTCAATCATAACCCATAAACCCACCTTCAAAATTGAATTTCTTTGAATGTATTTACATGTTTTCGTGCTTATGTATTCGTATTCTTGCGTGTGTGCGTGTTTTAATCTGGGTTGAAAATACTTGCCGAAAAAATGGCGATTTTGGAGGCATATTTTTTTAATTACTTGCAGATTGATGTGGGTTGAGAGTATTAAGAGCTTGAATATGTAAAAAGGAGAACGTGATGGCTGATCAGAGGATAATGTGTCTTGAAAAGAGTAGGAGGAAAAGGATGATGATGGTGGTAGTGGCAGATGGGTGGCTGGAAAAAAAAAAGAAGGGTCAAGGGGAGTGAGGGTATTAAGAAAAAATGAATTATTATTTTTATAGATAATTATTGATTTAATTTTTTATACTAAAAGATTTTTTAGTAAAAATAAATATTTTTTGTCAAAAAAATATAGAAAATAACTATCAATATTGAAGAAAATAAATATGTTTTACCCTTTGATTTTAAAAATTGCATTTAACCCATTTAAAACAACTATCCATATAAAATTAATTCAATTTGATCATCACGATCAATTCACATGCAGTTTAACTGACTTTTTTACAAATTTCGTCAAAAATTCATTCACTGAGAAAAAAATGTCACATTATGTACTAAATTGCCAAAATTGAAAAGCTTGTCCTGAAATCGGTACTTATCTGTGTACTTTAAATCCTATTTTATAATTTGTCATTTTTTTAATCGTCGTGTCTAAAAAGTTAATTCGAATTAAGACGGAACGAAAAGAGTATGCAACAAGCTTTCCAGCAAAAGAAATGGGATGTTAGTATTTGACCATCTACAATGATTTCACTACCCCCACAACATTCAACAACCATTTTAACACTCCACATCAGCTTCACTCTCTTCCATCTAATTATTCAACACCTCATTCAATTTTAACCCTACAATGGGTTTGTTTAGTAAAATTCAACACTCTTCCAACTCATCATCCTATACCCCACCACTTTTATTTTATTTTAATTTTTATGATTAATAAAATAATAATTATTATTATTATTATTATTATCATTTATAATTAAAAAAATACTTCATATTTAATTAATTTTTTTAATTATTGGGATCCATTTCACTAAAAAGAGAGGGTTTTTTTTTTTTTTTTGTGAAAAATGTAGGATAATTGAGAAATTTATATTGAAAAAAAGTGATTTTATTTTCTGTGTCCAAATCAAATGAAAGAAGACTATTTATAGAGAAAAAAAATTATGAATTTTGGTGTAAAAAAATTAATTTTTTTTATATAAGATAATTGCCTTTGAAAATTCGGATGAGATTTGAAAAAAACAAATTCAGTAACCAATCATGATGTGCCAAGTGGCCAAATCAATAGTTGAAAATGGGATTCAATACCTATTGAATTTTTTCAACAATTTTTTTTTTCAACTATTGAAAATGGGTTTTCAATACCTTGCGATGGTTAGATTAGGTTTCTTGCACAATCATCAAGAAATATAGTTAGGCCCATATTTCAACAGTTTAAGCCCACTAAGAATAAATAAGGCCCACTGTTTTTAAAAAAACATGCGCATCACATTCATCACGTTTGGAGTTTTCACATGCTTTCAGGATATTGACCTGTGCCTAAAACTCTTTTTTTCTTTTCTTTTTGTCCCAAAAGAATGTGCCTAAATCCAAAGCTGTCAAAATATGGCCGGCCTAACTCCCCAATAAACAACGGAAACAGGTAGGTCGAGTTGCCCGAATTTCTAGCGGGCTTCAACTACATCATCCCGACCAAACCTACTTGGATTGGTGGGCATGTAGGGTCATGCGGACCAATTTAAGAAATGAAATTTGAGTCTGAAATTTTGTATAAATTGATATCAAAAAATCATAATAATTAAACAAACAAATTGTCAATCACAATAATATCCAAAAAAAATACCAAAATTCATCATAGTCAAACAAACACAAACAAATATTTCTATCAATAAAAACTAATGATCAATCAGACAACACAATTTACGCAAATTGCTACAAACAAGGACAGGTAGATCATGATCTCACAAACAAACAAAGATTCATATCAATAAAAATGAAAAAAAAAAGAAAGAGAGAGATCCTTATATGTGGATCAGAGACAGTAACGGCTACAACAAATTAGTGGTGATAGAGTGTCTGGCAATAAATTAGGGTTTCTCTGTTTCTATTCTCTACTTCTCTCGAGTCTCTCTTACTTCATGATTCACATGTTAGGGGCCTTATCTGATCCATTATCCCTTTATATCTTTTCCAAACATTCTTCTTTTTTTTTTTTCCTTCTTACTGGTACTTGCCAGCATTTCTTTCTTAATTTAGTAAGTTTTATATAACTGTCAATCTGTCATATAGTGATGGATGGATTGATGGGTGCATTTCCATGGACATGGACTCATCATCACATGCACATTCCTTCATCTACTAACAACGCATGAGATGTAGGGATCAAATACCAAACACTATAGACATAACTCACTCTATATCTATCAAGGGTAATAAGGTCATAATTCCTAGCACTTTTGGCCACAAAGATAATAATCTTTCACAAATCCCATATTTAAATGGAACCCGAGGGTACTAACGGATTCGAGGTAGGGGAAGTCCGAATTCATAGATGTCAATCAGTCGTTCTCGCAGGGTCAGTTTGGGAATTTTGCAGCCTACCCCGACCCACATATTAGGGGGTTGTCTGATCATGGAGAGGAGATATGGCCAAGTTTTGTTTATGTCATTGAAATCAAAGAAATTAGAGTGATCAAAGCAAACCTGTAGGTCTGTGTAGATACAGCCACCGACCAACCAAAAGGATGGAACCATCCCACTTTGTAATATCAATGCCTAGTAGCGAACCATTCTGGACAGAACATGTAGATGAGAGGATTTGTTTAATTTAAGAAATGAAATTTGAGTCTGAAATTTTGTATAAATTGATATCAAAAAATCAAAAATCATAATAATTAAACAAACAAATTGTCAAACACAATAATATCAAAAAAAAATACCAAAATTCATAATAGTCAATCAAACACAAACAAATATTTCTATCAATAAAAACTAATGATCAATCAGACAACACAATTTGCGTAAATTGCTACAAACAAGGACAGGTAGATCATGATCTCACAAAGAAACAAAGACTCATATCAAAAAATGAAAAAAAAAAAAGAAAGAGAGAGATACTTATATGTGGATCAGAGACAGTAACGGCTACAACAAATTAGTGGTGATGGAGTGTCTGGCAATAAATTAGGGTTTCTCCGTTTCTATTCTCTACTTCTCTCGAGTCTCTCTTACTTCATGATTCACAGATTCAGTACACACAGTCGATATAGTCCTAGAATTTTCACTTAAAATGACGTCGTTTTGTGGCCAAAAAAATATAAATAGTGGGCTGGCCAACCCCACCGCGTCCCATATCTGTTTTGGCCAACATTTGTATGGACCAACCTGAATTAGCCTATTATTATTTGGGTTAGGAATTTTAAAGCTCAAATAAATGAGACATTTACAACTATCTTCATTCCTTCTTGTTTATTTTCACAATAAAAATAAACCATTTGAATGTTTTTTCTTTAAAAAAATGTCCAAAAAAAAAAATTGTCCTCAAATGTTTTTTTCTTGTTTTTTCTAAAATATGTTTTTTTTAAAAAAAAAAATCTTGTTCATTTTATACTTGCAAAACTAAATATTCAAATATATAACAAAATATTTATACATATTTATCATTAAATTATATAAAAACAAATATTTACAACTTGTCTTCAAAATGAAATTATGAAATTCATATAGAGACAAAATGCGAGAAATATAGCAAAAGAAAAGGTTTTAATTGATCTTATTTAACCAACTCTTAACATGATTGTGACCATACTTATATCAACTTATTAGTCCACAAACCTCTCTCCATAATTTGTTAGTGATTTACCATTAAAAATATTATTAATAATAATTTTTTGGATTGCATAGAAATAATAAGAGTAAATTCAATTTAGTTGACCATGAAATTCAAAGTGAGACTATCTTTTTTCATCACAATGTAGTAATCACCTCATTTCTTTCGGGTTATTCCATCGCCCTCCTCTAAAGTCTGGATAGATTTCATTGCCCTCATAAGATTTTGTTGAGTTTGGTGTCATCTAATTTGGGAAAACCTAAATTAGAGGATTAAAAATCTAATTTGGGGACACCTAAATTAGAGGATTAAAAACAAGCAAATTTGGTAATTCTTGTGACAGACCTAAAGGAGCGACTGCGCGGAGCAAGGAGGAGCGACCGCGCCAAGTTTCTGGACAAACTGGACGGTCGCGCACTATGAGGGGCGATCGCGCCCAAACCTCCGGACAAAGGGGGCGGTCGCGGCCTTCAGGTGGGGCAATCGCGCCCGAGCCCGATTAGAGATTGTAATATGTTGATTTACAGTTGATAACAATATTTTCTCCCTCTGCCCTGTAAACGTAGACAAGTTGGTGAACCACGTATATCTTTGTGTTGTGTGATTGTTGTTTTTTTTCATCTGTTAAATAGACTCTGTTCTAACAGATTTAGTTCTGTGTCATTGCCCCATTGCCCGGCCCCTTTTGTAGACTTCACGTAAACTAATTGACTATTTTATCCCTAAATCTCCTCACTCAAAGAACAAATATTTCCTTCGCGCTTAAATAATTGTCGCTTTTAGACATTTCACAAGTTTAAGAAACACAATTATAACTACAACTTAATAACGAAAATACCAATTTTACACCATTTTATTGTCTCTTCCTCCTACACCACTTCACTTAATAAATTAATTAATAAAGTAATACAAGTTTCAATGTAAATGTAAATCGGAGAGAGTAATAGATTAGTCACTTTAAATATTTAAATATTTATGGGTAAAATAATCATTTAATTCACCTTAAGGGGCTGTGAAATGAAAACAAACCTAAGGAAGGCATTAAAATTTAAAAATTTTGGGCATTGAAATTAACCCCATTTCCCTCTAATCAACTCATGTTCCCTAATAAAAGCCTTGTGTTTTTTGGCCATTTTCAGTAGAGCTTTGCAATCAGTTAGGAGCAAAATAGGTGGCACTGTGGATTAGGATAATGTCAATTCATATTTTTGTTTTGAACTCAAAATAGCAAAAGGCCCATGCATTCTTCACATGTTAGTGGCCTTATCTGATCCATTAGCCCTTTATATATTTGCCATAACATTCTTTTTTTATTTTATTTTTTTACTGGTACTTGCCAGCATTTCTTTCTTAATTTAGCAAGTTTTATATAACTGTCATATAGTGATGGATGGATTGATGGGTGCATTTCCATGGACATGGACTCATCATCACATGCACATTCCTTCATCTACTAACAACACATGAGATGTAGGGATCAAATACCAAACACTATAGACATAACCCACTCTATATTTATCAAGGGTAATAAGGTCATAATTCCTAGCACTTTTGGCCAAAAAGATAATAATCTTTCATAAATCCCATATTTAAATGGAACCCGAGGGTACTAACGGATTCGAGGTAGGGGAAGTCCGAATTCATAGATGTCAATCAGTCGTTCTCGCAGGGTCAGTTTGGGAATTTTGCAGCCTACCCCGACCCTCATATTAGGGGGTTGTCTGATCATGGAGAGGAGATATGGTCACTTACATATATACTCCCTCTGTCCCGCCCGATGCTTCACCATTTTGGTGAAGCACGTAAATTAAGAAAAGTGACGAGTGGGAGAAGGGTTGTGAGAGGGAAGAAATGAGTGAATATGACAAGTGGGGCCCACAATTTAAATAAGTGAGAGGGAAAAGTTAGTGGATATGACAAGTGGGCCCCACAATTTAAGTATGTGAGAGGAAAAAGTGAGTGGGGTTGACAAATGGGGCCAACATTTATTACCATTTTAGGAAAGGTGAAGCTTCTACCGGGACATCCATTTGGGTAAAAGGTGAAGCTTCGGATGGGACGGAGGGAGTATATATATTCTTATCGCCAAGTTTTGTTTATGGCATTGAAATTTCAAAGAAATTAGAGTGATCAAAGCAAACCTGTAGGTCTGTGTAGATACAGCCACTGACCAACCAAAAGGATGGAGCCATCCCACTTTGTAATATCAATGCCTAGTAGCGAACCATTCTGGACAGAACATGTAGATGAGAGGATTGGTTAGGGCGAAACATCAATTAACGAAAAAAAATACAACTAATATAAAAGCTCAATCATAACATAATGGAAATGACGAAAGCTCATTTAATTTTAATTTCCATTTTTCATTATGAATAAGGACCGTGCATGCATGATCTAACGGTCTATACGCACCTAACGTCATTTGTCTGGTGCAAATAGTGTCCATGCACTCCTACGCATTAGTAGGATAAGTGCTAATGTGTGTGTGTGGGGGGGAGGGGTGTCTGTGTCCTCATTAGTAAAATGCTTGTCCGTTGGGGATGTGGAACATAGTGTTGAGATATTAAGTTATGCAATGCAATTGCACAACTTATTAAAGGTTTTACATGGAGGAGCTTGGCTTGTTTTGATGTAAAATGGGGCAGTTGAAAAGACAAAAGGATAAAAGGCATTGTTGATTAATACCATTGCTGAAGAAAGAAACCAGCTTCACAAGGCATTATCATGTGCCTCTAATTTGACTAAGTGGACTGTCCTATATTTGTATGTATAAAATACTTGGTGGCAATCCATGTATCACGAGTTCAAAACTTTCAACTACTCCCTCCGTCCCAAAATGATCTTCCCACTTTTTTTGTCATTACTACGAATGAACTTCGAGCAATTATTTTAGGTTGATTTAATTATCCTAATGAAAATATAAAACTTGTTATGGATTGAACCGTTGATGTGTATCAATTATAGGTTTTAGATTTATATTAGTATAAGTAAATCAACCTATGGTAATTGCTCAAAGTTCTTTCGTAGTAACGGCAGAAGAAGTAGGAAGATCATTTTGGCAGTATTAACTAGGGGTGGTGGACTTCTTGTAGTCGGACTGCATGGCAGGCTTAAAAATCCAACGATTATGATCCAATCTTCTTCAAATGAATGGTCCATGTTGGTGGGGATGAGGGTGAGAAAAAGACAATTCAACTCTTAATGAGAGATCTGATGGTCAGTAGCCAGACTGCCCTGCCGAAGAACTGCAATGGCCCCTGACCCATTAACTAAGAGCTTAAGACAATTCCTTGTTCAGTAGACTAGAAAATGCATGGACAAATTCTCCTGGTCTGCTAACAAGAATCTACAGTGAAGACTGAACAAAAGAGTAAGTAGCTAAAGAAGATGTGGTATTTGAAGTACTTTACTACTTGTATCACATGCCTTTCTCTCTCTCCAAAAATTGTTTCGAATCCATAACACGTGTTCCAGTGCACACAAACGTAAAACAGGCCTATCAGTTAGCTATTGTGCGGACACCAAATTAGGGTTTCGAATGGAAGACCCATTAGTACCAAATTTACTTTGAATCTAAGACCATTTTCAAAAAGATGGGACGAAAGTATTACTGGAACTTTTAGAAGTGCTTACATTAATCAAAAATTTAGAAATGCCTGAGGGTTGACACATGTCCATGATACTTGTGAATGTGTCCAGAAACCAGTCTATCAGGCACACTATGTTAAGATTCAGCCTATGACTTCATCAAAGATTCAAAAAGTGGATTTATCATATTATGCCGTTAGAATATAGGAATAATACTTTATTCCTCCCGATCAGGGAATAAATGAGGTCAATATTTGACCCTTCAGTGGATCTACCCCCAACGTTGGCGCTTGATGCAGTGAAAAAGGACCATGAAATGGGAACATTGTAGGAAAAAGAAGCACTCCACTACAATACCCATTTTAGAAATGATGCATAGGTAGGCTTTAAAGTAACGGAAAGTGAACATTACAAGAGCCTAAAACAAATGAGTTAGTGCTATATCCGGTAAGAATGTCAATGTTATTGGTCCCTACAGAGTGTTATTATTCCAAGATTCAGACAATGTCTTCATTAGGTTTTGACAATAATAAGTTAGTTTATCATAAACCTATGATTAAAGATTTAATAATTGATGTTGGGTTTTCTGATATCTTTTACTAGTCAAATATACACACAAAAAGGACAGGTAAAATATCAGTTGAAGCATTCAGTAAGGTGTGGTTCAACTGTTTTAAGTGCTTTTAAGATTTCAAGATCATGATAATAAGATATACTCCCTCCGTCTAGGAAAGATAGTCCTACTTTAAATTGCATAGTCAACTTAGCTGAACTTTGACCATAACACTATGAAAGTCTAATTATCCCTATGCATTTCTAAGAATTGTTATTGATTGTATTCCTAATGGTGAATCAATAACTAATTTTAGAATTGCACAAGAATAATTAGATTTTCATACAATTGTGGTCAAAGTTCAATTGAGTTGACCGTATCTTTCCGGAACAAAGGGAGTATAACGCAACTGGGGTAGTTAGTGCATGCCGAATTTTCAAATTTTCAATTTCTTCGTTAAAGGATGGGAAGGAGTGAGAAAACTATATCTGTCGTTCATCTTCTTATTTGCAATGCCTGAAACTTTGGGGATCAAAAACACTCATGGAAATCACAGAAGGATGTGACTGTAGGAGATGGTACCATCTCTCATACCAACTGTACAACTAAGAGCTGTTGAAACAGTATTGGGTGGTATGGTATAATATCCCATCCTTTGACAGAGACAGAAAAAAGTGAGTGAAACGTAATTTGTCTTTAAGATTTCCAGAAGTGGGGATAATTATCATTTGATAAAGATTGATTTGTCAGCCATTTGGTGAACCTAAGTATTTGCACATGCATGGTTTCATATGAGTGTAACAAGGAGATTATTTCTCTTGTAAGTACAAACATGCGAATAGAGGGCAGGGAGGAGTGTTGAAGAAATATTTAGCAGATGTAAGTAATCATGTTTGTTAAAGAAAGTAGAATCAAATTTGAACTGTCTTTACCTGCCTAGCTGTTTATGCACCATACGAAAGTATGCTCTCGCTCTAACATCAAGCATGCAAGCGTAAAAGTCCTAAATTTGCAGAAACAAAACAGTCATTTAGAAACTTAAAAATTTTACTTAAGAAAATTTAACCAAATAAATTAATATATTCAGTAAATGAAAGACTGAACAACTGTCGATCACATACTGTAACAATATAGGAGTCACAGAAAACATGTAATGTTAATACAGGGAGGTACATAGGCATGACATGTCTAAGTTCAAAAAAATAGACATGTAAACAGACAACAATCACATACGTATAAATATATATTAGTTTAGAAGTGAATGCCCAAGTTATGAATGTTCACTCAACACAAAAATGCATGGATGTAGGGATTAATGTATGGATGTATAAAACCTCTATGATTCCCACAATGATAATTGTAGCATATACCTACCAATAAAGACAGAATGTACTTTGATTACTATTTGCACTTACAGATCCAAAAACAACTAACGGAACAAATAGCTACAATAGCTATATTCTTAAGAGTGATCACTAATACTATCCAATTGTGTGTGTGTGTGTGAAAGAGAGAGAGAGAGAGAGAGAGAGAGAGAGAGAGATTTTGTATAAATACCAAATTACAGAGAAGGAAAAGATGATGTGAAAGAGAGAAGGTTTGTTGTATTCACTTTCACAAAAAATGGAATGCAAGTAGTAAAAACAAGAGATTTCCAACTGGAGAACCCGCATCCGCCCCGCCCCGCCAACTGGTGTCTAAAATCAATTTTTTTTGGGCTTTAGCTAGGGATTAATGTGCAGCGAATTACTCAAATCAAGTCCCCAAATGGACAAATTCGATTCCTACTTTGGTCATAGCCTTCAAACCAAATTACTCGACAAATCAAAACGAAAAGAAAACAATAATTTCAGCTAAACGTGGATCTGAACAAAACCTAAAGTGTTAAACCCCTTCACGTAACAAATACACAAAATGTATCCATATAAATATAGATAATCACATCGACATTTGTGAGAAAGGCGCGCGGATGAGAATCAATAATTAGATTTAACTGAGGGAAGAAGATAAGTGATTCGATTGAGGCTGTACCTTTGGGGGAAAAGGAAGAGATCTTCTTTGGATTGAATCGTTTGTTAACAATGGGGGTCAGGATATGAGGATTCTTGACGACAAGCTAGCTGCCCAAATCTGATTTCTAGGGTTTTTGACCAAGAGCACGAGGTTTGGGCTCCTAAATTACGGAGTAGGAGAATATTTTAAGGAAATTATGTGGGAATGCATCTGGGGGTAAGGGTAATAATTAAAATGGGTGAGGGGTATTATAGTAATTACATATATATAATAGTATGCGGGGCGGGGCGGGGCCCCGCGGGTTGAGGGGTGAAACCGAACCCGCCCCGTGACCCGCCGGGTTTTCAAAAAATGCTACCAAACCCGCCCCGCTACGGTGCGGATCGTCCCGGATACGGATCGGGTTCGGACAAATTGCCATCCCTATGTGACACTACATGCTTGCTCGGTATAGATGCTTCATCTTAAATATACGACACGGACCTGAAAACACAGCCCTCCCAATTATCCGGTACAGAGAGTTCTTTGTCATTTAACCCTAAAAGGTTTACCTAACTCTCATTATTGCATGCAACCTTTATTGTTGTCCTTCACACAATCGAGAAATCCCCGTATCCAAGTTAGAGTTCTGAAGCTCACTACATGTTCTAATCCACCCAAACACAAAACATTACATGTTGACAAGATTTCGTATTTTTTCATTTGGTACCGACCTTATTATTAATACATCTTAAAATACAGAGAGATCTACTTAATTTTGCAGCTCCGAGAATTCCCCCCCCCCCTCCCCACACACACACACACTATAAGTTCTGGTACAGTTCACAGTTGTATCTTAATCCTGTCCATGAGAAAGAACCTTTCAATGTGTTTTTGTGGCTTGTACTGGAAGTTAGTAATGATAACTGTCAATCTTGTTAAGGAATGTGCTTCACTTGTATGTACATTGCTTGTACCATGGCCAAAGAGTTTTAGCTCAAGCGGCATCTGATGTTCCTTTCGATATATGAGGTCAGGGATTCAAACCCTACCAAATGCAATTTCAAGTTGATTCTTGTAATATTAAGCCATTAATAATATAAAAAAATCAATTATTTTTTTAAATGCTTGTACCATGGTAAAATTGCACTGCGACTATTTCCTTATTTGGAAACGTGATAGTGATTTTAGGACGGAAATACGACACTTATTAAGGGATGGAGAGTATAATGCAAACAATTAATAACATGTAACCTGGTGTAGTCTTTTACAAAATAAAAATAAAAATGTAATTGTCAATACTGATTCTGTATAAAATTAATTATACATGACTTCACTGCTTCCCTAATGATCTTATAAGGCTGCTTCTCTTAGGTTAACCTAATTTTAACAGCTCCCCAATGGTCTTCTAAATTATAGACATTAAATATCTAGAAAAACTTTAGAGAGGCCACGAGTATAATATGTGCTCAGTGGGCAGAAAAGAGTGCACATCAGACTGTATTAATACGAAGAAAATAACACTAAAAATTGTATTACTGACCATCAGAATTCATACATGAGAACATCAGTGTTGGCAATATAGCATTTCTGCACAAGTCTTTTAAGTGTTGTAATCATGTTCTTTTATATTTGGGAAACTGACAAGATAGTTAAAACAATGGGTAGATGGATAATCTCTACTTTGTTAATACACGTTCTCCAGTGTATTTGACAGAATTGTATCATACAATTTTTAAAAGCAGGAACTAAAACACTCTACCACCACCCTATAAGACTCTGCATTCTGTTTACAGACTAGCATCTCTCTCTCTCTCTCTCTCTCTCTCTCTCTCTCCTCTCTCCCCCCCCCTCTCCCTAAAGTGTACTATGTACATTATATAAGGATATACCCTGTTATAAACCCTCTCAAACAATCAAGCATAAGAAATCATGAAGCAGATGAATAAGACAAAGGAAAAAGAGATGGTAGCAGAGCAAATCCAAAAGCATCCATCATTTTCAGAGGTATGGACCTACAACTTAAAGAGCTCAATAATCTTATCTCCAAACAAAATAATCAATCTAACAAGTTCACATATGATTATTGTAGGTGATGGAGGAGATAAAGAACATAACAGACATAGGGCTACCTATGCTGGCCATGGGCTTAGTGGGCTATCTCAGAAACTTGATTACAGTTGCTTGCATGGGAAGGCTAGGAAGCCTCGAGCTAGCAGGCGGTGCACTAGCCATTGGCTTCACTAACATTACCGGCTACTCAGTTCTATCAGGATTAGCCATGGGGATGGAGCCCCTTTGCAGCCAGGCCTTTGGTTCAAAAAACTTGACCATAGCTTCTCTAAATCTACAACGGACAATCCTTATGCTACTCTTTGCATCACTTCCCATTGGAATGTTATGGGCTAACCTTGAACCTCTCATGATTAAGCTCCACCAAGATCCAGAAATAACACATATTGCAGGTCTTTACTGCAGATATGTTGCCCCGGATCTTATCGCTAATAGCCTTCTTCATCCTCTACGTGTCTACTTACGAAGCAAGGGGACAACATGGCCATTATTTTGGTGCACTTCACTTGCAACAGTTCTCCTAGTACCAACCACCATCATTTTGGCCTTCACTTTCCACCTTGGGGTCAAGGGAATTGCGGTTTCCACCTTTATCGCCAACTTCAATACATTGGTTTTCCTGCTATTTTACATATTTTTCACTCGCACCCCCAAGGACCCTTTGTCCAAGCCACTAGTAACAAAATCCATCCCTATTTCTTCAACACGCTCACTTGGGGAGGAATGGGGTGTACTACTTCAGCTTGCGATACCAAGCTGTTTAGCAGTCTGTTTGGAGTGGTGGTGGTACGAGTTCATGACACTTGCGGCAGGATACCTTTCTGAACCCCGTGTTTCCCTTGCAACATCAGCCATAGTCATACAAACAACATCTCTCATGTATACATTGCCTTCTGCACTTAGCATGTCCGTCTCCACCCGAGTGGGAAACGAGCTCGGAGCAGGCAGACCAGGTAAGGCTCGTTTAGCAACAGTAGTAGCCATAGGGATTTCACTCCTAACTTCATCATTTGGTGTGTTATGGACCACCTTAGGAAGAAAAGTATGGGCCAGAGTCTTCACAAATGACTCTGAAGTTCTTGCACTAACAATGGCTGCTCTACCAATAATTGGAATTTGTGAACTCGCTAACTGTCCACAAACCACATGTGGTGGGGCTCTCCGAGGAAGCGCTAGGCCTGTTGTCGGAGCAAGAATTAACTTCTACTCGTTTTACTTGGTAGGGGCACCAGTGGCAATAGCTTTAGCCTTTGCATGGCATCTGGAATTTCTGGGCCTTTGTTATGGGCTTTTGGCGGCTCAGGTTGCATGTGTCTTCTCAATGTTAACAGTGATATACAAGACAGATTGGGAAAGAGAATCATCAAAAGCAAGCCATTTGGTGGGAGAAATTAATGAGTGTGCTTACGAAGATGGAATGGTAAGATGTGAGGAAGGAGTTGACTTTCTCAAATAGGTAGTCTTGGAAAGTGAATGGATATTATCTTAGAAATATGAACAAAACGTATTGTAAATGGAAAAAAGGAATGAAATTATATTTTCGTTAAGTCAAGTACCACTATATTAGATATGAACTGTGGCCAGAGCAGCAAAAATTGAAAAAAATGACAATATCTCTCCCTTGCTTCTTGACTTTTCCTGCACAAGCTACTGCTCTGTACCACCCTTCAGAGTTAAATTGTTGCCATAGAAGCAGAAAGGCCCCTGTCATAAGCAAAACCCTCTTTATCTTTTCTCCCACAGTCCTTTGTCAGCTAACAAGGTATATTTTGATCTATAAATATCTGGGATGCTGGTTTCACAACCATGTAAGACTATTTCTAAGGATGCCACATTTGAATCATCTTAACTTGCGGTGCCTATACCAGACTATAACACTTTTGGCCATCCATGCCTTAAGACAGTGGCTCAATCCACAAAGAGCTCTCACTCGAACTAGTAGAGTTAAATGTTTCAAATTGCATATTCAACACAAGAAATTGCTCTAAAGCATCATGTTCTTACTTCCATTGAAATCATCCTTTATTAATGAGGGAACAAAACCAGAAATGACTTTCATCAATATAACTTCATTTTGCTTTAAAATTGCAAGTTTAAACACCCAAAATTGAATTTTATTACATTACTTGAGATTCCTTACCAATGCTCCATGAGTCTCCCCAAACAGGTACGGGAAATGAGTTGTCCATTCTTCAAAATCAGTCCTCATGCCTCCAGCATCCAGCAATAAATAGCTGAAATGTGATTAGCCAATGGGAGGAGTGAAGTTAGTGGGCTCAATTCTTATCCTTGGTCAAATGCGGAAAAGGGATGTATATGCATGAAAATATTAAATAAAAGAACAGAAAAATAAAGGAGTCGGAAGTTACTACTGCTTTTGCTGCATCTTGAGACTTACCATTAATTGTGTGCACTGCATTTAACATCTAGAATCCACTAAGTCTGTCGTTAGAGGAAGTTACATAGTTATGGTGCTGATTTGAGAATCTGCCCTGTATCATTACCTACAAGGATAAACACTGCAGCCAATTTCGTTTACTCGTTTGGCCGTCTCTTTCTTTTCATAAGTTTATCTTTAATACTTCATTCTCAAAATTCCATATTCTAGCAAAGCCAATCAACATCCAGTAGGATGATTTCCTCAAAGAAACTGATCAAGTTGAGGAGGAAGACTACTTGTGCACGTATGTCATCAAGAATATGGTGCTGGGGGATTGTGAATCATGGACAGAATGATTTAGAGAGATATATGTGATCAAGGCGCACAAAAAAAAATAAAGTACACACACACATACATACATACATAAATCCATATATGTATCATATGCATATATATGAGTGTGTGTGCGTGTATGTGTGTTTTAACTATAATCCGACAAGGGTTGTGCACTCATAAATGTTTGCGCTTACATCATCCTGCCAAGTTTAGGGCCTTTGATTCAGATGTTCAACTATGGATAACAACGGTTCAAGATCTGCACAAAAATTAAACCATTAGCAATACAGCATTGGACCATATCATTTCAAACTGGTACTGCAAACTGCAAAAACAAGTCCTCAAAAAAATTGTGCTATATAATCCTAGACACTGTCTGGTTCAACATTTTAGAAACGCAACTGTTGATTTCATAAATGTGTTTGGAGCATCAATTAAAAAATAGAACGTTTCTTGATATAAGTACTTGTCCACAATGACAACTTTACCTTTTGATCAACCAATACAGATTGTATTTATACAACTTTACAAATTAAATGAAACATAAATTCCAACCAGTATAATGCATTGCTAAAGATTACATTAGCATTCTCACAACCTTCTCCAGGGGAGCAACCAATCATTCCCCCAATGATGGCCACAAGCGAACTACCTAACTTGAACACCACCGGACAACACAGGCACACCGCACAAGCACACACAAGGTGCACCATGTCTCGAGTGACAAAGAAGCTATGTCGAACTATAACAACTACATTTTGAAGCCAAAGAGACTTGGACCCCAGTCTATGGCTTAGATATTATTTCAAACTATATACTTCTAAGAAGTACCCCCGACGGTTACCTTGAGCACAAAGCAGAATATTGTAGGTTGATGGCCAACTGAAACTTTTCAGCCTAAGTTTCTGTTGATGACATACTTGAGTTTTCATGATTTCCAAATCAAATATCCGAGAGACTGCAATGGATTATGAGCAATAGCAGTTATTCTTCATGACAAGTTCAACTCTCTCATTTGAATTATTAAAGCATGGATAAACCTTCAGCCAAACTAAGTGGTTTGCAATATACTCCAACTATCCTAAAAAGATTTCACAATCAGGCGAAGAAGACCATAACATGCAAAAATTGCCCTAAAATAACCACACCCACACCCATGTCCTATCCTTGGGACAAACAAAATGGAGAAATAAGAATAATGCATTTCAATCAACAAAATGGCAGCAAACCCATATAATTTGAAGAAATCACAACGAAAAATAAACAGAGATTACAATATGCATAATCATTAACACTCTAATCGTTAAGTTTATCTCAAGTACTGCAATATCGCTACTACAGCACCGGAATTTGAACGACATGAAAATTCAAGACACCCAAATCGTTTGAAATTCCACAAATTAATCGGAAGAACCAATTAATTGGCAATAATTTGTTGTTAAAATCAACTTGTTCATACCTGCTTGTTTGCACATGTGGGTGAGAAAAGGTTTGGGGAGGAGAGATTTCCCGCGTTTCTCAGAGTGAAAATTTGTAACGAGTTAAGAGTCGAATTTAAACGAAATTGAGGGAAAACTACAAATTTGTACTCTACATAGATTTACTATTTCCCTATTTTCTTCCTTCATCCTAACTAACTGGCATTATGAACTTAACAGAAATGTTTAGATTTTAATGAAACATTAAAAATACTGACACTTTTAAAATTTAACAAAGATGTTAAAACTGTTAATTAGTTTTTTTCCGCCAAGGCAAAGTAAAAAAGAAGTGGTTGAATTCAGTGTCATAAATATTAGAGTATTACAATTTTTTATTTTTTTAGTTGATTTTATGAAAAAACAATTTTTTTAGTATTAGAAAAACGAGTTTCTCGTAAATGACAGTGTTAATATTTTAATGCGCTTGCAAAATGCCAGTTTGAAGGACTTACACTTTATAATACTAGCATTGACACTTTGGTGAAATGCATTTTAAAGAAGGTCGGTGTGAGTGTTTAATAGTGTCAGTGTATTAAAAAATGTCAGTGTAGTGTAAGTGTTTAATAGTGTCATTGTTTGTATGTATGTTAAAAAGTGTAAGTGTAGTGTGAGTGTTTAATAGTGTGTGTGTTAAAAGAGTGTCAGTGTAACGTGAGTGTTTAATAGTGTTAGTGTGCGTGTGTGCGCGTGTTAAAGAGTGTTAGTGTGTGTCTTAAATAATGTGAGTTGTGCCAATAGTACTGCAAAAAAAAGAGTGCAAATGATAATATTAAAAAGAGTCAGTGTTAATATTGAAAACATTAATATTGAAAACAGTCAATGTTAGTGTTGAAAGGTAACAAAATTTTAATAAGTTTTGACTATTTAAAAAATGTCATCACACGCACGTTTTAAAATAGTGCTAGTGATATTGCTCAGTGGAGTGTCAGTGCCGGTGCTAATTGTTAAAAATGGTCAATTAAGTCAACGTATTTCTACAAGTTCCGATTTATTTATTAAAATAGTGCTAGTGATATTGCTCAGTGGAGTGTCAGCCCGGATAATGCACGGATACGGGTGTAACTTTAATTTATAAAAATAAGAATGTATAAATTAGTGGCGTTCACAAAATTTATAAAGGGATTTATGAATAAAGATATCATTGGTATTGTTTGGTGTCCCATGGGATTATTGACGTGTGGAATGCTTAATTTCCCGAATACAAAAACCTTTTCGAAAGAGAATCGTATGCAATGACGCCTACCTATTACCAGTCAAAATACCCAAAAAAATCCTAGTTTCACCATAATCTCCTCATTGACTTGTGGTCTCAGTTAATCAAGCAAGATGATGATATATTAGGAGCTAATTAGCCAGAATTCCAGTAAAATTTACGATAAAACATGCCGGAAAATTACTTTAAACAAGTAGAACTACCTGATTTGCAGAAATCCGGCACCGGATTTGTCTTCCCAACTATCTTGTTCCCAAATCCCCAAATTAATATTAATTTGACCGATGCTATTCAAGCTCATAAGCCATGGCTGGAATCTCTTCTCAATGAGACCGGTGCTATTCTCTTTAGAGGCTTCCCTGTTACAACTGCTTCCGATTTCAATGGCATCCTTGAAGCTTTTGGCTTCCCTGAGATGCCTTATGTTGGTGGTGGCGCCGTTCGGGTCAAAGTTGTCGGCCGGGTTCTAACCGCCAATGAATCCCCAGGAGAATTCATTTTTGCTTTCTCACTTTCTTGGGATTATAGATTGCAGAGAATATTTTGTTTAATCTTCGTTTCGTTTAAGTAATATTGTGAAAATGTTTAATTTTTATAAATTTTAATTTTGCAACTATAAAATGCAAAAGAATTGAAAAAATTCATTTTGGTGCAGAAATTATATTGATAATATGATTCCAAATACATTTCATTAAATATTATGCAATAAAATTAAAATTAAACAAGACAATCAATATTTTGTAAAATATTAATTCATGGAAATAAATACTAAAACAGAAAATTAAAATAAAATAAAATAATACAAAATACTCCCTCCGTCCCATATTAGTGTGGACCAAAATTTTTGGGACACAAATTAAGGAAAAGTAAGAGAGATAAATAGTGGAAGGAGGTGTTTGTGAGTATGAAAAATTAAATAGGAGAGAGAATGAGTGGGAGGAATAGTAAGTTGATTGGTGTAGGAGAGAGAATGAGTGGGTGAAATAGTAAAGATTCTTTGTCATTTTTTGACAGTTCACACTAATCTGGAAGGACCAAAAGGAAAATAAATCCACACTAATCTGGGACGGAGGGAGTACAATACAATTTAATCGTACAAATAACATATAATTAAATACCAGATATTAAATTAAATAATATATACTACCTTCATCTCAAAATGAATGTACAAAATTCATTCAAAAACAATATTTTTGATTACTCATTTTGGGATAGAGGAAATAGTAATTTCAATTAAAAAAAAACAAGAAAAGAAGGGATAGCGTAGGTTTTTTACCTACGCCAAATTTGGATAAAGAATTACTCGGCACCAAAATAGCGGGGTATTTGGCGCAGCAGTTGGAGAGGGTTATTGCGCTAAAGTGGCGATAACGCAAGGTTCTCTTGGAGATGCCCTAATGTATTGAACTAGTATTATTTTTAATAATATGCAACAATGTATTGTAAGATGCAATCTTAAATTAGGTTATGTTGAAATTTTGTATACATTTATGTTTATGAAGTATGAGTCATTTTGTTATGGGTTAATGACAATTTAGGGTCTGTAGTATAGGGGGGGTACCACATTGGGGCCTGAAGTCTTAAAACTATCAATTTGGGGCCTGAAGTTACAATTTTAATCAATTTGGGGCTTTTTGACGAAAAACGTTAAAAACGGTCGTTAACTAACCACGTGTGAGACACATGAAATTCAGTAAGGACAGTTTGGTCATTTCGCGTTCATACCCAGACTTCAGGCCCTAAATTGACAATTCACCACTTTCTCTCTCTCTCTTAAAAAAAACATTAACCCAAAAATTTAAAAAACCTAGATGATGTGTTCTTGAATGACAACAGGTTCCATTCACACTCCGGTAACGCCGCTACCTCCGTAATTAAACCCCATCTTTTCAAACAATCCCCTCGGTTAAATCTCCATCTCCGCAGATCAATCCCTCAATCTAGTAGCTGCATCACTCCTCTCTCACTCCCATCACTAAAATCTCTCCACCGTTCTAATTCAAAAACTTCGCCGTTCATCGTCAAAGCCTCCGCCGCCACCTCCGTTGTACCTTCCAAACCCGACCCGGTTCCACAACCATGGCAAGGCGCAGATATGAAGTCATGGGTAGCCTCCATCGCTATCGGTGTTATAATTTGGTTTATACCCACACCCGCCGGCGTCACCAAGAATGCGTGGCAGCTTCTATCAATTTTCCTTGCTACCATCGTCGGAATCATTACACAGCCTCTTCCCCTCGGTGTCGTCGCCTTGATGGGATTGGGTGCCAGCGTTTTAACGAAAACCCTAACATTCGTCGCCGCCTTCTCCGCTTTTGGAGACCCAATTCCCTGGCTAATCGCCTTGGATTTCTTCTTCGCTAGAGGGTTCATCAAGACTGGGTTGGGTAATCGAATTGCGTACCAATTTGTGTCGTTATTCGATAGCTCGTCATTGGACATTGCTGGTAACAAGTTTGCAGGCAATGTGGAGGAGTGGATCTGCAGCTTGCCAAGCTTGTCCAATTTCACAATCTCTGACAACTACATTATATAATTATTTATTTCTATGTAATGATTTTTTTAAATCAATGAAATAAATATTTTTTGCTTAAAAAATGAAATATTTAGTTTTAGTTTAATTTTTTTTTATTTTTTATTTACATTATATAATTATCCAATCTAAAATAATTAGTAATTTTTTGAAGCAAAATAGTTAGTAATTTAAATTATTAGAAAAAATGGATAATAGTTAATATCTTAAATTATTTTAAATCATATTAACTATTATCTTTATTTTTTTTCAATATTTTAAATTTATTAATTATTTTTTGTAAAAAAAAATAAATATTTTTATTTATTATTTTATAGGGCAAATGACAATTTAGGGCCTGAAGTCTACAAAATGACCAAAATACCCTCACAAAATGTCATGTGACTCGCACGGGGTTAGTTAACGGGGTTTTTTGACGTTTTCCGTCAAAAAGCCCCAAATTGATCAAAATTGTAACTTTGGGCTTCAAATTGATAGTTTTAAGACTTCAGGCCCCAATGTGGTACCGCCCCTATACTACAGGCCCTAAATTATCATTAACCCTTTTGTTATTTCCTTGCATGATATTGTTGTGGGTATCAAAGCAAGATTGCTAACACTAACTAATCATACAGGCTACAACATATCCTAGCAAACTATTCTTCTTTTGTGAAGTAGAACTAGGAAGAGGAGGAGAAACTGCAGTAGTTCCAAGCCATGTGGTTTACGATAGGATGAAAGAAAGGTACCATGAATTTGTTGAAAAACTGGAAAAGAAGCGGTGTCCTCTATTCAAGGCCAACGCATAAAATGCATCAAATGAAACAATGCTTTAGAATGGCGTTGCATTATTTCATTAATGCAACAGTTTATTTGAGCTATTACAACATTTATGACTTCTGTGTTGCCTTAGATTTCTAGACGTTACATTAGATTATTCTAATGCAACGCCATCAATAAAGCCATTGCGTTAAGTTACTTGGCGTTGCATTATATCCTTTCTAATGCAATAACTATATTACTAATGCAACGCCTTCAATAACACCCTTGCATTAAGTTACTTGGCGTTGCATTATATCCTTCTAATCCAATTGTTATATTACTAATGCAACGCCTTCAATTACACCCTTGCATTAAGTTACTTGGCGTTGCATTATATCCTTCTAATGCAATTTTTATATTAATAATGCAACGCCTTCAATACCACCATTACTACCACTACCACCACTACTACTACTACCACCACCACCACCACCATCACTACCACCACCACTACTACCACAACCACCACTACTACCACTACCACTACCACCACTACTACCACTACCACTACTACCACTACCACCACTACTACTACCACTACTATTACAACCACCACTAATACCACCACTACCGCTACTACCACTACTACTACTACCACCACCACCATCACTACTACTACCAGTACCACTACCACCACTACTGCTACCACCACTACTACACTACCACCACTACTATCACTACTATCGCTACAACCACTACTACTACCACTACTACTACCACTACCACCACCACCCCCACCACTACTATCACTACCACCACTACTACCTCTACCACCACCATCACTACCACTATCACCACCACTACCACCACTACCACCACTACTACCGCTACTACTACTACTACTACTACTACCACCACTACTACCAATACCACTACTACTACCACCACCAGCACCACCATCACTACTACCACTACCACTAACACCACTACTACTACCAATATCACCACTACTACCACTACTACCGCTACTACTACCGCTACTACTACAACTACCACTACTACTACCACTACCACCACCATTACCACCACCACTAACACTACCACTACAACCACCACCACCACTACCGCTACTACCACTACCACCACTACCACCACTACCACTACTACTACTACTACCGCTACTACCGCTACTACTACCACTACTACTACCATTACTACTACCACTACTACCACTACTACTACTACCACCACTACTACTACCACCACTACTACTATTACCACCACTACTACCGCTACTACCACCACTACTACCACTACTACCACGACCACTACTACCACCACTACTACTACCACCACTACTACTATCACCACTACTATCACTACTACCGCTACCACCAATACTACTACCACTACTACTACCACTACCACCACTACCACCACTACTACTACCACCACTACTACCACTACTACCGCTACTACCGCTACTACCACTACTACTACCACTACCACCACTACTACTACCGCTACTACCAATACTACTACCACTACCACCACTACTAGTACCACCACTACTACTACCACTACTATTACTACTACCACCAGTACCACCACTATTACTACCGCTACTACCACCACTACTACCACTACCACCACTACCACTACCACCACTACCACCACTACTACCACTACTACCGCTTCTACCAATACTACTACCACTACTACTACTACCACCACTACTTCTACCACCACTACTACCATTACTATCGCTACTACCACTACTACCACCACTACTACCACTACTACCACCACAACCACCACTACTACCACTACCACCACTACTATCGCTACCACCAATACTACTACCACTACCACCGCTACCACCAATAATATTACCACTACCATCACTACCACCACTACTACTACCACCACTACTACCACTACTACTACCACTACCACCACTACTACTACCGCTACTACCACTACTACTACCACTACCACCACTACTACTACCACCACTACTACTACTACCACTACTATTACTACTACCACCACTACCACCACTACTACTACCGCTACTACCACCACTACCACCATTACTACCACTACCACCACTACCACCACTACCACTATCACTACCACCACTACTACCGCTACTACCAATACTACTACCACTACTACTACTACCACCACTACTTCTACCACCACTACTACCATTACTACCGCTACTACCACTACTACCACCACTACTACCACTTCTACCACTACTACCACCACTATCACCACCACTACCACTACCGCCACTACTACTACCACTACCACCACTACTATCACTACTACTGTTACCACCAATACTACTACCACTATCACCATTACCACCACTACTACTACCACTACTATCACTACTACCGCTACTACCACTACTATCACTACTACCGCTACTACCACTACTACTACCACAACCACCTACTACCGCTACTACTACTACCACTACTACTACCACCACTACTACTACTACCACTACTATTACTACTACCACCACTACTACCACTACCACTACCACCAATAGCATTTACTTCTAGCAATTTTTGAATAAAAAAGTTAACTTTTTAACCGTTTTTTGAAAAACAGTTTACTTTTTAACAGTTTCTGTTAAGTTCTCTATTGTATGTTAACTTTTTTTTTTTCAATTTTTTTTGGATAAAGAAGACTATTTTAGACTTTTGTTTACTACATACATTTTTTATAAAAAGTTATATAAAAAAGTTATGAATTTTGAAAAATATAAAACTTAACTTTTTAAAAAAATCCTCTTTAATAAATTACTTGACGTTGCATTATATCCTTCTAATGCAATATAACGGGCTATTAAATTTAATTTCCCTTTTTTTTAATTCAAAGGGCTGTAATCTAAAACCCTTTCCTTTCCTCCTTTCTCGTTCCACGAGACTAATCTAGAAACCCTTTCTCGCTCTTCTGATCTCTCTCATCCCAAACCCTTCCCGCCGCCATCCGTCTCCCTGTCGCCTCCATCCCTCCCACTATCTCCCCACCGCCACTCCTCTACCATCTCCCCACTGCCCCTTCCCTTTCCAGAATCCCTTCCCATTTACACTATTCAGCTTAGAAGCCCAATAAAAATTCCCCTAATTTAAAACCCTAACCCCCTCCTTCCTCTTCTGCCATTTCCCCAACACCACCCGCAGCCATACAGAACGGCGAGAGAAAGATCGAGCGGATGAATACTAACCACTCTCCAATGCTATCAAACAGACCCTCCGAGTTTTCACATTCTTTCTCTCTGTTTTCAAAGAACAACGACAGCCTATGGACGCCAGTGGACAATCAAGGACATCGTATTCTTACTCAAATCTATTCAATCTTGAGGTATTCGACTTCTTTTCCTTCTTAAAGAATGGTTTTTGGTACAAGCTGATTTATGTTGTCTGATTTTTCAGTTTTAGGGTTTTTAATTTGGGGGATTTGTGTGTGTGTTTTTTTTTAGATTTTTTTTCTTGTTTATTTGGTATTTATGTTAATTCAATTAGCTTAGACTTATGTTATGTGGAGGAGCTAGCAGATCTAAAGTCACAGCTAGAGCTTAGAGTGGGTTATTCAACATCCCCCATTACAAATTAAATTTCTCTTATATGCTGACAAAAGTACCTTTTTAGTCCTTTAACTATTTTAAATGGGACAATTTGGTCCGTGAACTATTGTTTGGGAGTTTTTCGTCCTTCAACTAATACTTTGAAGATTAAGAGGTCCTTCCATCCATTTTGCCGTTTACACCCGTTAAACCCTCCTATGCGCTGGCAATTTGGAGATGATTCAGCCCACCATTTATCATTATCCACATTCAAATCATCCACATCATTGTTGTCCATACTGCAATAAAATCCAAACCCATACATAATACTCAAAAACAAGAAGTTTAACAATGTTTAAAAAACAAATAACAATGAATCTAACAAACCCTAGACAGAAACAAAACTCTAATTCATATTTTAAACAAAATTAAAACAAGAACTATCGAATAACACTAAATATAAGGAGAAACTTACTTGAGTAATTTAAAATTGTGGTTTGAATCTCTCAATTTCTTCCTGCTTCAAAAAAATTCAAGGGCAATTCATGAGAACATAAACCCTAGAAATCTAAGAACCCACTGTCAATAAAATGTGCCATTCAAAGAAAATAAACCCAAGGAGAAGATTGCTTAAAATTACCTTCACTCACTGCTCGATCGGCTATGGTTTCTTCTCTCTTCCCGTCATTTGGATTTCTCTCTCTTTGCGTCTATTTTTTGTCCAGTCAGCTGCAAGGTCAGCACTTAACGGGGTGGTGTAAACGGAGATGGATGGAAGGACCTCTTAATCTTCAAAGTATTAGTTGAAGGACGAAAAACTCCCAAACAATAGTTCACGGACCAAATTGTCCCATTTAAAATAGTTAAAGGACTAAAAAGGGACTTTTGTCCTTATATGCTGAACTATTTGTCAAATTTTTAGCAAGAGTCACTCTTGAGGCAGCAAGAGTGACAACAGTTAGTGGAGAAGCAATTCCGTATATCTGTCCTTATTTCTGAAAAGCAGGAGTTGGAGGGGAAGCTTACAACTTTATCGCAAATGGCATCAGGTGACCATAAATTTAATAATATATGAAGTACTGAAAAACCAGTCAAACTCTTTTGAAAAAAATAAATATAAAATGGTGAGTTCTTGACAATTAATCAGAATCATAACAACTGAGCATAGAGGTAAAGCTTAATTGAACTTGAATGAAGTAATCATGATTTTTAATTGTCCTTACGTTGATCTATTTTGCACACTAAATGAAGTATTCATGACTCTGTTTTCAGTTTTTTATTTTAAATATATACTCCCTCCGTCCCACCTCACTTGACAACCTTGAGGTGGGCATGAGAACTAAGAAAAAAGAATAAAATAAAAGAAATGTGTGGTAGAAAATGAAGAGAGAGAATGAGTGGGGTAAATAGTAGTGTTGGTTGAATAAATTGAGTGGTGGAAAATGAAGAGAGAGAATGAGTGGTGGGGTAGAGTGAATATAAAATTATAAAAAGTAGGCTATTTTGGGAAGTGTCAAGTGAGCTGGGACGGCCCAAAATGGAAATAAGTGTCAAGTGAGGTGGGACGGAGGGAGTATATAAAATCTTTGCATGTTTTGTTTTCTTTTTTGCCCTATTTCAGATCATCCAACGATTTGCTATAGTTGATCTCTCAAACTTCTACCTTGATGCTGCCAAAGATCGGCTTTATGTTGGGTAATTACTCTCACTTTGCATGATTCAAAACAGGGGATCGTTTATCCAAATATTTTCCTTTTGCTCTCTCTTTTTGTGTTACTATTTGATTATCTTGCATTGTTGATTTAATTTTAGTGTGATAAAGGGCAACAGAAAACTTTAAATATGATGGAGCAAAATTTTGTCTTGCTTCATTCCAATATTGGCTTGGCGGTATTTGCTAGCTTGATGGGCCAGTTTTTGTGAGTTTTCACAATCTTCGGACCAGTAAGATTATCCTCAGGCTGGACTACCACCTAAATATAATTTAGATTTGAAGTAGTTACTTACTGAACTGACATAATCCTGATTAATACGGCAATTCTTGCACCAATTGCGATATGTTAAAGAGCTTAAGAGGAAACAAGATCACGCCTATTCCCTTGATTCTCATTTAAACCTCAAGCCCTGCTCGTGCACTTTCAGAACTGTTCTCTATTTTTAGAGAATGTTGTATAGCAACATTCCAATGTTCACTTGTAGTAAAATATTAGATCTTATCTTGAATTAATACACTGCTTTAGCTATTTTGAATGATAACGAAAATCAGTTCTGAAATGCTAACAGAGTAGATAATCAGTATCTACATGGAAACAAAGAGAAGTCCTGGATTTAGTACTCGGGTGCGTATCCTAATGATCACTTGTCAAAGTGGAATAGGATTTCAAGGGAAAGAAATTATATGCCATTTAAGGCATATTAAGTATTTGCTGTTCTATGTCTAAAGGCGCCTACGTGGGTCAGCAAATAATTGGTTTAGGGTTAACTTCTGCCGGTAATGAAATGAGCAACCCTGGTCAAAAGGTTTGTTCGGTGATCCTGAAACAGGCTCCTCTTTCTTGCTTTTACCCAAAGAAGAAAAGACCTGAAGTTTGGATTTGATTCTGCAAGTGATTAAAAACCCAAATAATGTCTGTAGTTTGCTGAATTTTGATGCTCACATCCTATTAGTGTAACTAAAAAGGTTTAGGAAACCTAAGTCCATCCCATGCCTAGTATATTGTTGAATTGCATCTCATTCACTGTTTTTTTGGAAATGGATCATTTATATTTTTTATGGTAGATAACTCTGTACCTAGTTGCAAAGTTTGCTGTCCAAACATTTGAAGAGGGGAATCCAGTATGATTTAAGAATTCCAAGTGCTCGGTGGCCACTGTCTACTACATCTCGAGCCGTTTTTTATTCTACTTATTTAGGTGGCATGTAGTACCGAAAGAACCGTGGGTTTTTACGATTTTAGCATTTGTATTTTTTCAAGTTGGGTGCAGAATGAGATTATTAGCTTGTTAACTGCAGAACTTTTGGGTGATCATTCATCAATAACTGGACTGCATACCCTAGATCTAATCTAACTACATGATGTTCACTTGGACTTCTCATGTTGGAATTTTCAACTCCAAAAAAAAATAAAAAAATTGATTATTCTTTTATGTAGTCCGAAATATATACTCTTCAATTAGATTGAGTAGACTTTTGTAAGTTGATATTTTTCAGGGGTACTTCAAGTTTTACGAGGAGAAGTTGTCAAACAGTTCTAGCAGCACATCTACTTTCCATTGTGAAGTTAGTTGCTCCAATACTGCCTCACTTGGAGAGTATGAAAACACAATTGTTACCAAGTCTTACATCTATGATTATAAATCAACTTCGAGAAGCAAATCCCGGAATGAATCTTCTTGTTCCTGATTTTGTGAGCCCATTGATTGCAAAGGATGCGAATAGTGCACCGCATATCAGCGAACAAATTGGACAGTCTGGTGAGACAGTTAATCAGGTACTTTCTTTTTCTCTCCTAGTTGGTTCTAATGAATAAAATGGCAACAAGAATTGATAGTATTTACAATTTGGCCCTAATTTACCATTTTGAGTTAAGCAATAGGTTTGTGGTCTAAAATGAGAAGTAAAGCAGTTTTCTTTCATTTCCATATAGTGTGTATAATTGTGTTTCAATTTGGACCTAATTTACCATTTTGATAGTTTGAAATTTCACATCACATGATTCAGTCCCTATTTTCTTTTGTTACTTCATGTGATGGTTCTGTGAACTGATGTTCAACTATTAATCTGTTCATGGTGTCTTAGTATATGTAGTAGTCATGTATTCCTTACTCAATAGTGGCAAAAATGTAGACGTGGGTAGCTGCATATCATATGAGTTGACACCACTTGCTTTCTTTTGTAGTTCTAATCATCTATGTTTTAACTTGCAGGTACATGGTGAGCTAAATGGATATGAAGAATAATAAATGAGATGGCGGAGCCTATTTTTTTGTTTTTACATCATTTTGTGGGTTGTAGTTAAACTAGAATTGTTATCAAGAGATGTAACATTATAACATTATGTTGTTTGGGTTTTGGGCATGAAACTTGTTAGATCATGTTACTTGTGTCTTTTGTAATGTGTCTTTTTGGGCACGAAACATGAAATGTTACTTTTTATATATTTAATTATTTATTGTCAATATCATTTTTTATTATTTATTGAATATTATCATTATTATACTCATATTAAAATATTTAATTAATATTATTATTATTATTACCTATATGTAGGCCGTTGCATCAGAAAAGGCCTGTTGTTTTATTTCACCTAAGAAGTCGTTGCATTAGAAAAGAACCGTTGCTTTATTTTATCAAACGAGCCGTTGCATTATATATCATTATCGTTGCATTAGAGAATTACCGTTGCATTATTTCACCAAACGGCCCGTTGCATTAGATGTCACTCTAATGTAACACAAAGAAAATGTCGTTGCATTAGATTAGTTCTTCGTTACATTAGATCTGATGCAACGGGACAGAATGCAATGGTCCTCTGACGTTGCATTAGAACTAATGCAACAAGGATTGACCTCTATGGCAACGAATTTAGGCGTTGCATTTCTTTTGTCAATTCAGGTCGTGTTTTCTAACCCTAGTCGGCCATGGAGGTAATAATAAGAGTCATTACCTTGTATTGATGTATAAGAGTCATTAGAAAAAAACCGTTGCTTCATTTTATTAATATAAGAGTCATTAATTACCTTGTATTGATGAGATTTTATTCCACAACTTGTAACCCCAAAACTCATGTTAATGATCCCAATTAATCCCTTAATTAATTTAGGAATCATGACATATCAATAGTATGGTTAAATTCTAAAAGTTTACACTTTCAACCCACCAACTTTGAGCTATCATATCATATCTTTCTCATTCAATCTCAAATTGGACAACTAGATATATCATTTCAATGTTCACATGAAGTAGAACATGAACCCACAATAATATTTGTCAAACGACAAACGATTCATGTAATAAAAATACACAATTTCCTTCGTCATACACATGCTGAACGGTATAAACCGAAGTACAAACGTGGATCCGTAACCAGGCAAGGCCTAATGGATTGGGCCCAAAAATATAATCCATATAAGTCTCAATTACGACAAAGGGAGTGGGTCTTCCCTACTGTAAGTACCCAAATCCGGATCGTCCAAATCCGTCAGAAAGTTAACCGAAATCCGTTAACTGGCCCGCTCCAGGTTAACCGGAACTCGTTAAACTCCCCGTTGCTGTGCCAACGAGACGTCCGGATCGCCCGTGCATCCCGACGTCGAACCGTACTTAACACGTGTCATCTCGCGTAAAAGTATGGCTTTCCCTGAAAAACGCATTTTCCGGCACTTTCCGGGGGCATTTCGGACATTTTCCGGACTGTTATTTTAAAAAACGGACAAAACCGGGACCGGGGAACGAACTCCCATAAGGCTGGTGACTCAGAGGGCACGTGGCACCGGGACCGGGGAACGAACTCCCATAAGGCTGGTGACTCAGAGGGCACGTGGCAGCCATGCCACCTCCCTCTAGTCACCCTTCAATCACAAATCAAGGCCAAAAGACCAAAATACCCCTGATTTGCAAGCCAAGTCCGGCCGGACTCCCTGTGCACATTTTCTGAAATTGCCAGCAAGTCCTTCAAATTCTCAAAATACCACAAAACCCCCTGGATTCAGGCAAAGTCCGTCCGGACTCCTACTGCATTTTTCACCTATAAATAGAAATGGCTGTCAAAGCCAAAAGGAGAGGAATTTTACCCCAAAAAATCACCACCCCCTCGGCCCAAACTGGTTTCCACCCCTTCCGAGCTTCCGTTCTGTCTCGATTCACGTGAAACCTTCGTATTTCGATCAAATACGCACCCTACTACTTCGAAACAACCTTTCGAATCACTTTCCGTGTCCCGTACACACCTCCCGAGCCAAAGGAGTCGACCCTAGCCATAGGTATAACTCCCTCTCTATAAATCTCTCGTTCCGTCTCGGTTTACGTGCCAGTCGCTATAACCGTTTCGAACAACATTATCACCATGTAGACGCCTCCGTCTAACGGGGTCCGATACGTTTTAGCCCCTCGATCCTCTTCTCTTTCCATAAGAGAAGTAATCACGGGTTAAAACGGCGTTCCGACCCCGTTCCGTTTACTTTTATTGTCATTTACCAATTCCGGATCGATCGATCCGTTGATCGTCATTTAATATCTGTCATTTACCAATTCCGAGCCGATTGGCCTCGTTGATCGTCATTTACAAATCCGAGCCGATTGGCCTCGTTGATCGTCATTTACAAATCCGAGCCGATTGGCCTCGTTGATCGTCATTTACGATTCCGGATCATTTGATTCCGTTGACACTGCTTTAAATACTGTCATTTACAAGTCCGACCCGTTTGGATCGTGATAGTATTTACTTTTCAAAGTCCGAGTCGCAACCCGATTCGTTGATCGCATATCATTTAAAACGCATTTTTCCCGTAAAAATCGTTAACAATGTAATGCCCGGTTCAAAACCGGAGTTCGTCCGTCGAACTCTCTTTCAAAACGCACGACATGACGTTTGGCCTCCAAACGCTCATCTTCAAACTAAAAGCCGCCATTTGACACTTAAAATCATTTAATACGTTTTTTCCCGTAAAAATCGTTAACAATGACATTCCCGGTTCAAAAAAACCGGAGTTCGACCTTCGAACTCCTTTTCAAACTCAAAATCGACATTTGCCACGCAAACGCTCATTTCAACTCAAAACCGACGTTTGTCATTCAAACGTTCGTCTTTTCAAACAAAGTCACCTAATCAACGTTTGACATTCAAACCAAGATTAAGCTTGTCGTTCAAGCCCCCCATTTCAAAACACACACACACACACACACGATTTCGATAAAGGTAGAAAGACTCGTCATGCGAGGCATTTCGGGCGATCTCGTAATACTCTACCCGAAACGTAACTTGACCTCTGAACCTAACAATCTCTGGCACTAAAAGCTTTTTACTCATTTTTGCTGCCAATAAAAATGATCCCCCTTTTTAAAGCCTTTTCCTAAGTTTTTGCTACCAATAAAAACGACACCATTTTCAATAAGCCGTTTCTCAACGTTTGGGCTCAAAATACAAAAACCGCGTGGCGACTCCTCATTTTTCCTTCCCATGAAGCGAGGTCTCAGACACCAACCCCCCGCGAAAGACAACCGCCTTCGCTCGCGCGAATCCCGGGTAATTTCAGTTGGCGACTCCGCTGGGGACAAGATACTTTTTTCAAAACTGCCGATGTTTTCAAAAAAGCCTTCCGTGGGTCAAACTTTCATTTACCCTTCCTCGTTTTCGTGTGTGTGAGTTACTTTAAACCTCGAACGGTTTTTTTCAAAAAGGCATTACATTGTCAACTTTTCAAAATCTTACCATGTTTGTGCATCCCCATTCATGTTTGATTTTCTTGCTGTCTTTTGAACTGTGCATCATAAATTCTTTAAGACACATTCTGAAAAAAATCTCTGTTTTACTCAGAAAAAGAATTTTAGTGACCGCACACTACGCGCACTTGCTGCCTCGGAACACCGCACTTCACGTGCACTTGCTGCCTCGGTACACTGCACACTACAACCCCTAACCCGGGATGGCCTTATCAGTTGCACTCCGATTGGTCTGCCAGACACCTTTCGGGGGCGCACGGGGTCGTCCCAAACATCCCATCCTAGCCCGTGTAAGCCATGCACTCTTTGTGTCACACTTTGTCCAAGACCCCGGTTGGTTTTTGGCTTAGCTCGTGTCATAAAGCCTAGTGTATGTTTTTTACGCCGGGCCCCGCTCCGAGTCAAGCTCGAGAGTTTGAGACCAAAGGTCGTTCCCGACCCGAAGTCTTGAGCTTTTCAGCCTTGACTTTGACGCGGAGCTCTGCCGAAAAATATACCCGAAGGTTCAATGTGACGCCGTGTCACCAAACCTCGCCGTATGTATCGTGCCAGCCACAACTTGGCCAACGCTAAAAAGCTAAAGGTCTCTCGCACAAGCGAGTCAGGAGAGGTCATGCCCAAATTTTGGCACGATCCCCGCCTTAACTTAAGGACGTTGACTTCGACTGTGGCCCGTACGTCACACACGTTGAAAGTTTGCGTGATCAGCTAGCCTTAAGTTCACTTTTTTCCTTTGTCGGTACTCGGTGGAACTCGCTTGCCTTATCAGACCTTGCTCGGGATAGTCCGTCCTGAGAAAGATGATCTACAATGGAAACGAGGGGCTTATAAGCGTAGTGACGAGATCCACTGATTAGAGCTCTAGGATTAGTTGCGAAAAAGAAGACTCGCTCTTTTCCAACCGATTAGGACTCTGAGAAAACGCGCTTTAAGTAAACATTAATCGGAAGCTGCACATTGCACAAGCCCGAAAACCTTGAGCCAAATCCCCTTTTCCGAAGCCTAAACCCTTCCTTTCGTTCCCTGCAGCGAGCAGAAAGTGGTTCAGATTTCCGGGTCAGCGCCTTGCCAGGATCACCGTTACGGCAGCGTCGACAGCTTCTTCGGTTCCCTCGGTCCCTCACGAGAATTTCCGACATGTCTAGCTCACCGAGAAATCGTGACGGGGGAAGGACCCCCGCCACCGGTATGTATATGACATTGGAAGAAGCCATCCGGGCTTGTGAGGTTCACAAGAGGCGGAAGAAGATCGCGCGAATTTCGTGGTACGCCTTTCGAATGAGCGTGGTATAGCGGTATCCCCGGTCGGACGGTACTTTCGTCCCGGGTCGAGGATGACGATTCCCCGAAACCGGTTCACCAAGCCTTCAACCAGTTCCTCCCCCGCCAACTTACGGGATGCCTTCCAACCAAGGAAACAGCCGACCTAGGCTCCATGTTGCCACCTCTCAGGGCAACCCTGTCATTTTTGGCCAGCCCAGTGCTACTCCTATCACTCAATACCACCAGCGCACCGCTGGACCATCTCAGGATGCCAATATTCCTCAATACCCTCCCAGGTTCGTCCCGTTTCCAATACACGAATCTCTAAACACCGGGGACAAACCCCGATACAGTCCAGAGAAGGCCCCCATATATCCACATATATCAAGCCTTCCACCTCCAATCACTACCGCTCACGTGGTAGCACCCGGCGCCGAGCCTCACAGTCCACCACTGGACCCAAACTTAGACTGGATGGTCGAACATATGAAAGACCTGAAAGCCACCATGAGCAGCTCAAAGCAGGAAACGCTCAAATCCACAGATCCGGGAATGGTCACGCCTCTCCCCGCCAAGTTCAGAATGCCGGAGATGGACCGATTCGACGGAACCGAATGTCCCCAAACGCACGTCGACACCTACGTTTTCGGCATGAGAGCAAAAGGAGCAAACCCTCCAAAGCAAATGGCCGACCACTTCCAAGATACGCTCAAAAGTTCGGCGTTACGATGGTTTCGAGGGTCAAGCACTGCGGATCGCCGCACACTGGGAACAGTTAGTAACATCTTCCCGAACGGTACAGATCCAACTTAGAGTGGGAAACAAGTCGTGAGGACTTAATCACCACCGAGCGGAAGCGGATGAAAGTGTTGGGGAATTCTACAAGAGACGGAGCTGGAAACTCTCCGAGATCAGGGATCCACTCTCCAAAGACGAACAGATGCGGATCTTCAAGTTCTCGCTTAAGACCGTCCATCGAACTCTCATCGGTCACAATTTCTTCCCGGATCTCCGGCCATGGTCAATGCCGCTCACGCTCGAGAAGGATCTCAAGGAAAAGTTGGCTACCATAGCCATACGTATACCGCTCAGCAGTGCATTCAATCCCACACCGGCCCCGGCAAAGGGAAAGATACGTCTGTCAACTACATCCATCGTGGACAACAACGGGTAACAAAAACCCAAACCCCACAAAGCAACAATTCTACTCGAGCGGCTGCCGTACACTTCGACAAGTTGGACATGCCATCGAGCAAGATGCTTTGGAAGGGTTAATCAAGGAGGGTCTCCTTAAACCCGTTGCCAATTACAAACCCAAGAATCCCGTAGCCAATGCGGACAAGAGCAAATACTGCGCCTTCCATCAGTATCACGGCCATACCACTGACAACTGTTTGGGGTTACGATACGAAATCCAGAACATGATAGAAGAAGGCAAGTTGGAGCGCCCCCGTGGGCCCAATACAGTCGGGAATCCTTTCCCTAACAACAACAGTGTAAATTCCATTGAATGGGTGCCCAAGAAGAGTCCTGCAGAGCTAGTTCCTCCGCCTCTTCCAGCCGGATCCTCATCAAATGTCCACATCAGCTACGAGTCAGATCAACCTCGGGAACGCTTCCGGCAGCCACCCCGAAAACATCTGTGAAAGTCTTCCCCGCAAGGCAGAGTCAGCTTCCGACATAGGAAATGACCACCTCAGCATCAACATGCTCCAGTTCGATTCTATTCCCAGCCGTCACGGCCCTGCATTCGTACATCCCGCCGAGTCATTGCTAGCTCGATAGACTTGGCGATCGAGCGAGATCACGAGGCCGTCAACATTGCGAATTCAATACCCACTGGGGTCAATCAAGCAGATATGGGCAAATTTCTTGGTAATCGAGATCAAGGAAGGCCGCATGGAATGTCCCAGTCCGACTTCCTTCGTCAACGTAATCCAAGTGTTTCCGCCATTCGGCGATTTGAATGTAATCACGGTTCTGGACACTAGCCAGACGGTGCGCACCTACGGAGACTGCTTAGCTCTCGCAAGGAAAGCCCTCATGGAACTAGCCGCTCAAGAAAGCCGTCTTTGGGACGAAGACCAAGCTCGAAAGACCTACAGGGACCAAGCCCTTAAAGTGTCACGGGCGGCTTCGAGACGAAAGCTAGAGGCCACTCTAGACCAGTTCGACCTCAAGAGTTTTGCTCATGGCAACTTCCCGGACTACCGTCTGTTCTCATCCAACCCCCTCTGCCACACGAGGGCGGTCAACGGTCCCGATGACCTAGGAGATGGAACGACACAGCAGAACGAGTCCCAGCGCTTACCTTCCCGGGGAAAGCAAGTTCTCTGTGAAAGCGACGACGAAGACGATGAAACCATTCTCTTCCAAGCCGGGCATGAAGTCAACAAAACCGGACTCCCAAGGGTCCTGGGAGGATGGGAACGGATCATTTCCGCACTCAAATTGAAAGGCCAACTCAGGGAGGAAGGTCTATTTAAAAACAAGAGAAAGATGGAAATTCGTCCCGAGCAACTACTCAGGGAAATTCCACAAACCGAGGCATTCGTTTACGTAAACGATCAAGCCCAGGACGGCAACCGGTTACATGGGCGAGATGTTCGGGAAGCCGTGTACTCACCTTCCGACATACCCGCCACTCGAGATAAAGCGAGAGAAGAAAACTCTCCCCGATGGAGATTTATCTAGACTGCCACACGCAGTTCAAAGAAGCACGGGCTATTCTCACGTGGGAAGAGACGCAGGCACTAACTCTCGACGCAGCTCCGCCGCAAGAAGGTTGATCTGGGTCAAGAGTGGAGGAAAACTAGCAAACCACGAGTATCGCCAGACCCAACTCCAGAATGCCTTGAGTATGCTCAGCAAGAAGGAAAGGAACGCGATATACCGTGAAGAGATCAAGGAGACCATTCGCTTAAGCCGAGAACTCTCCAACCTCCCCGGAGGGTTAGCAACACGCGGTTCGGTCAGTGCAACCAGTTGTGCACCGACATTCGAACAACTACGTCAATCGTAGGCTACCTCCCCGCAGAGGCATCCAAGCCAGTATCCTAGGACGAGAATCCGTCAAGCTGCCGAAGCTCCCAGGAATTCATCCACCATCAATGAGTTGAGGAAGACATATGGCCCTATGCTACGAGGAATCCTCCTCTAACTATGGTTCAACTCGGGAGCGGCACTGCTCGTGGAAGGGACCAAACCTGATGTCGGCGTTCTAACCCGATCGGGTCAAATCCATGCATTACCACCTAAGGCCACCAAAGAGCCGACGGAGCCAGAATTGCAATCCGGCCAGCCCGAAGACGTAAGTTCCTTGAAAGAGGACCCGATCCTCATTCAGCTCAAGCAGACTCAGGCGAACATTTCCCTTTGGTCTCTGCTCACCTCTTCATATCCTCACAAGCTCAAGCTAGAGGAAAGCACAGCCCGTACCATGGTCCCCGTGGACGCAACCCCGGATGAAGTAATTCGAGATGATCGGCAACATCCACTATGGCAACATTATCACCTTCTTGATTTGGACCTTCCAAAATTTGGGGCTGATCACAATGAGCCGCTCTACATCACAGACCAGCTGGACGAGCGTTGCCTTCCCCGCGTGTTGTTAGCTGGAGGTTCTGGAATGAATGTCTTGCCCGCCAAGATGATGGACCTGCTTGACAGCATGCCCACAGATCTTCAGCCTTCAGTCCACCCTGCCGAGGCACATGACTCTACTTCCCGTACAGTTCTCGGAATTGCTACTCTTAACATCTGGTTCGGAAAGCGGGTGGTCCCCACCGAATTCCAAGTGTTGGACATTCCAATCACTTTCACAGCCATCCTGGGGCGTCCCTGGCTGCATCAAATCAATGGCGTGGCATCCACCCTTCATCATTGCCTCAAGTTCATGCAAGGCAACGAGCTAACCACAGTCTACGGCGACAGCGTCACCACCGAGGGGACCAGCACCAACGACATTCCAGTGTTAGAAATCAAGCATAGTGACGACATGCCATTAACTGGATTCACTCTGGAGACCTCCAAAATCCAAATATGCAACGTGGACCTTCCACTATCTCACGACCAGATTCCTCCTGCCATGAGGATGATGAAACTCATGAACTTCATCCCAAGACTGGGGCTCGGCAAAAGGCTGCAAGGCCAACACCAAGTTATTGAAGTCAAGGACCACACCACGGTCCAGGGGAGCTTCGCTACGTGCCAACACCGGCGACATCAAGGAAGATAAAAGGCTCGCCCGCACCAAGGCAAGCAGCCCGCAAAGGGGAACCTCCGACGCACACCCAATCTCCGGCCTTACAGCTTTGACCTCGCTCATCACTTCACCAAGGGAACCGGCAGCAGAATGAGGGGACCGATAAGGGAACCGACGGCAGACGAGGGGACCGATAAGGGAACCGGCAAGCGGGCTGAGGAACCGACAGGCGGAACCGACAACGGGCGAGGGGACCGACAGTGGAACTGATGAAGATGAGAAAGAAGCAGGGATAGTCAGTGCAGAGACTACAGGAAGAATGGAACAGCTAGCACGGGACCTCAAGCGTTTCAGAGGACTCAAAGCTAATCCGATAAGAGGAGCGTTCCTCGACATCACAGCTCTACCTGGACCAACTGCCACCACAGTCCAGCATGAGTACACACTCAAGGGAATCCCAAACTTGGAGGAGCAACTCAGGGTACTCTCCATAAGAAACAGATTGTTTGGATCAGCCGCCGAGGCCACATTCGAGACAGTAAGTCCAAAGCACAAGGAACCAGAGTTCATAGAGGGTGCTCTCAGTGGACCAGCTCTACAGAGTCTGTTTGAAGAAGTCATGGAGTTGCCAAACTTGATCGGCCAGGGCTCAAACAAGCATGATTGCCATGATTGGGACAGCAGAAGCCAAGCCTCTCAATCCCCGCACCCTCATCAAGCATCCAGCAATGCCACTGAAGAATTGGGTAACTTTCACCGGACCAAGGGCAAGCCAGGCAGAACTGGAAGACAAGCTGGGCCCGCACCCACATCTCCCTAAACCCGGTCTCAAACCCTTCGAGTCAGTCTTTGTCAAAGACCAGTCCTCTGAGTCATCCAACGGCCTTACGCCGGAGGACTATAATAATGTAGCCAATCATGTATGCCCGTTCTTGTTTAATGAAAAGTCTGACCTTTCGGAGTATCCTCTCATTGCCACTTTAACAACTGATAAGTTAACAAACAACTTAAAAGACGTTAATAATTCAATTGATAAAGAAGCAGACACATTAAACGAACAATACATTAAGGAAGTTCTCGAGCGTGTAGTTGACCAAGAGGACAACCGGGCCCAAGCTGCCGAAGAGGTTATGACCAAAGTGAACCTGGGGTCAGTGCAAGAGCCTAAAGAGACACAAGTGGGCAGTTTCTTCGCCGATGCAAAAAAAGAAGCCCTGATAAGCCTCCTCTGGGAGTATGTTGACGTGTTCGCCTGGTCATACCAGGACATGCCAAAACTCGATCCCTCAATCGTGGAGCACGAGAATTCCCCTGGATCCCGAATCCAAGCACTGTCAAACGTAAGGCTGCGCAAGATCAAGCCAGAGTGGTCCTTGCAAGTAAAAGAAGAAATCGAGAAAATGCTCCGAGTTGGTTTCATCAGAGTGATTGAGTACCCGACTTGGCTCTCCAACATCGTGACGGTCACCAAGGCCAATGGAAAGGTCAGATGTTGTGTGGATTTCCGGGATCTCAATAAGGCCAGCCCTAAAGATGATTTCCACTGCCTAACATCGACATGCTTTGAGTCGACACCACGGCAAATTTCGAAGTAAAGTCCTTCGTGGACGGGTTCGGCTGGATACAACCAGATCAAAATGTCCAAGGAGGATCAAGCCAAGATCGCCTTCACCACTCCATGGGGGACATGCTGTTACACGGTCATGCCGTTCGGTCTAAAGAACAGCCGGGCTACTAACCGGCGGGCCGCAATGACCCTCTTCCATGACATGATTCACAAAGAAATCGAAGTGTATGTCGACGACATAATCATCCACTCCAGGGATCGGACATGCATCACATGACAGATCCGAGGAAGTTCTTCAACAGACTCGAAAGCACTCCATGAGGCTAAACCCGGCAAAATACACCTTCGGCGTCAAGCGCGGCAAGATGCTTGGGGTACATGGTTACAGAAAGAGGTATCGAAGCCGATCCCAGGAAAATCAAGGCCATCATCGACATGAAGCCGCCTCAAACCCTGACGAAGTGAAGAGCTTCATGGGAAGACTTGAGTACATCGGTCGCTTCATCAACCAGTTGACATCTCTCTGCGAGCCCATGTTCAAACCGATGAAAAAGAATGCCGACATCAAATGGGACTCCGAGTGCCAAACGGCTTTTGAAAAGATCAAGACCTACTTGGTTAATCCCCCCGATTGCCCGCCACATGAAGACAAGCCACTACTCCTGTATCTGACAATAACAGACACGTCAATCGGAGCAATGCTGGCACAAGAACAGAAAGATTCCAAGGTTGAGCATGCAATCTACTTCGTAAGACGGAAGCTTCAAGGAAGTGAACTCAGCTACTACGCATCAGAGAAAACTTGTACCGCCTTGGTATGGGTAGTCGGGAAACTGAAACACTACATGCAGTCGCTGTAAGTACTCTAATTTGAGTTGTTAGCACTTTTCGTTAGAAAATTAACGAAAGTTTTAACATTCCTAACATTTCTAACATTTCTAACCAACCAAGGGTAAAGTGGGCATTGCCATTTAAAGTTAAACCATGGAAAGGAATCAAAAAAGCAAAAGAAATTGGAAAAATCTGAATTAGGCAAGTTGAACAACAAAAACTGCTGGAATTTTGAATAATATTCTTCCTGTTCAAAGCCTGGAGCAACATTTAATGCACCAGGCACATTTACGGAACCCTCCGCGCGGATGGGATTGCATCTCACAGGGGCCTATAAATTGAACCCTCCTCTCTCAGTTTACACAACACAATTTGATCACAACAACGAAACTCTGGCGAAATATAGAGAGAAAACAGTGGGAATCCTTAGATTGCCACCATTTTCTCTCCAATCTTTCCCAAATCTCACTCACTCACAAACACTTCAAATCACTCTCATACATACTCTCATACATACACCAATCCAAGCTCAAATCACCCTATAGGAGGAGGATTAGAGAGAAAACATAGAGGACTTCATTGTTATCTACTTGTTTTCTCTTTAACCAACTCAAATCATCAACCCTAAACACCCTCAAACACTCTCATATTCAAGCCTTAAACACTCTCACATTCAAGCCTTCAAACACAAAACACAAGGAAGATAGGTATAACCTCCCTCTCCTTACCCTAAAATTCATCCATGCATGCATTTTCAAGCTACAAAATGTAGTTTATTCATCTTCTTGCTTTAGATCCAAGAAGATCACCATGGAAGTTCATCTCCATGGATGATCTTCTACAAGGATCTACATTATTTTCAAAGTGTTCTTACTTTCTTGCAAAGAAAACACATTTTCAAAACCCTAAAAATCATTTTCATACATCAAATCTCATTTTCAAAGGATAAAATTCCCCTTCCCAAGCAAATGAAGTGCTTAGTCCTAATGTACCCCAAGGATGGTTTGATATAGTTGATTCACCACTAAAATATCAAGTGATCACTAATCAAAACCTAGGGAAATGGGGACAAGCATGGATGCAAAACCCCCTTTAAAATCATATTTTCTTTCTTGAGAAGTTGCTGTCCAGTAGCAATTTCCTCAGACCTCAGTCCATGGTCTAATTTTTTGGACATAGATAAACTTGGAATTTGGTGTTGACTACAAAATACTTTTTGTAGCCAACATCCAGATATTTCCATATATATTTTTACTTTATTTTTTGTGTGAGTAAAACTCCTTTTTTAAAATTTTCTTTTAAAGGTCAGTTCATCAGTCTCTGGAAATCCAGATTTCAGATCTGAGATTTCCAGAAGGTTTTGACCCCTCAAATCATCTCCAAAATGAAAAGTTATTTTACAGAAACCTTTTTTTAGGTGTTTTGAACATTTTTCATTCCCGGACTTTTCCCATATTATGGAGTTTTCAATCCCTAAAGTCCATTTCAAAGTCAAGGGTCAACTGCTTTTTTCATTCTGGCAGAAATGGTTTTCAACTTCCAAAAATCTTTTGAGTTCCAAATCTCAACCCAAAAATCACCCAAAAAATCATGGGATCAGTTTAAAGCCTTAAAAAGAGTTCCCAATTTTTACTTACCTCAGTTTCAACTTATTTTGGCCAAAACACACACACACACACACACACACAACAAAGGATTTTGAATGTTTGGAAGACTCGTTTAACGAGGCATTCCGGGTGCACACTAACGTCCTTCCCGGCGTGTAACTGTTGGGATTTGGATCCTAAACTGCAAGGGAGAAAACGTCCGAAGGAATTTCTGTGAAGGAGAGCGGCCGCGCTCGGGGTGGAGGGCGACCGCGCTGGGTGAACGAAATTGGGGGTTGCATCTCGGCAAAGGAGGGCGACCGCGCTGCAGGGGTGCGCGGCCGCGCTGGCGTCGGGGAGTTTGAATCCTGTTCAGATTTTGTTTCCTATTTTGTGTAGATCTCTTCTTTGACTGAGCTAGGGTTCCTTGTATTACTATATAAACATAAATCCGGCCTAGAATACATTGTAGCAACATATTAGAGAGGTGTCTAATACATATTGGCTTGGCAATTGCCCCCGGACGTAGTTCACGAGTTGGTGAATGAACCGGGTAAACAACTCTTGTGTTCTTGTGTGTGATTGTTTCTTTCTTGTACGTGTGGGTGTGTTGATTTCTTTGTTTTGATTGCAACGGGGGAGCACCAATTTCACAACAACTGGTATCAGAGCTTTGGTTCGGAGGATTCAAAATCTTTTCATTAGTTGATTAATTTTGAATCGCGTTCTTGGGGATTTTGGTGAAGCAGTCAAGATGAAGAACTCAATCGAGAAATTCAACGGTGTGAATTTCACGTTTTGGAAGACAAGGATTGAAGACTACCTTTATTGTAAGGATCTTCATGGACCCTTGAAGACGAAGCCCGAAGACATGTCACAAGGGGATTGGGAGACGTTGGATCGGAAGGCGTTAGGAGCGGTAAGGAGTGCCCTAACCGACGACGTTGCACGGAACGCTATGGAGGCCAAGACAACGGTGGAGTTGCTACAAACGCTGTCGGGCATGTATGAGAAGCCGTCGAATATCAATAAGGTGCATTTGATAAAGAGGTTTGCGAATGCGAAGATGTCGAGAGGGCGGGACGGCGGCAAGTCATATCGGCAATTTCAAAGGTATGGTGGAGCAATTGAAAAGTGTTGATATTACTTTCTCCGATGAAGTGCTAGCTTGTTTTCTACTAAAGTCATTGCACGATAGTTGGGAGGTTCTTTGTCACAACGATTAGTACGTCGAAAACAGCATTGGTGTATACGGAGGTTAGAGATCTCATCCTTCAAGAGGAGTTGCGAAGGAAAGAGAAAAGGGGAGAATCGTCCGTAGATGGGGCTGCACTTAGGGTGGAGAGAAATAGGGGGAGACCTAAGGGGAAAAAGGTCAAGTGCTACAATTGTGGTGAATTGGGGCACATCAGTTATGACTGTCCGGGAAAAGGTGGTGGTGCTAACGTGGTGGATGATGGTGGTGATGTATTAATCCTAGGGGAGGAGCAGTCGGGTGAAGATTGGGTGTTGGATTCTGGAGCTTCTTGTCATGCTAGTGGGGATGCGGAATCAATGAGGCGTTACAAAACCGGAGATTTTGGGGTTCTCTATCTTGGTGATGGTCAACCATTGAAGATCAAAGGTAAGGGGGATGTAATGATGAAGACACCTAATGGGGCTGTTTTACAACTTCACAACGTGATGCATGTTCCGGATTTGAAGAGAAGGGTGATTTCTGTAGGACAACTTGACAGTGAAGGGTATGGTGTTTCTTTCATTGGTGGGTCTTGGGAAGTCACAAAAGGGGCTAAGGTGTTGGCTCATGGGGTTAAGGGGAAGACGTTGTACTCTACCTACAATGTCGCTTTTCGTTCCGGTGGGAGCAAGAGGCTTAAGAACCGGCCTGTTGGTGTAAAAAGGGGAGACATCAAGAAACGGTATGTTGGGGAGGACACAAAGTTGATCAACGCGGTGTGGATGTTCAAGGGCCCTAACAGAGAGCGGTTTCAGACCAAGAATAGTCGATGCAAGAAACAAGGTGTGTCCAAGTTTCAAGTGGAGGCATTGCGAGGAAGGTGGGTCTGGAGGGAGAAGGCGAAGTTAGACTTGCGGGGAGAAATCAAGGTAGAAGCTGATTTGGGGAGGCAAGAACGATCTAACACGGGGAGGTTGAAACGTCGCTTGGTTTCAACTCGCCTTAGTACTTGAGGAGAGGTGTGGTAATGTCAAGCCAATATGGAGGAGGGGGAATGTGTTCGAAGGTCTTTACTCTGTGGTGGGAGTTAATGGGAGATTTTATGTTTATTGGTTTAGTCTCCGGTGGGAGATTGTTGGGATTTGGATCCTAAACTGCAAGGGAGAAAACGTCCGAAGGAATTTCTGCGAAGGAGAGCGGCCGCGCTCGGGGTGGAGGGCGACCGCGCTGGGTGAACGAAATTGGGGGTTGCATCTCGGCAAAGGAGGGCGACCGCGGCTGCAAGTGCGCGGCCGCGCTGGCGTCGGGAGTTTGAATCCTGTTCGAGATTTTGTTTCCTATTTTGTGTAGATCTCTTCTTTAGTCGAGCTAGGGTTCTTTGTATTACTATATTAACATAAATCCGGCCTAGAATACATTGTAGCAACATATTAGAGAGGTGTCTAATACATATTGGCTTGGCAATTGCCCCCGGACGTAGTTCACGAGTTGGTGAATGAACCGGGTAAACAACTCTTGTGTTCTTGTGTGTGATTGTTTCTTTCTTGTACGTGTGGGTGTGTTGATTTCTTTGTTTTGATTGCAACGGGGGAGCACCAATTTCACAACAGTAACATGACCTCCGAACCCAAATTTCTGATCTCGGGCTTTTTTCAAAGTTTTGGCCCTTAAAACAAAAATGGCGTGGCGACTCCGTTTTGATTTCAAAAAAAAATCGGGCATCATCACAGTGGCGACTCCGCTGGGGATACTATAAGCTTTTTCTAAAAAAAAAATGAATGATATTTGGTATATTGGTGGAAACCATTAAACTTCCCGTTATCGCCTCCTAACAAGAGTCGGGGATAAATTATGGTCTAACAATCCCACGTACCGGTATCATTATTTTCAAAAAAAAAAAAGAGAAAAAGCTTTTGAGGGTCAAGCTTCCGTCTCAACATTTGAAAATCCTTTGCTTTGTGTGTGTTGATTTTTGCACAGTTTTCGTGTTTGTTTTTGGCCGCCTCGGAAAAGTCAAAATTTTGACTGTCGGAATAATGTCCCTAACTGTCGGAATTTTTGTGCTTATGTGCTTATGTGTTCATAAAATTTTCAAAAAAAAAAAATTCAAAAAAAAATCATGCATCATGCCTTTTTAAGACACATAAAAAAAAATTTCTATTTTTCTCAGAAAAAGAAGATAGACTGCTTGCACACTACGCGCACGTGACCTTACACTGCACACTACGTCCCTAACCCGGGGAAATCCTTGTCGCGGTCCGTTTGGTCTTATTACGCCTCTCGGATGAGCACAGGACTACCCAAACATCCCATGGAGCCTCGTGTCGACCATGCACTTGTCCGTGACACACTTTGTCCGAGACCCGGTTGGTTTTTAGTCTGGTCTGTGTCATGCCCTGTCTGTGTATAGACCTTTCCTTTCAAGCCTTTGTCGGCATACCGACTCAATATCTTTCGGGTCCCTAATCAGTCGAAGTCATGCCGGTTTCCCGCCGCAGACTTTGACCAAGATATTGACCGGCGCCTTGACTTCGGCTCTGACTGGCACAAATTATACACTGACTCCCAGCATGACACTGAGTCATCAAGGATTAACGGTTATTCCATGCCTGATTACGGCTTAACTGACGACAAGTCAAGATCAACTGTGGACATTTATCAGTCCAAATCATGCCGACTTTTTGTCGAGCCCTCGGACACGATCTTGACTTTGACGTCAGCTTTGTCCGTAATTTACATCGAATACTCGTCAAGACTCGATTACCCGCCAGACTTCTAGGATCGTTTTCTTTTCGGTCGGTGGGACCCGCTTGCCCTATAGGACCCTCGCCCGGGGCTGTCCACCCTGGGAGGTCGAAATACAGGTGGAATACGAGGGGCTTATAGACGTAGTGACGGGGCCCACTGATCCAGGAATCAGAGTAGTTTGCGAAAAAGAAGAGCAATCTTTTCCAACCGATTAGGTTAATAAAGCATGTTTTAAGTAAACGTGAACAAATAACTGCATGTTGCATGAGCCCTAAGCCCAAACACCAACCTGTTTCGCTTTCCCGAGTCTGAACCACACCCTTTTGTGCCTTCCACAGTAAGCAAAGTTTGGATCGAGACCCCGGGTCATCGTTTGTTCAGCTCAGTCATTCCGAAGTCAGATACTTCATCGGTTTCCTCCTTCGCTTCAGCTTAAAGTTTCAGAATGACCAACTCAGAGGAGAACGGTGGGGGACGTACAACTCCACACCCCGAAAATCCGCAAAATGCCGAACAGTGGAATCAGATGTTGGAACAGATAAGACAAAATCAAGAGGCTCAGATCGATCGGTTATTGGAAAGTATCGAGAACCCAGGCTAGCAATTGTTCACCACCCTAATGGAACCTTTACGATTGATGCGAAGATTGGAGCTAATTACCCTCCCGGCATGCCAACTACCATCAAATGCCCCGTCCCCTTTCGTGTGGAACTACTAATGGGCCAAGCATCCCCAAGCCTATCACTCACCCGCCTCTCGACCTCATCGTATCGACCTTGGTCAACTTCCCCCGCACCTCTCGGTTTTCACCTTTGGGTTTCAATCGCTCATTTGTTCCATGCACTTGGAATGGGCCGCTCGCTACTCCAAAACCTCGCCCGGCCCGGCCATCAATCCGGAATTGGTCGGCCCAAGACATCTCGGCCCTTCATCGCTCGATACTCCTCAACAAACCCGATCTAGGTCAACCCGCCCGGTGCCTCTCGTGTCTCACCACCAGATTGAGTCGGTTGGCTTTCGCCCGCAGCCTTGGAAGGGGCCGGCTTACTACTTCACCGCATCGGGCCCGTCTCGGTCACCATCTCGGAATGGGACAGCTTCGTTTCTCGTGCTCCATGGTTCGAGGGGGCCGCCTTGCTTCCTCCAATTCTCAAAGCACACCGGCCCCTATGATACCGCAAGATCACGTGGGCCACCGTGCTTTTATCACCACTTCATCGTGCTCTACCCCGCCCTCCTATTGGGAAGTCCGACAAGGTCAAATGCTCCTCATCAAATTCTCCACCCGGCCGTTACGCAAGCCGCTCCGCTCATCAAGTACAAGTACACATTTCCCTTGCAGTCATGTTCCTCGGTGCGGTCAAGACACATTCAATCCTACCGTTACGATGCCTCAAACCTCATGTTTTCAGCAGCCTTCCGGATCCGCACTCACCGCTCCCTGGTATCCACCCATTACGAGCCATATATCTTCATCTTCGGCAACCGCTGTGCCTTATGAGGAAGGTTACGGTCACGCTTTTAATGCTCGGGGATCGTCATTCCTCCCACCAGAGTACTTCCTACCGTGGTTTCGTTTGCTAATGCCAATCTTGTGGCGGGGTCATGCAATGTTCCTATTGACTCGTCTAATGGATTATTGGTAGAACCAATTAAGAAGGTACAAGAAAAGCCTAGCTATGAGAGTATCGACGATCGCTCGACTCGGGCCATCTCACCATATCAATCTTGTGTATCCGACACCGAATGAAGTTTACAAAAGGTCGAATCTCGACGATTACATTGATGATTACATCAAAAGGGTTCGTGCACGGGAAAAGACTACGAGTCCGAACATGTCTCGCCGCTATAAACCTTACTCCTTCCAACACGGCTCCGACATCCGGTAAAGGAAAGAAGGCATTGTGTACAATTGACGGCCCCCAAAAGCAACCAAGAAATGGTGGTCCTTTAAGGCAACAAGAACGTTTGATGATCTTGGGATGCCCACGGGCTTAATTTTCAAGGGCTTAGTAAGGGTAGGCCTTTTGGAGCCTCTCAAGGACTACCATCCAAGGAGCTCAAATGCACCTCTCGACATGAGTAAGCACTTGCGCCTTCCATGATCATTATGGCCACACGACCGACAACCGCATAGTCTTGAAGAGAGCGGTTCAAAGGTTAATCGAAACGGGCAAGCTTCGAGCGCCCAATGGACCAAAACCGGCAAACCCTGTTCGTAATGGTGACCAAGTCAATGACCAAATCTCGAATCCCGAGGATTTGGGTGTTCCTTTAAGTAAAGTTTTAAATAGCTTGCTAGAGCAGGTCTCCTCGAACCCATGAGAAACTATCACCCAAGGATCCCAAAATCCCTTTTGACACCACTAAGCATTGTGCTTTCCATCAGCATCACGGTCATACGACCGACAACCGTACAGCCTTTGAGAAAGGTGATTCAGTGGATTAATTAAGAAGGGCAAACTCGAGCGCCTCGGTGATCTCAACCCCGCCAATGATCATTTCCCAAACAACGCGAAAGTAAACATGATTGAATTTTATGATTCAAACTCGTGAATTCAATGTACTCGACAAGCCAGATGATTTAGTCGCAACAAATGTTGAGAATGGAGGGTTTGACCGCAACAAGCATGTGGCCATGGCAAAGCCGGATTTGGTGAAATGCTTTGAACTCTCGCCCTCCGATAAGTTCACGATCGACGCCAAGGTTAAATGGGATGATAATGATCTGATGGCAGATTTGGCGTAGGCAGTAAGGGTACAAGAAATCCGATGATTAGGAAGGAAGAGTTAGTCCCGGCTTTGGAAAGCGCCCATAAGATTCATGAAGAACAAATGACCCCGCTCATCAATGCTCTCCGCCGCCATGGAGTTCAGTGTAACAGCTGAAGCGAATGGTTCCCTCGGTCATGGTCGAAGGTGAGACTTCGTAAATGCTGATTTCAGTCCCTTCATCCTATAACCAATACTCTCCATCCCACGGCCAATACCTCCCTCCATCCACATATGTTCCCTTGCCAAGGACAATTCCTCTTCAGCCCTTTCCAAGACTCAGCCATTAGGGCTCCATCGCCCTCGCTCCTCGTAACGAGTTGGGTTCCATCACACCTGCTCTCAATTTCAAGCAATACCGCCGCTTATGCTCCAGCTTCACATAATCGGCTTGAGCTATGTGGCTATGTTCTCAAGCCTCTACACCCACCTCGAATGCAATCATGAGTTGCTAAAAGAAAATCCGGATGCCACAAGTTTTCCGTTGTCGTCTACCGGACTTAGTGAATTCACCTGTCGCTCACCCAAGCGGCCGTGTTTCCTCTCGCCGATAAGAGTCTTGTTGCGAGTTCCAAGAACTCGAATGTTCCCGTTGATCCCCATGTGGCAATATTGATAGAGCAAGTGAAGCAAATGCAGGAGAAGCTTGATCTTATGATAAGTACTAGCACTCCTTTGACCCAAGATGTCGAACTGTGCAAAGAAATGATTCTGTCGCGCAAAACTCAAGTGCCCGAAGTGAGAGAATCCGATAGGACAACCTCGCCCAGAGCACACTTGTCTAATGCCGCTTCCAAGCTTGAGAAAGGCCCGAAGACACAATCGCCTAGTATCACCCTTTCACTCAAAAACAACCAGCGCATCGCCGAATCCTCCCAAACAGAGCCCAATACCCCTCAAGGTCCTCTCAGTTCACTTCCTTCCATCAATATGCTCACGACAAAGTTCGTCCCCGTGACTTTTTCGACCCGTTTCTTTGGACAACTTGTGCTTGCCCCACCGCTCCATGGCCTCAAACTCCTCCACTTCCACCAGTATCATGGGCACGTAACTGATCACTGCCTCGGTCTACAGTAATGGAATCAGAAGTTAACATAAAGATGGAAAGCTCAAGCGTCTTGGTAGTCCAACAACAAAGAGTAGCTAGACTAGGGGCTACCCATCCTTTAATATTAAAACAGTCTTTTAGTCAACCTTCGTAGGTTCTAGTACTTTCTTCGTTCAATCAAGTCCTCCTTGGACACTGTAGTTAATCTCAAATTTTCTATAAAAGAGTCTTTTTCTTTTCTCGCTAGACTTGAGACATTATTTGCACACCTACGTTACATTTAATGAAATGGTTTTACTTTAAATGATCACTCGCATTGCTCGACAAATAATCTCTGGAAATGATTAAGATTTTAATTAATTGGTGCGAGAAAGTCAACTAATGCCCTCCCTATACACTTTCCTCACCTCACAAAGGCCTCCATCAAGCCATACACATTCCAAAACATATCCCCATCATCACCTTGATCAAGTCAACGAAGGCGGCAACATCAAGGGACAACAAAAGGTCACTCATCATCGGGAGATCGACCCCATATCGAAAAAAACAGGGGCTTGCCTCCGCCCCCATGCATCAAGAAAGTTCAAGTAGAAGCCTGCCTTCGTCCTCAAGTGCTCAAAAAAAAAAAAAAAAACAAAAGCTTCAAAAAAAAAAAACAAAAGCTTCAAAAAAAAAAAACAAAAGCTTCAAAAAAAAACAAAAGCCTCAAAAAAAAAAACAAAAGCTTCAAAAAAAAAAACAAAAGCTTCAAAAAAAAACAAAAGCTTCAAAAAAAAAAAACGAAAGCTTCAAAAAAAAAAAACAAAAGCTTCAAAAAAAAAAATGAGGCCAAGGACCTAGCACCGCCGATCAGAAGGTTTGACATATGGGCAAAATTAAAGCCCGAAGAACGGAAGTTGTCGACAACAAGGGAGCAGGTAAAGCAACGGCAAAAACATATCATAAGCCCTTAAGCTGCATCCAAAATCTTTCTCCCGATGAATGACGACGATCAAGAAGCAACGGAATCGCTCAAAATGACTTGTCAAGGAATCACCTCAAGGCCCGCACCTTATCATCCAAACTTTCTATCCGAGCCTTTTCACCAAAAGTACCACAAATGTTCATACCCCTTTTCTAAAGCCAAACACGTCAGACCCGAACTACGGCGACCTGAGCTCCTCACAATGAGGGGAACGTAGGCAACCAAAAATGGTCCGGTCATAAACACATTCAAATCCCAGAAAATCCGGCCTCACCAATAGCCTCTCCTATACACGATCCCTCTTCACCATTCGCCAACTTCGACTCTTGGTATCGCTTGACTTTCTCCTCATGATTAATCAAAATGTTTGTTCATATCGAGATTAGGGGTTGAATAACCCGAACATTAATGAAGGGTTTTAAGCAATCTTGTGATCATTTTGAATAAAACATGTTTTCGTATGTCTCGACAAGTCTTCTTTTTCTACATTATAGGAAAAATAGAGCTAAACACTAATTTTCTGTCAGCAGGGGCTTCCATACACTTTCTAAACTTATGCTCTCTCAAAAGAATCAAACCCAAAGCGAGTTCTTTTGTGCCTTCGTCAAATGAGGCCATCAAATAATACAAATCGGGATTCATCCCCACTTTTCGAAAATACGCCCTCGTTGGTGTATACATTTCTAAATTGTCTTTTCTTTCGGTTGACTAATTGAATAAAGAAAATAATAAAGTAAATATAGAAGGATGGGTTGCCTCTTTTGCTATATGATAATTCAAGAACGTTGGTTCTTCACTTTGCTACAAGATGGGTTGGGTCTCTCCGTTCGCATCGGCCCGCAAAGTGCCTACCACTGTTGAAGCCTCTCTAATTGTGTCGATTCACAACATGAGACCGAGGCTTTGCCAAGTCACTTCTTCCGAATCAAGACTTCGCAAATACATCTCTTCGTACCAAGGCTCCACCAAGCAAGATGAGATTTGATCGCCATGTCAGTCATGGGCTAGTCAAGTGCGCTTCTTGATGTCCAAGGACGAGGACGGAATTTTAACCAAGACCAAATTCATCATATTCCTATGACTAATATTGGAACCCGAGTCCATAAAACTCCTTGTGCCAATCGAATGAGGTTTCGATGTTCGTCCTTGGAAGATGTCAGAATTTTGGTTTGACGATTGCCCTCAACCCCGATGGAACTTTCACGGTAGAAGAGGAAAAGGATCCCCATCCCTATCTTGGCCGACAGACTACCACCACCTTCCTCACACTCTTCTCAACTCGCGAATCACCATCCTTTCAAATTTCTGCTTGATATACATTCACAGCCCGCCTGGGACAAGCTGTTTGGAGAAACAAATTGACTTCATCGATTTGGGCCAAGATGGTATGCCTCAAAGCGATCGGGGTCAGCCTCGGTATGTCACGTAGCTTTGGTATGCCTCACAGCTCGGGCATGATCGGGCCAGAGCTTCTCAGCTACATCAGCTTGAAATGCCTTGACAAAGAACTCCAGCCAAGATATCCAATCCTCAAAGACCGCACAAGCCTCATAAGATCCCTTCATGACCGTCTCAACGGGACAAAGAAACCCCAAATACGATATCACTAGACCCATGCAGCCTAACGTGACCGATCGCTTCACGCCTCACGGGCAAAATCGCACCGGAATGTCTTCTCATGGTTGGGGTTACCTCGGAATGCCACAAAGCAAATTGGAATCCCACCTCGCCTTGGAACCAATCTATCGTGGCCTCCGCAACAACAGCTTGGAATGCTTCCACACTGTCTAGGGCAACAAATAAGCCCTTCCTCGTAATGACGCTAGCTCGCCCGCTCCTCACACAAATTTTCACAAATCCATTCTCACTCAGCTTCGATGGGTTACCAAGCTCTCCATCCCAGCTTTCATCGACCACCAGACCGCAGCATTCCCCTGGTCATGCACCTTCAAATATGCAATTCAACAATCAGTGGACAGCAGCCCTCGCACTTAAGCCTACTTATGGGCCTCACTCCGGAAATCCGAGTTACCCAGCTACATCAAGATCGCCTTCGCCCTCTTGCTTAGGCTGAAAATCAACAACAAGCCGCGAGGTTCTATCCCTTGCCTGTGGTCCTACTCAAGCTCCCCGGGTGATTCGGCCAAGGACAGGATTTCACCTATGTCCCCAGATCGGCCGTTCCCTCCACCTCGTCTGCCGCCGCTGGTAGCTCCTCTCTAGCTCGGGCCGCTGGTTTGAATGCCATGGTTCCACCACAAGACCCTCATTTGGCTTGGTTCGTGGAACGACACAAGGAAATGAAAGCACAGATTGCCGAATTGACCGTTAAGAAGTCTCGCTTCCGACCAACGAACCCGGACTCCTTTGTTCCCCACAAATTTGTGATGCCTAATTTGGATCTCTTTGATGGCACCGCATGCCCGAAAACCCATCTCGGACACGTATACCTTAGCAATGAAGGTCAAAAGGGGCGCCAATCAGCAGCTTGGCCGACTATTTCAGCCTCTCTTTGAAGTCCAAGGCTCTAAAATGGTTCTTTCGCTTAAAATCCGAGGCCAGTGGCTACATGGGACCAGACTACTAGCCAACGTGGAGTGGGAAGCAAATAGATTTGACTCGCAGACAACAATGCAAATAGCCCCGACAAGAACATCGGGACTTTTACAAGCAAGATGGCAACTCCTCCTTTTGAAGAGGAACAACTAGACATCTTTCGCTACGCCCGAAACCACATCCGAGGGCCTCACTTAGCAATTTCCCTATCCGGATCTACGGCAATGATCAATTCCGGGCTAAATTTGAGAGGGCTTACAATCAGCAGCGAGTTGTCGCACTCCGCTTACGGATACCGGGTTTCTTCCACCTCCAACACGACTCCCGAAAAAGGGCAAGGTGAGAACTGATCGAAAAGGGGACCCCAAGGACCCAATACATACCAACAATCCATTCGCTAAAAAAAAAAAGTGTGAATATGATTGAAGCCACGAACAAGCCAAGTGCCACTATGGCTAACAGCTCCTATATGGAAGACACTCTTCGAAGAGAGGATTCTAGTTTCATAGTCGGTATCAAAGATGGGTTTCTCCTTCATGACAACTTCACCTTGAAGGCTCTCACGTTGATCGATTGGCTCGGTACTTCACCAGATGTCACCAAACCTTTAACCGGACCTCTCGTAGTGACGCTTGTCAAACCTAGGGCTTCATCAAATCATTCGCAGAAAGATTCCGTGGTTTTCGCCATGTCTTTTCCATGGAATGGGGCTTTATCAAGTCACACCTATCTTCGTAAGAAAGGTCCGGTCACCTCAACAATCGTCTTGGAGTTTCGCCTTTAGAACTTGGCATATGGCAACTCCTCGCATCATCAAAAGTTAAGAATTGGGAATCTCCTCATATCGGCATTTCGTCAAATCACAACTAACCCAAGCAAAAAGAGGGTTCATTCATGTCAACATGCTTTGATTCTAGAGCCTGCGTCGGCCTTCAAATGTCCGAGACTCGAAAAGAAATTTCAATCGAGACCCGGGTTCAAATCCAACTTCATCCCAAGATCAAAATTGACCTCATCAATAACATGCAATTCAGTCCGCGACTAAAGGATATCACCCCACCACTCAAAAGCTTGTCCCAAACAAATAACAACACATATATCCCCTCTCATCACCATGCATCCCCACAAAAATCTCCCCGCAGCTCATGTAGCATGCACAAAACTTGAATCAATAGGAAAAATCCTAAGTGATTGAAAATCATAAATCGTAATTTCCCTGCCAAAAGCTTAGGCTAAGTGCATCTTCGAAAGCAAATAAACGCATCATCTCATAATCATTTTTGGTTCTATGCATGCATCCGCCATCATGAATGCCATATATGCATCTTCCTCTTCACTAACAAATGCAGGAATTCAAATGTAATCCCCCTTTTCGGCAAGGATGATCTTCACCAAAGACGACCTCAAATGGATGAAAACAGTCCCCAACATCCACAAACATATGAAGACCGCCTCCAAATGTCTACAAATCGGTCGTAGACGCCAAGCTCTCCAATACAATTCGGCCGTGGGACGCCAAAGCTCTCTAATACAATTCGGTCGGAGACGCCAAGTTCTCCAATACAATCCTGGCCGTAGACGCCAAGCTCTCCAATACAATCCGGCCAAGGACGCCAAGTTCTCCAATACAATCAGGTCAAGGACGCCAAGTTCTCCAATACAATTCGGTCAGGGACGCCAAGTTCTCCAATACAATTCGGTCAGAGACGCCAAGCTCTCCAATACAATCCGGTCAGAGACGCTAAGCTCTCCAATACAATCAGGTCAAGGACGCCAAGCCCTCCAATACAATCCGGTCAGAGACGCTAAGCTCTCCAATACAATCAGGTCAAGGACGCCAAGTTCTCCAATACAATTCGGTCAGGGACGCCAAGTTCTCCAATACAATCCTTGGTCGAGACGCCAAGTTCTCCAATACAATCCGGGCCGAGACGCTAAGCTCTCCAATACAATCGGAGTCAAGGACGCCAAGCTCTCCAATACAATCCGGTCGGAGACGCTAAGCTCTCCAATACAATCAGTCAAGGACGCCAAGTTCTCAATACAATCCGTGAGACGCCAAGCCTCCAATACAATCAGGTCAAGGACGCCAAGTTCTCCAATACAAATCGGTCGATGCCAAGTTCTCAAAACGCAACAGGCAAGGACGCCAAGTCCTCTAATACAAATCGGGTCAGGACCTTGATCAGTCAAATCGGGCCGGGTGACGCCAAGCTCTCCAATACAAATCGGCCGTGACGCCAAGCTCTCCAATACAAGTATGGTCGGAGATGCCAAGTTCTCAAAATGCAAATCGGTCAAAGATACCAAGGTCTCAAATAGTGGACGGCCGTAGACGCCAAGTTCTCCAATACAAATCGGTCGGGGGACGCCAAAGTTCTCAAATACAAATCGGCCGTGGACGCCAAGTTCTCAAATACAAATGCGGTTAGAGACACCAAGTTCTCAAAAGCAAGAAGTCCCCAATGTGAAGACAAGCTCAAAACCTCTACAAGTTTGACGTATCACCAAGAAGATGAGGCACTCAACCAAACTCCTCCTTCAGTCAAAATGCCTCCAAAGAAAATCGTCAGCCAGAAACCGCCCCACGAACGGCAACCTAACAACTCTTCATCAACATCACCCGTAGCCTCGCCATTGTAAGCACAAAGATGTATGAAAGCATATCTTAATCAACTACTTTTCTAAAAGAGCATTATCATCAAATCAAATGAGGCTTCCTCAAAATAGTCAAACCTCAAATACTCGAAACAAACCATCAAAGACCATCCCCACTATTTTCGAACTACGACCGCTTGATTCCCTCTTAAGGATACGTAGGTAGCCTATCATTAGGTCCAGCCACGACTCAAAGACGGTCATCCTTTCCTTCCCTAAGCAAATAGACGTAAACCGATCCCTTCAAATGAAGTCCACTAGAGGACCATCTATCCTAAACCATCAAAGGAAATCATTTCAAATCGAGGTTCGAGGCACCTAAGACGCCATCATCAAGGTCCGAGGCACCTAAGACGCCATCATCAAGGTTCAAGGCACCTAAGACGCCATCATCAAGGTTCGAGGCACCTAAGACGCCATCATCAAGGTTCAAGGCACCTAAGACGCCATCATTAAGGTTTGAGGCACCTAAAACGCTATCACACACAACACGAGGAAAGCGATAAATCGCAATCATCCCCTAGGGCGACTTCCCAAAAATAGTCAAACCATAGGGCGACTTCCCAAAAATAGTCAAACCATAGGGTGACTTCCCAAAAATAGTCAAATCTTAGGATGACTTTCCTAAAACAGTAGGGTCGACGACTAAAGATAGTCGAAAGACCCGAACTACGATCAAGCTTCGATTCCTCTTAAGGATACGTAGGTAGCCTATCATTAGGTCCAGCCACTTGATCACTTGATCATCCTGGCCAAATATGGAGCCTTATTTTATCGACGCACCCCGCTTCCTTCGAAAGCACCGTCGCCGAGGGGCTACTGTAAGTACTCCAATTTGAGTTGTTAGCACTTTTCGTTAGAAAATTAACGAAAGTTTTAACATTCCTAACATTTCTAACATTTCTAACATTTCTAACCAACCAAGGGTAAAGTGGGCATTGCCATTTAAAGTTAAACCATGGAAAGGAATCAAAAAAGCAAAAGAAATTGGAAAAATCTGAATTAGGCAAGTTGAACAACAAAAACTGCTGGAATTTTGAATAATATTCTTCCTGTTCAAAGCCTCGGAGCGGCATTTAATGCACCAGGCACGTTTACTAACCCTCCGCACGGATGGGATTGCATCTCACGGGGCCTATAAATTGAACCCTCCTCTCTCGCTTACACAACACAATTTGATCACAAAGAACGAAACTCTGGCGAAATATAGAGAGAAAACAAAGTGGGAATCCTTAGATTGCCACCATTTTTTCTCCAATCTTTCCCAAATCTCACTCACTCACAAACACTTCAAATCACTCTCATACATACTCTCATACATACACCAATCCAAGCTCAAATCACCCTATAGGAGGAGGATTAGAGAGAAAACATAGAGGACTTCATTGTTATCTACTTGTTTTCTCTTTAACCAACTCAAATCATCAACCCTAAACACCCTCAAACACTCTCATATTCAAGCCTTAAACACTCTCACATTCAAGCCTTCAAACACAAAACACAAGGAAGATAGGTATAACCTCCCTCTCCTTACCCTAAAATTCATCCATGCATGCATTTTCAAGCTACAAAATGTAGTTTATTCATCTTCTTGCTTTAGATCCAAGAAGATCACCATGGAAGTTCATCTCCATGGATGATCTTCTACAAGGATCTACATTATTTTCAAAGTGTTCTTACTTTCTTGCAAAGAAAACACATTTTCAAAACCCTAAAAATCATTTTCATACATCAAATCTCATTTTCAAAGGATAAAATTCCCCTTCCCAAGCAAATGAAGTGCTTAGTCCTAATGTACCCCAAGGATGGTTTGATATAGTTGATTCACCACTAAAATGTCAAGTGATCACTAATCAAAACCTAGGGAAATGGGGACAAGCATGGATGCAAAACCCCCTTTAAAATCATATTTTCTTTCTTGAGAAGTTGCTGTCCAGTAGCAATTTCCTCAGACCTCAGTCCATGGTCTAATTTTTTGGACATAGATAAACTTAGAATTTGGTGTTGACTACAAAATACTTTTTGTAGCCAACATCCAGATCTTTCCATACATATTTTTACTTTATTTTTTGTGTGAGTAAAACTCCTTTTTTCAAATTTTCTTTTAAAGGTCAGTTCATCAGTCTCTGGAAATCCAGATTTCAGATCTGAGATTTCCAGAAGGTTTTGACCCCTCAAATCATCTCCAAAATAAAAATTTCTTTTACAGAAACCTTTTTTTAGGTGTTTTGAACATTTTTCATTCCCGTACTTTTCCCATATTCTGGAGTTTTCAAGCCCTAAAGTCCATTTCAAATTCAAGGGTCAACTGCTTTTTTCATTCTGGCAGAAATGGTTTTCAACTTCCAAAAATCTTTTGAGTTCCAAATCTCAACCCAAAAATCACCCAAAAAATCATGGGATCATTTTAAAGCCTTAAAAAGAGTTCCCAATTTTTACTTACCTCAGTTTCAACTTATTTTGGCCAAAACACACACACACACACACACACACACACAACAAAGGATTTTGAATGTTTGGAAGACTCGTTTTACGAGGCATTCCGGGTGCACACTAACGTCCTTCCCGGCGTGTAACATGACCTCCGAACCCAAATTTCTGATCTCGGGCTTTTTTCAAAGTTTTGGCCCTTAAAACAAAAATGGCGTGGCGACTCCGTTTTGATTTCAAAAAAAAATCGGGCATCATCACAGTCTCGTTCAGTGCTCCTGGTCTCCAAAGTGGACCCCGTTCGATATCTCTTTGACAAGCCATCCCTGTCAATGCAGCTAGCCAAATGGTCATTCTTCCTGGCTGAGTTCGACATCAAGTACATGGTCAGAAAATCAACAAAGGGCGTGAGGTAATGGCGGTCACCTAGCCGACTTCCCAAGCAATGAACCTAAGGGTCCCGATCCGCAATTTCCTGACGACGGAATCTTTTCACTTGACAAACGCAAACCGCCGGCAACTCTTCTTCGATGGGGCAGCCAACAAGAAGGGGAATGGCATTGGAATGCTCCTTGTCGATCCCAAGGACGAGCATACCCCCATAGCCATCAAGTCAATTTTGAAGCGACCAACAATGCAAAGAATACGAAGCCTCGTGCAAGCAGTCTGAAGCCGCCCTCGAGCGCAACATCTCGTAGCCGGATGTATATGGAGACTCAAAGATTGATCATCAATCAAGTATCCAAAAATGGAAGACGGTAGATTCTCGCCTTCAAGTACCACGCGTACATGGAAGAGCTCATTGCTCGCTCAAGGACATCTCTTTTCACTACTTGCCAAGAGACGTGAAACCGCTTCGCAGACGCCCCGGCAACCTCGCCTCTCTTGTCGAAATTCCCGATGGGAAAGCGGTAAAACCCCTCGTAATAGGCAGACGGAAACACCCGCCTATTGCCGTGAGATCGAAAAAGAAAAAGAAATGATCGACGAACCCCGGTACAATCGTATTTACCAAGTACTCTCCAAAGCGGAGAAGCTTCCTTCACAAATGAAGATGGAAAATACAAAGAAGGGATCAACGCCAAAACATGATGGCATTAAAACGCCCGGCATCCCATTTCGTCATTCTGGGGGTATGTTGTACAAGAAGCGCCACCAAGGGCCACTCCTTCTGTGTAAACAAAGAAAAAGCGCCGAGCTAATGAACGAAGTTCACAACGGAACCCGCGGTCCGCACATGAACGCCCGAGCATTGACACGTATCATTCTCCGTATGGGATACTACTGGATATCAATGGAAACTGACCGCATCCAGCTTCGTCCAAGCCGCGATAAATGTCAACGCTTCTCCAACCTCAATCACATTCCTCCACACTTAACTCTATTGCATGACTACACCATGGCCTTTTGCCACATGGGGAATCGACGTCATCGGCAAGATCACTCCTCCAGGAGCAATGGTCACGAGTTCATCTTAGTCGCAATCGACTACTTCACCAAATGGGTAGAAGCCGATCGTACAAGGTACCGAATTCTAGGAAGGTGGCCGAGTTCATCCGAGAGAACATCATGTGTCGATACAGAGTGCCCAACGAGATCATATCCGACAATGGGACTCACTTTCAAGGAGATTGTGACCAACTTCCGACCGGGTCGTAGTCACACGTCACAAAGTCTTCTCCTTACAGTACCACAAACCAATGGTGTAGTAGAGGCGGCCCAACAAGACTCTCGCCATGATAATCGTAAAGATGACCACTCAGAGGCTCGGGACCGGCCCGAAAAGCTACATCTAGCCCTCTCGGGGATACCGAACATCGCCAACCGCCACAGGGGAGACTCCGTTCGCGCTTACCTACGGAATGGAAGCGATGTTGCCTGTAGAATTGGAAATTCCATCCCTCCGAGTCCTCTTGGAAAACGGGATCAATGAAGTCGAATGGCTACAGAGCCGTCACGACGAACTTGCTCTACTCGACGAGCGCAGATTGAAAGCCATGGAACATACTCGAGCCTACGAGAGCAGAATGGCACGAGCATTCGACAAGAAAGTCAAGATCCGAGACATCAGAGAAGGCGACTTGGTGCTAAAGGAAAAGCCTCCTACGTAGACCAATCCCCTCGGAAAGTGGGAGCCTACCTGGATAGGACCGTTCGTGGTACAAAGAATCTTCTCCGGAGGAGCCATGAACGGAAGCAAGCTCCGCAGATACTTCGTTTGAGGAAGAGCACGAGTCAACTCTCCTTCCCCATACACCATCCCCCTCAATAAATTAAAGTCCTAAAAGAGTAATACCCAACTGGATACATTCCCGCTAATGATCCAGGTAAAAGACAGGGTCGCACTTTTTTTTATCTTTGTTTTTCTCAAATTCACCTAAAGTGTCGAACTACAGTTACCTGAGCCCCTTAGTCCAATTGTAAAAGGGGAACGTAGGCAGCCATCATTGGTTCGGTCTAAAAACAAAAAAAATACAATAAGCATCAATTGCTTGTGTTTTGAAAAACTCTTTTCATTTAACCTACAAATTCATAACGGTTAAAACATTCTTTGATGAGTTCAAGCACGGTCAACTCTTGACTCGCTACACACTAGGAAAACTACAATAAAACATTAATCAATTAATGTGTCTGCAATGACAATGGGTGGATACTCTGGACAGCAAGGTCAACCTAGTTTCCTGTACTAGGTCCTTCATCCTTCTTCCCCTTCCCTTTTCCCCGTCGAGTGTTCTTCACCTTCACAGGAAAAATTCCGGTAGGCCTTCTACCGGCTCAGTGGACTCTTCCCGACGCCTCCGTCAACCCCGCGGCCGTCAACGCAGCTCTTTCTAGTTTCCTCTCGAGTCGCCTCGCTTCGAGCCATCATAACAAAGGCTTGATTGGCCTCCCGATCGCATTCGTCTCATAATCGCCCATGGCATCGCGCACGATTCCTGTGGTTAGCTCCTTGCTTCGTCCTCCTCAAGGTCGCGCTGTCTGTGTGATCGCACCTAACAAAGCTCACTCCGTCTCCACAAGATAGCCATCTCGTGTCTCCCCTATACACTCTCCGTACTGGGCCGTATATCATGCCGACTGCATCGAGCCCCTCTCTCCGGTGAAAGAGAACCCCGGGCAGAAAGGGACATGTATTGCCACCACCGGTGATCAGCGATAGCTGTCGAAGGATCTTCCATCCGCAGAGAACCCACCTCAAAGGTAGCAAAGATAACTCGGATCGCTGGCTGCACCCGTGCTTTGCTGCACTGTCTTGTCGCAGAACCAATGATGGAATATAGAAAGACGTCTCGAGACAGCCCCGGCACTCGACAATCAATGCACCCTCCCGAGTGGTCCTACAAGTCTCAGAATTCCAATGGGAACCCACCATCGCAAGTGATGCGTGCGAGTCTCCTGCCATCCGTAGCTTCCAAACACCTCGACGCCCCTATCACCAGAGGACGCCGCGAGAAGGACCAAGCGTCACAAGACATTGGCACCTCCCGGCATCATCTCGCAGCCTCTCCTCAACCACATGGCCGCATAGCGGGACTCCTCCCCACATGTATCGGCTACCGGCCGCCATCCGACCTATGCCTGTGAACGTCTCGCCTAAGACCAATGGCACGATGTCTCCCCACTCCGCATCGCCTCACTGTGTCCAGACACTGTGATGGCACACACCCGTAGACGTGAATGTGAACAGAGTCGCACCGCGCACAGAGCAAACGCGTCCCCACGAAAAGATGCTCCTCGCCTCCGCAAATCTTTCTGCAAAGCCCCGAAATGTCAACATAATCGGTATCCTCAGACATCCCGTATGATTCTCCAAATGAGATACCAAACAAAGACACTAGCTTCTCAACAGCCGCCATGCCACCAAAGCATACGGAAGAACTAGCTGCCGCCTCAGTCCTCCTGCAATGGCCCGGAAAATCTTCAAACGTAGGGAGTGACTTCGTTGTACGAAAGCCGTACACATTCCTCCGTACGTCCTGCAAACGAGACGCAGGCTCTCAAAAGATCCTTAATCCTGCATGAGCTCCTTCAAAGCCCAAACAGATTAATCCCGTAATGCCTTCGAAAACCTTTGTTCGCCTCGTGTGGTTCCGTACTCCACGACTCGAAAGTTGTCCAAATATCGCTCTTGCATCCGAGACGGTAACTTGGGAAAGGGAGCCATGAAAAATGAAAGGAACCTTGGAAGTTTGAGAGAATTCAAATGTAATGATCAAAAACTATGCGCAGCTTAACCAATTGCAAAGCCGAAACCGCAATTTAAAGAATTCGAAATTCAATCCAAGTCCGGCCGATTCTCTCGCAGCTTGACTTGTCAACTCTGCGCTACCGCCCCTAAATTGGAAACATTTCCAAACAACTCCCCTGTTCACCCTCAAGAAACTCGCGTGCCGCCCGGTTTCATTCAACCAATATCGCATCCCTTTCGCCCTGGCTCGTGCAACAAGGCAAATAATTAATAATTAGTGCATACATGCTTAATTTTTGACCCGTTCAATTTTTAGTGCATTTCTCATTTTATTTATTTTTGATTAACCTACTTCTTTATTTGCCGAAAATAATGTAAGGTGATCACGTATCAAACATGCGAAGTATGTGTTCCGCCCCCACAGCGCCTTTTTGCAAATACAAGCTTCAAATCAAATTTGTTCCCGACAAATACATACATTTTGTCTAAACAAAGCAAGAAAGAAAGAAAGCAAGAAATAGGACTACTCGAGTCCCGCTCGTCATCCATGCACTCGACGTACCGCTTCCGCCGCCGCCGAATCCGTCGCAAACAGAACTCGCCAAATTCCTCCCAATGGGAATAGGCAAAGGGCCTCCTGAGTACGTGAACTCGAGGACTCCCCTCTCGCACCTCGAGTGCGCGAAGAAGGAGCTCCAAATCCTGCCGTTACGCCCGCGAACTGGCCGAACCCCTGTGTAAAGTCCTCCCCACCAGCTGTGGGAGCAAGCGAATCTCTCGGCCTAGACGGCCCCCGATCACGGACATCCACGCTCCTCCGGGAACTGCACCGCATGAACTCCACGAGTCTCCTAGCGTAGGCGGACCACCCGTCCACCAAGCCTCATGGCGTCATTGTACGTACGACCGACACCCGCGAACCAGAAAGCCATCAAGACAAGCGTAGCATGTATGCAACATTTGCGTAATACTACTATCAAATGCGTAAAATCAAAAGGATGCTCACCGAAGCATTGGGGTCCGCCCCGTATCGTGGTCTCTGCCGCACCGGGAGAGGGATCACCACCGCTGCGCAACCGGCCCAGCCCTCGTACGCCGCCCTAGCTCGTGGGACCGGAAAATCTCGAGGACCTCCAGTGGACCTCGCCCTCTCTATGCCGCACCCAAGCGGCTCTCACCATCCTCATCCTCAAGAAAACATCATAGGCGGCCCCGCTATGATGTACTCGTGTAGTACACGCCCGTATGTACCCCTCCAGCCTCCTCTATCGGCATCTCCCGGGGATGCCGCATGTACATAGGAGGATCCACCGGCACCAAGGGAAGAGACCCCGCCTATGCCGACGAGTCACCCTCTCCCCTGCATACATGGCGTCGCAGTGAAGTCCCACCAGAGCTTCCTCCGCCGTGTAGTCTCGCTAGCACCGAACAGCGACGGCATCGAACCTACTCCACCTGTGTCAACCGGATCCTCTCGTAGAACTCCCTTCGCCGCTCGAGACACCTCCTCGTATGACACTCGAGTGCCAACGCCGACGAGACCGCCCTCTTCGCTTTCTTCGCCAAACCAAGATGGCAGGGCAGTGGTTGATGTCCCAATCTGCGGACCGAACACCTCATAGCACTGCACTGCCAAGAGAATGGAAAGTTATGCGCCTACAAAGCGTATACATACGAGTACATAAAAGAGGCAAGGCAGAGAAAAAGTACGTAAACTTTCATCCAAGACAGCGTGAAGGGCCTAAAGGAGTGCTCCTCTCCCCGCGAGAACTGTCCGTGGAATGGTAGAGCTCGGCCACCCAGCCTCTCCCCACGCGAACCCCTCACGACATCCAAGTCTATCACGACCCGAGCAAAGTGGAAGTGACAGACGTGTCGAAGTCGGGAATAAAGTCAGCTGGCGCCAAGAAACCAAAGGAACCTCGAGCCAGCGCTCTGCGGTCATCCTCAAGGACCTGGGCCGAATAAGCGGCGACACCCGCCTCAAATGCCTCTCCATCGGCTGTACCGAATGCCTAAGCCCCTGGAATTAGTGATATCAAAACCCAAAGCAGCCTGCATAACCGCTCCGGGTGTAACTGCCAATCCCACACTCGCCAAAAGGTTGCCATAAGTTTCCAACCTGGGATAGCTGGCAAATCCGGGAGTCACCGTCGCCTCCCCATCTCGAAATGGAAAGTGTGGGTCGTATCCCACCAATACTCACTCGAGCAACATACATGGACTCCGGCTCGGCGTATCACCGCCGCAGCCACAAAGACCGATGAACCCAGCCAACCCGGAGTCAAGCACCACACGCCGCGACTCCTTCTCTCCTCTCGAGCCTCGTTCGGGATAATATCCCACAATGCTCGCACCGCCTCAAAAGCACCCCGACTCTTCCGGCTGTGGGTATTAACCGTCCTCGCCCCGCAGTGAACAAGGCAAAATACGTTAAGCATGTAGCAACGTCACCGTAATGCACCAACGCATGTCAAAAGGATGCAATGCAGATACGGTTCTCATTCATTTCCTACGTATATTCCCATCATTTCGAAAACTCCGTCGAATCCGGAACTTTCAAAACATTTCGAAAACTCCGTCGAATCCGGAACTTTCAAAACATTTCGAAAACTCCGTCGAATCCGGAACTTTCAAAATCTTTCGAAAACTCCGTCGAATCCGGAACTTTCAAAATCTTTCGAAAACTCCGTCGAAACCGGAACTTTCAAATCTCTTTCGAACTTTTCGAAAATTTACTCCGTCCCGAATTAAAGCTACTTTAATTTTGGAAAATGCATCTAGACATGGAATTTTGCAACCAAAATTTTTATGTCATCTACCCATAGTGTCAATTGAACTACATCCTAGTCAATTTCGACAACAATTCATGGCAAAGTCAAAAGCCCCAATTCGGGCACCAAAATCCCTAAGTTCATTCCTAAACAAATTTCTACCATTTAAAGAATGCACATTCTTAAAATTAATGGAATTTGTAGGAAACTTACTTGTCTCTTGATCCCATCCTTGAGTTGTGTCTATCCTCGCCGGATAAAACTCCGCCTCGGATTCAATGGATGCACAATGGTTCGAATGGTCCGAACCACCGAGTTCTTTCGTCATCGGTCCTTCCGTGGCGAGCCATTGGTCCCAAATCACCTTCCATAGCGATTTTCCTTCACAAATACGAGCAAACCTTGCAATTTGGGTTGGAAATTCTCTCCTCTTTTCTCTCTTTTTCGCCGGAAATAATGAAAGAAAATGGCCTCTCCTTCCTCGGCCTCGGCGCTGAAAAGGACTTGGTCAAATTCAGTAAAAGTCCTACTGACTTCTATCGCACCCGTAATTTTTTTGCCACTTTGGCCCTCGGCTTTATGCGCAGTTCAATTTTACCTCTTTTTGGGCCCCCAAAGTATAAAAATTCTCTGTTAGACATTTCTAACCCCCCATCCCCCGAGGATAAATTTCCAGTTAGTTTTTACTAATGCCCGTCTCCAGACGTTAAAATTCCTAATGGTTTTCACCATCACTCATATCCTCAATCGCGACCTTTCACGGTCCGATTTCAATCCTCAATCGCGACCTTTCACGGTCTGATTTCAATCCTCAATCGCGATTTCACTTGCGGTCAGATTTCAATTCTCAATCAGCGACTCCTTTTCACGGTCCGATTTCCAAGTCTCAATCAGCGGCCTTTCACGGCCCGATTTCAATCTCATCGCGACCTTTTACGGTCCGATCTTCAATCTCAATCGCGACCTTTCACGGTCCGATTTCAATCCTCATCGCGACCTTTACGGTCCGATTTCAAGTCTCATCGCGACCTTTCACGGTCCGATTTCAATCTCAATCGCGAACTTTCACGGCCCGATTTCAATCTCACCGCGACCTTTCACGGTCCGATTTCAATCCTAATCGCGACCTTTTACGGTCCGAGTTTCAATCTCAATCGCGACCTTTTACGGTCCGATGGGGATCTTTTGACTCAGCGTTAGATTTTTCACTTGGCCCGATTTCAATCTCAACCGCGACCTTTCACGGTCCAATTTCAATCCTCAATCGCGACCTTTCACGGTCCGATTTCAGTATCAATCGCGACCTTTCACGGTCCGATTTCAATCTCAATCGCGACCTTTCACGGCCCGATTTCAATCTCAATCGCGACCTTTCACGGTCCGATTTCCAATCCTCAATCGCGACCTTTCACGGTCCGATTTCAATCTCAATCGCGACCTTTCACGGTCCGATTCAAATCTCAATCGCGACCTTTTACGGTCCGATTTCAATCCTCAATCGTGACCTTTCACGGTCCGATTTCAATCCTCACCGCGACCTTTCACGGTCCCGATTTCAAGTCTCAATCGCGACCTTTCACGGCCCGATTTCAATCCTCAATCGCGACCTTTCACGGTCCGATTTCAATCCTCATCGCGACCTTTCACGGTCCGATTTCAATCTCTCAATCGCGACCTTTCACGGTCCGATTTCAATCCTCAATCGCGACCTTTCACGGCCCGATTTCAATCCTCAATCGTGACCTTTCACACGGGTCCGATTTCAATCTCAATCGCACCCTTTTCATGGTCCGATTTCAATCTCAATCGCGACCTTTCACGGTCTGATTTCAATCCTCAATCGCGACCTCTCACGGTCCGATTTCAATCCTCAATCGCGACCTCTCACGGTCCGATTTCAATCTCAACCGCGACCTTTCACGGTTCGATTTCAATCCTCAATCGCGACCTTTCACGGTTCGATTTCAATCTCAATCGCGACCTTTCACGGGTCCGATTTCAATCCTCAATCGCGACCTTTCACGGTCCGATTTCAATCCTCAATCGCGACCTTTCACGGTCCGATCTCCAATCTTAATCGCGACCTTTCACGGTCCGATTTCAATCTCAATCTCACCGCGACCTTTCACGGTCCGATTTCAATCCTCAACCGCGACCTTTCACGGTCCGGATTTCAAGTCTCACCGCGACCTTTCACGGTCCGATTTCAATCCTCAATCGCGACTCTTTCACGGTCCGATTTCAATCTCAATCGCGACCTTTCACGGTCCGATTTCAATCCTCACCGCGACCTTCACGGCCCGATTTCAATCTCAATCGCGACCTTTCACGGTCCGATTTTCAATCCTCAATCTGCGACCTTTTCATGGTCCGAGCCAAGTCTCACTAGCGACCTTTCACGGTCCGATTTCATACTGCCAATCCCGACTCTTCGCGGTCCGACCTCCACTCTCCTATCGAGACCTTCGCCGTTCGTCTTCTCGGCAACAAAGAATAAGCCCGAACCCCAAGGCACGAACGCCTTGTAACAATCCCTCTTCGGCCATCCTCGTAGCTCCGAACACCTTTTCACTTCAAAGAAGTGAACATTCATCTCCCGCCGCCAGCCGTAAGCCCGACTGTTTCCACCTCGCCGCCATCAAGGTAAGCTCCGCACAACAATCCCTCTTCGGCCATCAAGGTAAGCCCGAATGTCATCCCAGCAGATAAACTCCTGGCAACAAAGAATAAGCTTCCAAGACACCGAGGCACGAACGCCCTCGTCGCATCGCAACTCCGGCTTTTTGAGAGGCGCCACACGCCTCGAAGGTTTCAAGTCCTGTGTTCGTACGCTCCCAACAGCCTCCATTCAGTACATGTACTCGCGAATGGTCTCATTCGAGCTTAGACGCTCCTAACATGTTCGCTGTGTCAAGGTCCCCATGCGCGGCCCTCGCCCCTTTCGAACTACGATCGGCTTGATTCCCGCCTGATACGTAGGAATCCTTTTCGCTAATGGTCCAACAATGACCGCCTGTGTCTCTTTCAAAGTAAGGCATCCCGATTTGATCCTTATCTTTTCAACGACCCCACTCTCCTTCGGAAGTGACGTCGCCGAGGGGCTAATCGTAGTACCCAAATCCGGACGTCCAAATCCGCCGAAAGTTAACCGAATCCGTTAATCGGCCCGCTTCCAGTTAACCGAACTCGTTAAACTCCCGTTGCCGTGCTAACGAGACGCCCGGATCGCCCCGTGCATCCCGACAAGCCGAATCCGTACTTAACACGTGTCATCTCACGTAAAAGTATGGCTTTCCCGAAAACGCATTTTCCGCACTTTCCGGGGCATTTCTGACATTTTCCTGACCGTTATTTTAAAAACGGACAAAACCGGACCGGGAACGAACTCCCATAAGGCCGGGTGACTCAGAGGGCACGTGGCAGCCATGCCACCTCCCCTCTAGTCACTCCTTCAATCACAAATCAAGGCCAAAAGACCAAAATACTCCTTATTTGCAAGCCAAGTCCGGCCTACTCCCGTGCACATTTTCTCGAAATTGCCAAGAAGTCCTTCAAATTCTCAAAATACCACAAAACCCCCGGATTCGTGCAAAGTCCGTCCGGACTCCTACCGCATTTTTCACCTATAAATAGAAATGGTATCAAAGCCAAAAGGAGAGGAATTTTACCCCAAAATCACCACCCCTCGGCCCAAACCGGGTTTCCACCCCTTCCGAGCTTCCGTCGATCTCGATTCCTGAAACCTTCATATTTCGATCAAATACGCACCCTACTACTTCGAAACAACCTTTGAATCACTTTCTCCCGTGTCCCGTACACACCTC
>JAFEMH010004596.1:0-2500 GCA_022495995.1 Adenophora triphylla var. japonica
AATTAAAAGCGGTTGCAACTCCGGGCACCACACCGTCCCCAATCCTTACTTTTGTGTGAATGAATCCTAGTTTGAGATTAATGTTTTTAGCAAATAAAGATAGCATAAAGGGGTGAAAGTAATTGTGAATCCAATCCGTGAATCTCCGTGTTTATACGAGTTAATTCGTTACTTGTTTAAATCGCGTTCTTTTAGTTTTAAGCCGTTATTCTCGTTTGTTTAGGATTAGATTATTATTCTCAAATCAAAAAATGCGTGGTTACTATATTCATTACTTCTCTTTGCATTTGTTTACCAACAAGTCTCTACTGTGGTTCGACCCACAGCTTGTGCAGTACTTGCTACACCGGTGAGTGAGTACACTTGCTCCGGTTTTTATTACTAGAGGAGTTTTCCCTCCATCAATGCGTCTCCTCTGGCGCTACACGAACAATAATTTGCCCGATCGAGATTTAAAACCGAAAAGGAATTGAGCTTGATGTAATTTTTGGAAGAGGGAGTTAGGGTTTGGTCCTTTCTTGCTTCTAAGAGAGGAAGAAGATGAGATTTTTAATAGAAATGATTTTCCATGGATAAAATGAGGGATAAATATTATCAAATTATCACCTAAGCTCCTCCTAACACCTATTTACCAAAACTAACAACCTTAGGTTTAAATCTTCACACATAAGCACCTCAAAACTTTCCATCTTAATATTTAAAAATTCAAATATTATTATCTCACTATAACCTTTCACATTTATTCAATTTAGATCCTAAATTATTAAAGTTAATTCATAACCATCCTAAACTTCACATAAATCATCAAAGACATAAAATGAGCACATAAAACTTAGCAAGTAGCATAAAAGACATAAATGATAACTACAACCCCCAATCCCACGTGCTCAACGTGTGCTAAAATGGTGCCTAATATTAGTGTCGTGACACCATAGGTACAGTTCTCTTTACCCTTGAACCAAATTTGCGTAAAACAAGAAATAAATCACCTGAAACCTCCACAAGAAACAACCCATATTTCTGTTTCAACGGAGGCTATTTCGAAAGATTTTGGGGTTCCTTCATCAACGTCACAAAAAAGAGGGGCCCATCATTATTGATGTTGAAAAACTGTCCGTTGAAGTAAATTACATCAACAAAATTATCGGAGCTGCTTTTAACGATGGTCAAAACCTTGTCTTTTAGTATAGCAAACGCCAGCATTCCCACATTGGAAAAAAGATTCCCATGACCACACATTCATCACTCACTTTTCAAGTTGTTATGTTTTCTAGAGGATTTGATGACTGGAGCCTTCCAAAGTTAATTGTAGCTTTTTGTGGGTAGCTCGGAGTTGGGGCATGGAGGAAGGTTGATTTGATGTTCAGAGATCGGGCAGATTAGGTTTATTTGTAAGTAATAGAGAATTGTAGAAGAACTTTGATTTGGCACTATCCTCTCTTGTTGTTGTTAATTGTTGTTGTTGTTGTTGTTGTTGTTGAATTTTGCATCTATGTATTTGAGAATTGTAGAACTTTTATTGATGTGAATGTAACCGATAGTGTCATTTGACATCAAACTTTTTATGAAACTTTTCCAATCTCGTATTTATTTTTTGGACAAGTCATATATACACATGCATTTATATATATATATATATATATATATATATGTATATATATATATATATATATGTATGTATATATATATATATATATATGTATATATATATATATATATATATATATATATATATATATATATATGTATGTATATATATATGTATATATATATATATGTATATATATATATATATACATATATATATATATATATATATATGTATGTATATATATATGTATATATATATATATATACATATATATATATATATATATATATATATATGTATGTATATATATATATGTATGTATGTATATATATATATGTGTATGTATGTAAGTATATATATATATACATATATGTATGTATATATATATACATATATATACATATATATACATACATATACATACATATACATACATATATATATACATATACATACATATATATATATATATATATACATACATATATATATATATATACATGTATGTACATACATATATATATATATATATATATATATATATATATATATATATATATATATGTATGTACATACATGTATATATATATATATATGTATGTATATATATATATATATATATATATATATATATGTATATGTATATTGTGAAAACTTTCTTGAATACTACATTGTTAGTAGAAACATCAAAGTGGTAAGTATTATCATCATTACATATCAATATTTAAAATAACTAACCTATTAACTGGATGTAGCGACATATAATTCTTCATAGCAATATTTTGATTTTTCAAAATAAAAACTAATTATTTATAAAAAAAAAAAATATAACTCATTCTAGGATGAAGGGAGCTATAAAATTATTTAAATTGCAAAGTAGATGAAACATTGATTAGTATAAAGCACAAC
>JAFEMH010004596.1:7500-201464 GCA_022495995.1 Adenophora triphylla var. japonica
TTAATAATTTAAACTTCTAAGAAATATTAATATACCTAAGTAATAATTAATAGTAATAAATTATTAAAAAAAATACTTATTAACAATAATAATAATTTAATCTTTAAAGGAAAAAGTAATAATGCTTATTACTACAACCCAAATCTCATATACTTATACCCCAAACTCTAAATCATATACATATACCCTAAACCCTAAAAATATGATTTACTGATAATAAGTAATAATTGGCAATTTTCATCTTTCCTTAAATCATATTCTACCCCTAAACCCTCATTTCTATATTATAATAATTATTAAAAATTGTTTATAATAATAATAATTTAAAATATAAAATAATATTATATCATAATCATAAAAAAAGTTAAGAAAACAATATCTAAGACTTCGCTAATTAGTGATTTTTTTTTAGAAAAAGTTATATAAAACAAGATAGGGTTCAGGGTATATGATATGGGTTTTAGGGTTTAGGATTTAGGGTTTAGAGTGAGGTTTAGAGGTTTAGAGTGAGATATATTTATTTTTTATTTTCTTTTATTTTTTATTGACTAAAAAATAATATTTTAGACTTTTTTAATCAGTGATTTTTTTTAGAAAAAATTATATAAAATAAGATAGAAAACAATTAAATAAATGATAGTATATAGAAGGAAAGTCAAAAGAGGGACGGACTACCCTATATTTATTTTTTATTTTTTAAATTTTTTATTGACTAGAAAATAATATTTTAGACTTTGTTAATTAGTGATTTTTTTTAAAAAAATGTTATATAAAAAAAGATAGATAAAAACTAAATAAATGAAAGTATATAGAAGAAAAGTCAAAAGAGAGACAGACTACCCTATATTTATTTTTTATTTTTTTTAAATTTTTTATGGAATAGGAAATAATATTTTAGAATTTGTTAATTAGTGATTTTTTACAAAAAAAATATATAAAAAATATTGAAAAAAACCAAACAAATGAAAGTATATAGAAGAAAAGTCAAAAGAGGGACAGACTACCCTATATTTATTTTTATTTTTTTAATTTTTTTATTGAATATAAAATAATATTTTAGACTTTTTTAATTAGTGATATTTTTTAACAATAGGTATATAAAAAAAGATATAAAAAAACCAAACAAATGAAAGTCGTATACCTAAACCCTATACCCTAAATCATATACCTATACATTATACCTTATACCTTGTACCCTAAACCCTATACCCTAACCCTTATACCTTATACCCAATACCCTATACCATAAGTCATATATCTATACCTTATACTCTATACCATATACCCTAGACCCTAAGTCATATACGTACGTATACCTTATCACTTATACCCTAAACCCTAAACCTTATACCCTAAATCATATACCTATATATTATACCTTATATCCTAAACCCTATACCCTAATCCTTATACTTTATACCCTATATCCTATATTCTAAACCCTAAGTCGTATATCTATACCTTATACTCTATACCATAAACCCTAAGTCGTATACCTATAACATATACCATTTATCCTAAACCCTATGTCATATACATATACCTTATCCCTTATACCCTAAACCCTAAACCTTATACCCTAAATCATATACCTATACATTATACATTATACCCTACACCCTATACCATAACCCTTATACCTTATACCATATACCCTATACCCTAAACCCTAAGTCATATATCTATACCTTATACTCTATACCCTAAATCCTAAGTCGTATACCTATACCATATACCCCAGACCCTAAGTCATATACCTTATCTCTTATACCCTAAACCTTATACCCTAAAACATATACCTATACATTATACCTTATACCCTATACCCTAATCCTAAACCCTAAGTCCTATACCTATAACTTATACTCTATACCCTAAGCTATAAGTCATATACCTATACCTTATCCCTTTTACCTAAACCCTAAACCTTATACCTTATACTCTATACACTAAATCCTAAATCATATGCCTATACATTATACCTTGTATCCTAAACCCGATACCCTAAACCTTATGCCTTATACCCTATACCCTAAACCCTAAGTTATATACCTATACCTTTTCCCTTATATCCTAAACCCTATACTCTAAACCTTATACCTTATACCCTAAATCATATACATATATATTATACCTTATATCATTTATCATATATCTTATCCCTAAAAAATAAAAATAAATAAAGGATCGTCCGTCCGTCCTCTTTTCTTTTATATATAATTTCATTTGTTTAGTTTTTTTCTATCTTTTTTTCTATACATTTTTGAAAAAAATGTATGTAGTAAAAAAGTCTAAAATATTATTTCCTATTAAATAAAAAATTTATAAAAAATTAAAAATAAATAAAGGATAGTCCGTCCCTCTTTTATTTTATATACTTCGTTTGTTTAGTTTTTTTCTATACATTTTTGTAAAAAATGTATATAGTACACAAAAATCTAAAATATTATTTCCTATTCAATAAAAAATTTATAAAAGATAAATAAAGGGTCTGTCTCTAAATTAGAGACATATTTTAAACACGTCTCTAATTTAGAGACAAATACTAAATCTGTCTCTAAATTTTAGAGACAAATTTTGTATCCGTCACTAAATTAGAGACGGATTAAAAAATGTGTCTCTAAATTAGAGACGGATTAAAATTTGTCTCTGATTTAGAGACAGATTCAACATCTGTCTCCAAAGTTTAGAGACAGATTCAGAATTTGTCCCTAAATTAGAGACGGATTTTGAAGCTGTCTCAAAATTAGAGACGAATTTTGTATATGTCTCTAATTTAGAGACGGTTACAAAATCTGTCTCTAAACTTTGGAGACAGATGTTAAATATGTCTCTAATTTAGAGGCGGATTAAAATCTGTCTCTGATTTAGAGACTGATTCAAATCTGTCTCCAAAGTTTAGAGACAGATTTTGTGTCCGTCTCTAAATTAGAGACAGATACAAAATTCATCTCTAATTTAGAGACAGCTTCTAAACTAGAGACGGATTCTGAATCCGTCTCTAATTTTTGTGCCTGTCTCTAATCTGTCTCCAAATTAGCTACAGATTCCGTCCGTCTCTAATTTTTCGTCTCTATTTTCGGTTTTCCATGTAGTGAATATTCCCTCCCTATAAATAATAATAATAATAATAATAATAATAATAATAATAATAATAATAATAATAATAATAATAATAATAGTAATAATAATAATAATAATAATAATAATAAAAAAAAAATATAGTTGGAAATAAAATTTGAAAAAAAAGAAAAATAATAAAAATGATAGTGTACACACACACACACACAAATATATATATATATATATATATATATATATATATATATATATATATATATATATATATATATATATATATATATATATATATATATATATATATATATATATATATAGAAAAGGGGAGAAAAATCAATTCTCATCACCCACGTGTCAACGCCATATTTTCATCAAATCCCATAAACTCGTATCATTTTCAATCATTCTTGTTGTGGGTATTTTTCAGCATGGTGACATCTTCAGTTGCTCCTGCATGTCAAGATGTTACTCCACTGTAAGTATCGTTTTAATATTTACTTATTTGATTTTTCCTAATATCTTTATTATTATTTTCCAGTGAATAAGAGAGAAAAATACGGGATATTTTTCTAGCACGTTCAACACATCTTCAACGACAAGGATGACTTGGTCTCACGGACGTTGAAGAGGATAAGATTATTCCCGAGATTATAGGAACAACTTTGACCCGTTCATACTTTCTTTTATTTAAGGGGATATGGCGACGGAAAAATACACTCTCATACTCACACACTCTACGCACATCTCTCTTATAATCCTCTCCATCATCTTCCACAGTTGTAACTCAATTACTATAGTGAAACTTTTAAGGTTGGAGACCTAACTCCCGGGTTTTTTCCAAAGAGGTTATCACCTCTAAGGTTTTCCTCGTTAACAAATCGTGGTGTCATTCTTTCTTTTCATGTTTTTGTTCCATTTATTTTAATCCCACAGTCCCCTCCTTGTTGTTTAATCCACACACTTGTCAAAGTTAAGATTCAACACTATTGTTTTTTCTACCAAAACAATTTGGCACCCACCGAGGGGCCTCGTGGTTTATCGGTTATTTGGATCATTTCCTGAGCGAATTCATCATGTCTGCACCTCCCAATGTGTCCGCCGCCGGCAAGGGTACCGCCGTCACTCCAACATCAGGAGGTAGAACCAGCTTGTTGCCGCCACCTCCTCAGACCGGACCTCAGCAAACTCAACCTACAAAGACTCCACAAAAGGAAACGACTTCTTCCAATGTAGATGCTGACATCCGGACTATCCTAACCAAGTTGAATCAGAGGTTGGATAAAAAAGATAGCAATTCCAAGGTGTTGGCCAATTCCATGGTCAAGATGCAGAGGGATCAACAGCTCATCGCTTCGCGGCTTGAAAACGTCTCACCATTGCGTGCAAGGAACCTCAACTTCGACAACACCAAAGGATCTACGCACCATAATGAATTTATTCCAAAGAATAGTCCACCTCAAACTCCTCAGCTGACATCCTTACCCGGGGACACCCTAGTGACGCCACCTTCAGCAGGATTCACCCCGTTCATCCCATTCATTGACAACACAACTGTCACAACTACCACGGATAACTCTGGTTTGCTGAATAATCTTTTAAATAATAATAATTTCAATCGTATTCCTATGGCTGACCCTTTTGCAGGAAACCCACTAGCCAAACAGATACAAGATCTCAGGGAGATGATAATGAACGTGTCCGGCATAACTCCTCCAATCCAACCAGTGACTCAAAACTGCTACAATTAATCTCGGTTTGTCCCAGCAATTGCAAATGTCGACATCCCGAAGCGTTTCAACGTCCCATCTATGAAGTTGTATGACGGCACCACAGACCCAGAGGAGCATGTTGCTCACTATCAGGAGAAGATGGACATAATCCATATTCCGCTTCAATTCCGGGAGGCTTGCTTATGCAGAGGATTTGGATCGACCTTGGTTGGACCCGGCTCTCAAATGGTGATTAGGCGGCCCCTAGGCTCAATTGGTTCATACGCCCAGCTTATCAACATGTTCTATAACCAATTCTCTTGTAGTCGACAATTTGAGAAGCTGACAAGTGACCTCTACAATGTGACCCAACAGCCTAATGAAACTCTAAAAGATTATGTTCACCGGTTCAATAAGGAAGTCCTGGAAATTCCCAATCTTGACATGTCAACAGCCACAGAAGCATTCAAAATGGGACTGAAGAAAGATTCACAGTATTATCAAGATTTGGTGATGACTCCTTGTAAGCGATTGGAAGAAGTCAGGAGCAGGGCATTGAGATTCATAAGATTGGAGGAAGATGAGCTGCGAAGATCAAAGTCCTCGTCCAAGTTGTCGACATATGACCACCCTGACAGGAAGACTGAATCATCCCATCGTAGGAACAACCGTTCCAATCCTTACCCAAGAATTGATACTAGCAAAATTAATCCAGTAGACGGTGAGTATGAAGATAGTGATAATGTGCCTAACATTTCTGATTATTATTTTTCTGTTGACATTTCAGGTGTACTGCATGCGATGGGCAACCTAGGAGACAAAGCCGAGATGGCCAAAGAAGACGGATAAGCCCTACGAGATTGCGTGACAAATCAAAATGGTGCGCTTACCATGAAGACTTTGGGCATGTTGCGAAGATTGCATCGCACTAAGAAAGGAGATCGAGTTACTTGCTCTCGAAGGGACATCTTAAGGAGTTCTTTGGGATCCGAGAAGAAGAAGAGGCTGAAAGTACGGAAGCTCCTCATGAAGTCGAGAGACCAGCTTCTCCCCCAGCATCAACGAAAGTGATCAATTTCATTAGTGGAGGCTCAGAAATATGTGGCACATCCTATTCTGCCGCAAAACGACATGCTAAGGAGTCAAAAGAGGAGAGGCCAGAAAGACAACCAAGAATGTCGACACCCTGCCATGATCCAATCACCTTTGATGAGAGTGATCGAGATAACTTCTTTGGAACCCCATCACGACGGCGTAGTTATCTCCTTGCAGATCGCCAATTGTACAATCCGGCGTATCCTGGTTGATGGGGGTAGCTCTGTCAATCTCATTATGTTGAGCACCCTCAAGGAAATGAACATCCCAGAATCAGATATCATCAAGAAATCCTCAGTATTGGTAGGCTTCAGTGGTGAAGTCAAAGAAACAGTGGGGGAAATAAAGCTTCCAATATACTCAAAAGGCCTCAACACCATGGAGCGGTTCTGTGTAATTGATTGTGCAACATCCTACAACGTCATTCTTGGAAGACCATGGATTCATGGGATGAAGGATGTCCCCTCCACTTACCATCAGTGTGTGAAGTTCCCAACACCTTGGGGTGTCACCAAAATATACAGTGATCAGCAGGTGGCCAAGGAATGTTATAAAACTTCAATGAAGGCGTCGACATCTCCAAAACAAGCATAGCAATTACAGAGGAAAGTACGTGAAGTCCTGGAAGCTAGGGAGAACGATGTGAAGGAAGTACTACTTGACCCTTCCAACCCGGACATCAAGGTACTTATTGGCAGTGATATCCCATCAGATATAGAAGAGAAGCTTGTGGACTTATTAAAAAGAAAAGTAAAGAGTTTTGCTTGGAGACATGATGCCATGACCGGCATCAGCAAAGATGTCATCACTCACAAACTTAACATCGATCCTAGTTTTAAACCAGTACACCAGAAACGAAGAAAATTTGCAGAAAAAAGAAACCAGATCATTAAGGAAGAGGTAGAGCGCTTACTAAAAGCCAACATGATCCGAGAGGTAGATTATCCAAGATGGTTAGCAAACGTGATTGTAGTTGAGAAGAAGAATGGGAAATGGCGAGTATGTGTTGACTTCACCGACTTAAATAAAGCCTGTCCAAAAGATCCTTTCCCTCTGCCTCACATAGATTCGTTAGTTGATGCCACATCCGAACATGAGCTCCTCACCTTCATGGATGCATCTTCAGGATTCCAGCAAATCCAGATGGAACCATCTGACCAGGAAGACACCGCCTTCATAACGCCAACAGGTATTTATTGTTATATTGCTATGCCTTTTGGACTAAAAAATGCAGGTGCAACATATCAAAGGCTCGTCAATAAAATGTTCAAAGATCAGATTGGGGACACAATGGAAGTATATATTGACGACATGGTAGTAAAATCCAAGAAATCCGAAGATCACATAAGCAGCTTATCTCAAGCCTTTGACATTTTGGATTGTTTCAATATGAAACTTAATCCAGCTAAATGCAACTTTAGAATGAAGGCAGGGAAGTTTTTGGGTTACATGGTTACTAAAAGAGGCATTGAAACTGCCCCAGAACAGATACGTGCTATTATTAACCTGTCGTCACCTCAATCTGTCAAGGATGTCCAAAGATTGATAGGAAAGATTGCTGCACTCACCAGGTTCATTTCAAAATCCTCGGATCGATGCAAACCTTTCTATGATATCCTAAGGAAGAAAAAGAAGTTCCAGTGGGAGAACCAACATGAAAAACCCTTTCAGGAGCTCAAAACTTACCTGTCGACACCTCCATTATTGGCCAAGCCTTAGGAGGAGGAACATCTTTACATTTACCTAGCAGTATCAGAAGGCGCTGTTAGTGCAGTCTTGGTGGCAGAACGAGATGGTAGTCAGCAACCCATCTACTATATAAGTAAGACACTTTTAGATGCAGAGACCAGGTATTCTCATTTACAGAAGTTAATTTTAGCTTTGATAACTGCTTCTATTAAATTAAGGCACTATTTTGAAACACATACTATAATTGTACGCACTAACTATCCTATTAAGAATGTTATGAGAAAACCAGAGATGTCAAGTCGAATGGCAAAGTGTCCTGCATACAATTAAGCACATACGACATTAAATATGAGCCCCGAAATGACAATAAAATCTCAAGCTCTAGCTGATTTTGTGGGTGACTTTAGTCCAACCATGCAACAAGAGGTGGAATTGGAGGTTCGGCAACTTCAAGATGATGACATCCTGAAGATCTGGACTCTCTACACAGATGGTGCTTCTAACATGAGAGGTACAGGTCTTAGTGTTGTACTAAAATCGCCACAAGGGGACATAATACCACAATCCATCACCTGCAGTTTTAAGGCCACTAATAATGAAGCAGAATACGAGGCATTAATTGCAGGTTTAACAACGGCCCAGGACCTAGATGTCAAGCATATCCGGGTGTTTATGGATTCTTTGCTAATTGTTAACCATTACAACGGATCCTACATAGCTAAAAATGCAAAGATGACGACATATTTGGAAATTGTAAAAATTTTGGCGGCCAAATTCAAAACATTTACTTTGGAACAGATTCCACGAGAGGAAAATTCTCAAGAAGATGCTCTGGCAAACTTAGGTTCAGCCTTCAAAAGCATTTCACAGACAAGTATCCCAATTGTGCATGTTGACATCCCAGCAATTGATCATCTTGAGATGTTCGTTCTAGATGTCGACGTACCTTCCCCTCCAGCAGCAACTTCTTGGACAACTCCTATTATCAAGTATCTCTTAGATGATACGATCCCAGCCGAGGAGAAAAATGCTAGAGCCTTCAGGGTAAGAGTATCTAAGTATTTACTTATTGATAACCTTTTATTTAGAAAATCAGCTGCAGGTCACTACTTAAAATGTCTAGAAGCAGACCGAGCCCATCAGGTTCTCAAGGAACTGCATGAAGGACAGTGTGGAAATCACACTGGGGGCAGAAGTCTGCATACCAAGGCTCTGAGGATGGGCTATTTTTGGCCCACAATGAGAAGAGACGCCGCAGACTATGCAAAGATATGTGACTCCTGTCAACGACATGGGGACATCCTGCACCAGCCAGCTGAACTATTGCATCCTATCTTGTCGCCATGGCCATTTATGGTTTGGGGAATGGACATCGTAGGAAAATTACCCAGGGCACCAGGAGGAAGAGTATTTCTATTAGCTATGACAGACTATTTCTCTAAATGGGTAGAAGCTGAGGCGTACGTACAAGTTCGTGACAGAGAAGTAATCTCTTTCATCAAAAGAAATATATTCGGCCGATTTGGGATACCTTCGAGAGATAATTTGTGATAACGGCTCCCAATTCATTAGCAAGAAAACCCAAGATTTCTTGACATCTTGGGGAGTCAAGATGGTGACATCTTCACTGTTCACCCTCAAGCCAATGGACGGGGCGAGAATCTAGCAACAAAATAATCATAAGCAACTTAAAAAGGGACTCGAACCGGAAGAAAGGACGATGGGCGTAAGAGTTGCCAATGGTTCTATGGGTCGACAGGATGACATCTAAGAACGCTACCGGTCAAACTCCCTATTCACTTGTATTTGGGACGAATCGATTATTCTAGCAGAAGTACGTGTACCTACGGCCAGATACAGTTTGTTGACATCTGAACATAATAAAGACATCTTGACATATGACTTGGATACCGTAGACGAACTAAGGGACATGGCCAAAGTTCGGATGTCAGTATATCAACAAAGGGTAACCAGTTCTTACAACAAAAACGTAAGGGTTAGAAGGTTCCAAGTAGGAGATTTAGTCCTACGAAAGGCATTCCAAAATACAAAGGAGCTCAATGCAGGCAAGCTCGCCCCAAAGTGGGAAGGACCCTACCTAATAGATGCACAGGCCGGGAAAGGAGCATATCGTCTGTCAACCTTGGATGGCCAAATGATACCACGAAGTTGGAACGCCATTCACCTTAAGAGGTATTACATCTAAACAATGCTCCCCTTAAACTCATCTCATCCCAGGTATGGACAATCCTTTATTTATTTGTATCCTTCCATTTTTTTTATTTACTATTTTCTTACTTCATTACAAATCAAGATGTCGCTAACATAACTTGTGGAGAGGCGTCAACATAGTTGACATCCATTTTTAACATGTCTTTGTCTTATGAGGTGTTGACATACGGAAATGGGGACATATCGAAAGTACGCAAAGTCAGAAGAACAACGAATTCTCCTCCGTCAGAGACTGGCCATCTCTTCTCAAGTAAAGGTACATAATCCCTTCTAAGGTTTAAAGAGTTAATTACCTCTTTCTTAAGATGTTAGGTTACCACACCTTCGCCTGGAGCACAAGTTATCTCTTTAATTGAGGTGTGGGGTGGGCCTATATGGGTAAACTCATATAGCTTACCCATTTCCACTCAGTTAAATGATTGATCTCATGTTTTATTCTTATGTTTATGACATATACGTGTCATCTTAAGTATCTACACCTTTGACATATTAATATGTCACCTTACGAGTATAACAAATGACCATCCAAAAGAAAACAAGCCTTGACATGCTTGAAAATTACTAAACCACAACTAAGCTAAAGTTACCCTAAAAACATCCTTAAAAAGTTAAAAACAACATCCAAACTACCAAAGTTAAAATGCAAAAGTGTTGGACCAACCCAACACATAAGAGAAATTGTCTTTGGTCCTTATGGACCTATTACATAACCAAACAAAAATTAAAATTGTCTTTAGGGATTCCACCCCAGTAATACCATCAAAAAACCAGAACAGGGTTATTTTACCTTTTTCAGGTGGCATCCGCCGCAGGTGTTGCTTTGGGGGTAACTTCTCCAACTTCTGCTGCATCCGTTACAATCGCTTCATATGGGCTTGATGACACTTCACCCTCATCTATTGGTTCACCTGTCAGCTTGGAGAAGTGGGCATACTCCTTGTTGATATCCCAATTATCGGCCTTCCCTTCCTGGAACTCCTTCATCAACTTGATCTTACATTGGGAAATGGTTTTAGCAGCAGCCAATTTGCAAGAACTTTTCACTTCTGCAATCTTCTTAAGATGATCCTCCTCACTTTTTGCCAAATTGCTCAATAAATCCTTCACCGTCTGCTCCTGCTCTTCCAACGACTTGGCTTGTTGCTCCAAGCTCTTTTCATGTCCTTTCACCTTGCTCTCTAACATTATCTTCTCCTTCTTAAGCAAAGCAATATCAGCTTTAGATTTCTTCTTCAGCGTCTCCATTTCTTTTACCAGATCCTCCAAATACCCTACAGCCTGTAAAATAATAGCTTGACATCAAAATGTGTTATAAAAATCTTTTGAAACAGTTAAAACCCGGTTAGTATCATCTTACCCCTGCTGCAAAACTCATACATTTCTTTTTGAATTCTCCCACTGGCATTCCTTCAAAAGAATCTCCAACCTCGATCACCTCCTCTTGAATAGCCTTCCTCTTTCTCACCCTGGAGCCAATCCCCGCGCTCTCGTCTGAAACAGGGATCTTCTTAGGAACAGGCGGAGGTTTCATATCAATCTTAAGAGCGGGCTCATCAAACATGGCCTCAATGTCATTAAGATCAAAGTCCGATCCTGAAACAACTGGTTTGGAGACTGCATTGACATATGAATATTGTCAAGAAGTGTAATGCATCAAATTGATAAAACTATAGTGAAAAGACAACATGTTTACTTGTAGACATAATGACAGAAGTTGACGCTTTCTGATCTTTCGGAACAACCAGAGGTGATTCTAGTAGTCCCCTAGGAGATCTCTTGTCCAAAGGAAGCTTGAAAAATTCATCAATTTTGGCCAAGGTATCCTCAGCCGGTGGAAGTAGTTCTCCCTAGTCAATATCTGAAAAGAGGTAAGAACAATTACGATTTCAGTTTGTTTCAAGAACAGGAAGTCACAAAGTTAGGAATTCAAGTACCTCCCTTGTTCCATTTGCTTGATATCTCATTCCCTTCTCCAATGGATGCCCTATCAACAAAGAAAAACCTATTTTTCCATCCCCTATCACTAGAAGACGTGGTGCTCATTAAGGAGTTCCTACCTGACCTTTTCTTGAAAAGATACCTTTTTGAACCGAAAGGTTGGAGATCGTACGAGTAGGCTATCTCATGAAGCCCTAGATTTAACCCATTTTCCGTGTTCACTTTGATAATAAAAGCAAAAACTCTCCAAGCCATGGGCATCAGTTGAGGATAGGCAAGATGGGTCTTTTGAAAAAACTCAGAAACCAACGATGGGAAGGGGTAACTAAACCCTAGAAGAAAAGGATACTCAAGAAAGCAAATCCATTTGGCGGAAACAAAGTCAGACCTAAGGTTTACAGAAAAAGGGTGAAAAATCGCACCTTTGGGGAAGTAACATTGTTGTTTTAGCGATTCTATTTGGGTATCACTAAACAAACAAGTCTCATCATCCGGTTTCGCAAGGAGATTTTCACAAACAAAATCGGTAAGACTAATCTCTATGGGACCTTGTGGGGATGGGGCACTCTTAGTTTTGGACGAACTCCACCTAGTTCTACCCATGGTTGACAGACGAAAGAGAGAAGTAAACAGTGGATGAAATTAAGAAACGGAGAAATTTTTACCTTGAAGAAGAACAGCGCCGTAGCAAGCAGGGGTGAAAAGGAAGGTTTGAGAAGCTTATTAAGCCTTCCAAGCAGTTATTTAAATTAAAATAAAACTCTTTTTCCAAAAAATCACTTTTTCCTAAGCATTACTCCCCAACCGTCCATTGTCTCCACGTTTCACAAATACCCATCCCATCATGCAAGCTGGCAGTTGAGCATTTATTGGGAGAAAAAACATTTTGCCTCTTCAATTGCCAAGATAGCCAAATGTTTTTGGGGACAAATTGTTGTGGGTATTTTTCAGCATGGTGACATCTTCAGTTGCTCCTGTATGTCAAGATGTTACTCCACTGTAAGTATCATTTTAATATTTTCTTATTTGATTTTTCCTAATATCTTTATTATTATTTTCCAGTGAATAAGAGAGAAGAATACGGGATATTTTTCTAGCACGTTCAACACATCTTCAACGGCAAGGATGACTTGGTCTCACGGACGTTGAAGAGGATAAGATTATTCCCGAGATTATAGGAACAACTTTGACCCGTTCATACTTTCTTTTATTTAAGGGGATATGGAGACGGAAAAATACACTCTCATACTCACACACTCTACGCACATCTCTCTTGTAATCCTCTCCATCATCTTTCACAGTTGTAACTCAATTACTATAGTGAAACTTTTAAGGTTGGAGACCTAACTCCCGGGGTTTTTTCCAAAGAGGTTATCACCTCTAAGGTTTTCCTCGTTAACAAATCGTGGTGTCATTCTTTCTTTTCATGTTTTTGTTCCATTTAGTCGAATCCCACAGTCCCCTCCTTGTTGTTTAATCCACACACTTGTCAAAGTTAAGATTCAACACTATTGTTTTTTCTACCAAAACAATTCTTATCAAAAATTTCTTAGGCCTTCTCTACCCCTCACCATTTTATCAATTTTACACTATTTAAACCTTCTAACAGGTGCATCACTTTGTACAAAATAATCACCGTTGTTTTTTTTTGTTATTAAAATTAATTTCTACTTTCCTGAAATAAAATTTGTAACACAACATTAGAATGCCATTTATATGTATCAAAGGAACACTGATGTTTGCAATGTGAGTTCTTGATTAAGCAAAAAGAAATTTAAATAAACTTAAGTGTAGTGACCCTATTGGACCCGAGGTTACCCGGGCGGAATACTTAGATTAAATATTAAAATTGCTGATATGTAACATACTGAGAACTATATAAATATGTTGGTGATTTTAGTGTCATCAACTATTTTATTGTAATGGCGATTTACTAGAGATCAATGTGATTCGTAGTAGACTCGGATACGAGTAAGGGAAAGTGTGGAGTACACACTCGTTTGAGCTAAAACGAAATGAACCTTGATAAAGAAGTAAATGTTAAAGGGTAGCTCATTTTGCTGATGTGCTCGGCCGAGCAGAGTCCTTGACTCGGCCGAGCAGAGCATAGCAGATTGTCCAAGTTTCTGGACAGCCTTGCTAGGCCGAGGCATGTGCCTTACTCGGCCGAGCAGTATGATTGACACGGCCGTGCAGTTCAAATGACACGGTCGTACAGCTGGGCAAAATGTCTTGGGACATCTTTGCTCGGCCGAGCGAGTCCCTTGACTCTGCCGAGCAGTTCCTGAACAAGTGTCATTTCAAATGAAAAGACACATTGCTTGGCTAAAGTCATGTCCTTTGATTACACCCTTTATCTGATACCTCTCCATCTGTTTAAATACAGAAGTTTGATCTCTTTTGTAGATACATGAAATCATAAGAGTGATACAACAATAACAAAAGCAAAAACAATTCTCAAGTTTTAGAATTGTCTTCTTTGCCTAGAAACAAATTGCGTGATTGTCTTATCCCAATTAAGATTTTGTGTAACCCAGGCATTAAGGGTCGAAATACTTTATTCGAAAAGTGGATTATACACGATTCAATCATATATCCAACCTTGTTATCAAGATAGAGACCCTATATCCCCAACAAATGAATAAAGTATTTAGGTGATACTCATGGATGGTGGAAGTACTGTGAAGGAGATGACGACTAAGTTTGGAAAGCTAGACAAATTTGAAGGACAAGATTTCAAGCATTGGCAAAAGAAGATGCACTTCCTTTTAACAACGTTAAAAGTGGTGTATGTTCTATCTACCCCTATTCCAGAATTGCTTGAAGATGATAACTTGGAAGCAGTCAGACGTAGATCAAAGTGGGAAAACGATGACTACATCTACAGAGGACACATATTAAATGGTATGTCTGATTCTCTATTTGACATTTATCAAAATGAGGAATCTGCAAAAGAGTTATGGGATTCTCTTGAATCCAAGTACATGGCAGAGGATGCTTCTAGTAAGAAGTTCCTTGTAAGTAATTTTAATAATTACAAGATGGTCGATTCAAGGCCTGTCGTGGAACAATTCAATGAACTCCTTAGAATCTTTGGACAATATACACAACATGGGCTGAAAATGGATGAGTCAATATCTGTTTCAAGTGTGATTGATAAGTTTCCTCCTTCCTGGAAGGATTTCAAACACACTTTGAAACATGGTAAAGACGATCTGTCTTTGGTTCAACTTGATAGTCACTTGCGTATAGAGGAATCTCTTAGGGCGCAAGAGATACAAAGGCAAAGGAAATGAAGTTGTTGGACCCACGGTGAATATGATTAATGAGGGTGGAAAAAATAAAAACAAAGGAAAGAAACGTAGTTTCAAAGACAATGGCTCTGGTCCCAACAAGAATCCTAAATTGGCATGTTGGAAGTGTGGCAAAACTGGTCACTTTAAGAAGAATTATCGTGTTAGAAACAACAAGAATGGCGCAAGCAACAGTGGTTCGAGAAAGGGGTCTAAGGACCATTCTCAAGACCAAGGTCAGAATTTAATACTTAGTTGGAACGGATTTATTAAAAATTATGTTTCACTAATTTCTGAAGCATTTTATGTGCAGGATGATGCTATTGCGTGGTGGATTGATTCCGGTGCCACAACTTATGTTTGTAAAGATCGTTGTTGGTTTAAGACATATGAACCAATGGAAGACGGATCTGTCCTTTACATGGGTGATGACCATTCCGCTCCTATTCAAGGAAGAGGAAGTGTAGTGTTGAAATTCAGTTCGAGAAAAACTATTTCTTTGTTTAATGTTTTATATGTACCTAAACTTCGTAAGAATTTAATTTCTGGTCCTGTATTAAACAAGTGTGGTTATAAACAAGTTTATGAATCCGATAAGTATATCTTATCAAAGTCGGGTGTATTTGTAGGATTTGGTTATTATAATAATGGGATATTTATGTTGAATTTAAATAAAATTCCTGTTAACTCTAGTTCTGTTTATATGACTTCCTCTGTTGTTATCAATTCCTCATTATGGCATGCTCGGTTAGGACATGTGCACTATAAAAGAATGCTTGAAATGTCCAAAGATGATTTGATTCATGCTATTGATAAAAATATGGAAAAGTGTAATACTTGCATGTTGACAAAAATCACTAGAAAAACCTTTTAAAAGTATTACAAGGAATTCTGTAAAACATGAATTAATACATAGTGATTTATGTGATTTTCATGCAATTCCATCTTTAGGCAATAAAAATTATATTGTCACTTTTATAGATGATGCTTCTAGGTTTTGCTATATTTATTTGCTGCATGCAAAAGATGAAGCCCTAGATAAATTTAAAATTTATAAAACAGAAGTTGAACTTCAACTAAATGGCTTGATTAAAATCTTGCGTACGGATAGAGGTGGTGAATATCATGATCCTAAATATTTTCAAACCGTAGGGATAATTCATGAAACTACGGCTCCTTATGTACCACAACAAAATGGTGTGGCTGAAAGGAAGAATAGAACTCTTGAAGAAATGGTTAATGCCATGTTATCTTACTCGGGCTTGAGTGACGGGTTTTGGGGAGAAGCCATGTTAACGGCTTATCACTTATTGAATAGAGTTCCTAATAAAAGGAACAAAATTACCCCATATGAGCTTTGGTATAAGAAACGACCAAACTTGATATTTTTGCGAGTTTGGGGGTGTAGGGACGTGGTTAGACTTCCGGACCCTAAAAGGAAAAAGTTGGGAGAAAAAGGTATTGACTGCATCTTTGTTGGATATGCTGAGCATTCCAAGGCATATAGGTTTTATGTTATAGAACCTAATGAATTTATTTCTATTAACACAATTATAGAATCAAGAGATGCAATCTTTGATGAGAATCATTTTCTTCAATACCTAGACCAAAGGATATTATACCAATGTCGGCTGAATCTCAAATGGATGATCATTCAATTGATGTACCAAGTGAGACGCCCGAACCTCGTAAAAGTAAAAGAGCAAGAAAAGCTAAATCGTATGGTTCTGATTTTCAACTATATTTAGTTATGGGATCAAGAGAAAATTGAATCTCAATACTCTTACTGTTATAGTATAGAGGAGGATCCAAGAACCTATGATGAAGTAATAAAATCTCGAGATGCTGGTTTTTGAAAAGAAGCAATCGATGATGAGATTAGTTCTATTATGGAAAATAATACATAGGTCTTGTCTGATTTACCACCAGGCTGTAAACCTTTAGGGTGCAAATGGATATTCAAAAAGAAGATGAAAGTCAATGGAACAATTGACAAGATTAAAGCTTGATTGGTAATCCAAGGCTATAGACAAAAGGAAGGGTTCGATTACTTCGATACCTATGCAACGGTTGCTCGTATCACTACTATTAGATTACTGATAGCTTTGGAAGTTATTCAGAATCTATTGATCCATCAAATGGATGTCAAAACAGCATTTTTAAATGGTGATTTGGAAGAAGAAGTGTATATGAAACAACCTGAAGGATTTGTTATGCCAGGTAATGAGCATAAGGTAAGTAAGTTAATTAAGTCATTGTATGGACTGAAGCAAGCACCTAAACAGTGGCATCAAAAATTTGATGAGGTTATTTTATCGAATGGTTTTGTATTAAATCAATCCGACAAATGTGTATATAGCAGATTTGATGAATCCGGTAAAGGTGTAATCATCTGCCTATATGTAGATGACATGTTGATTTTTGGTACAGACCAAAATGTAGTTGATAAAACTAAGAAGTTTTTGTCATCAAAGTTCTCTATGAAGGACATCGGAGAAGCCGATGTAATTCTTGGTATAAAGATTAAACGGATGAACAAAGGAATTACAATTACACAATCTCATTATATTGAGAAAATTCTCAAGAGGTTTAATTGTGATGATTGTTCTAAAGTTAGTACTCACATGGATCCAACTGAGAAACTTGTGTCAAACACTGGTAAACCTGTGTCACAGCTCAAATACTCAAAAGCCATAGGTAGTTTGATGTATGCTATCACTACAAGAAAAACGGCAGTTACCGATGGAAAAATCCGTCACTAAATGCCAAAAATCCGTCACTAAATCAATTTAGTGACGGATTTTAGACGTAAAAAATCCGTTGTTAAAACGTGCGTCGCTAAATTTTTCGACGGATTACTGACGGTTCTCAATCAGATTTAGCGACGGAAATTTCCGTCGCTAACGTTTTAAAATCCGTCGGTAATTTGGTAAAATAAACGACCAATTTCAAGCATTATGCCGACGGATTAGCGACGGAAAATTCTGTCGCTATTTAAACGGTCGTTTTATTTTTTGGACCATTTTCGTGACGGATTAACGACGAATTATTCCGTCGTTATTTAATGGTCATTTTATTTTTTGGACCATTTTAGTGACGGATTATCGACGGATCATTCCGTCGCTATTTAAATGGTCGTTTTATTTTTTGGACCAATTTAGTGACGGATTATCGACGGATCATTCTGGCGACATTAATAACGACGGAAATTTCCGTCGCTAAAATTTATTCCAAATTTTCTCAATTTTATTAATTTTTTTAAATTTTCTTTTTTCAGTATTTTTATTTTCGATATATCAAATTACCGACATTTCCGTCGCTAATTTGATATTTTTTATTAAAAATTATATATATATATATATATATATATATATATATATATATATATATATATATATATATATATATATATATATATATATATATATATATATATATATATATTTAAAAATATATATATATATATTTCAAATAAATCCCTTAACTTTTTTTATTCTCAAATTAATCCTTTAATATTTTTTATTCTCAAATCACTCACTTAACTTTTTTTATTTTCAAATCGGCCCTTAACTTTTTTATTCTTTAATCAATCCCTTAATATTTTTTATTTTCAAATCGGTCCTTTAATTTTTTTATTCTTTAATCAGTCCCTTAATATTTTTTATTCACAAACAAGATTTTAATATTTCAACAAATTTTGGAAGCTTCAATCAATTCAAAATTGGAATTGTTACACACCACCCTTCACGGCTTCACCACCACCATTCACCACCGCCATTCACCACGCCATTGTTTCACCCCCTCCCTTTGATTTCAACCACACAACAAATTCATACACCCAAACACTATCAACGGTAGCAACAATAAACTATACGTAAAGAAAAGAAGCAATTTTAGAGAAAAGAAAGTGAGGAGTGAGAAAGAGAGGCTTCAATCAATTCAAAATTGGAAGCTTTTCTTTCTATTTAATCTCTCGAGGCTTCATTCAATCCCATCCGATTCGGGAAGTTTTTCTAGGACTTGGAGGGGGAAAATCTGAGTAATGTCGGAGCGAGAAGAATCACGGCAGTGGAAGCTGGGAAGTGTCCTGGGTTTTGAGCAGGAAATCGACCTCAGTCGAGAGTGATGATCGGAGCAAACCTTTCGTTGCTTCTCTTCCGCGGTGGTTCGTCGGAGGCGTTTAGAAGGGAAGGGATTGAACGGAAGTGATGAGGGATGAGGGTGCTTTGGTGGAGGGCGAATACTATGGCGGTATTTGATTTGGGGAGGGCGACGGCGGTGGTGGGTAGAAAGGGTAGGGATGGCCGTGACTTAAAGAGAGAAAAAGAGAGAAGGTGGGTTGAAGAAACTGGTTAGTGAGAGAGGGAGAGAAGTTTCCGGATAGAGAGAGAGAGAGAGAGAGAGAGAGAGAGAGAGAGAGCAATGAGGGAGGCGGATAAAGAGGAATGAGGGAGGCGGATAGGGTTAAAATATGTGAAGAATAAAGGAAGGGAAATGGTTTTGTTTGAATTATTAGGGACCGTTGGATCGAATGTATTAAACGGTTAGATGTTTCTTTGCTCATGATCCGCGTGAAATTTTGGGATCCAATCAAACAATAGTATATCACATATTTATTAGTAATAATACTTAATAATAATACTAATAATTATGCTATTGTTAATTATTCAATTAAATAATTGAATATATAGTTATTATATAATTAATAATAATACTTAATAATAATATTAATAATAACTAGTAATAATACATAATATCAAAACTGTAAATATTTTTATATTATATACTTTTATTTCTTTAAAAATTATTAGTAATAATACTTAATAATAATACTAATAATGATGTTATTGTTAATTATTCAATTAAATAATTGAATATATAATTATTATTATATAATTAATAATAATACTTAATAATAATATTAATAATAACTAGTAATAATACATAATATCAAAAAAGTAAATGTTTTTATATTATATTTTTTGATTTCTTTAAAAAATATTAAAAATAATACTTAATAATAATACTAATAATGATGCTATTGTTAATTATTCAATTAAATAATTTAATATATAATTATTATAATATAATTAATAATAATACTTAATACTTATATTAATAATAACTAGTAATAATACATAATATAAAAAAAGTAAAGGTTTTTATATTATATACTTTTATTTCTTAAAAAAATATTAGTAATAATACTTAATAATAATACAAATAATGATGCTATTGTTAATTATTAAATTAATAATTGAATATATTAATAATTATTATTATATAATTAATAATAATACTTAATAATAATATTAATAATAACTAGTAATAGTACATAATATCAAAAAAGTAAATAACTGAATATATTAATAATTATTATTCTATAATTAATAATAATACTTAATAATAATATTAATAATAACTAGTAATAATAATGATGCTATTGTTAATTATTCAATTAAATAATTGAATATATTAATAATTATTATTATATAATTAATAATAATATTAATAATAATATTATATAATTAATAAAAATAATAAAAATAATATTATATAATTAATAATAATACTTAATAATAATATTAATAATAAATATAGGGTATAGGGTATAGGGTATAGGGTATAAGGTATAGGGTATAGGGTATAACCTATACCCTATAGGATATACCCTATAGGGTATAGGGTATAAGGTATAGGGTATAGGGAATACCCTATAGGGTATAGGGTATACCCTATAGGGTATAGGGTATAGGATATACCCTATAGGGTATACCCTATAGGAAATAGGGTATAAGGTATAGGGTATAGGGTATACCTTATAGGGTAGAGGGCATAGGGTATACCCTATAGGGCATAGAGTATACCCTATAGGGTATAGGGTGTAGGGTATACCCTATAGGGCATAGGGTATATCATATAGGGTATAGGGTAAAGGGTATAGGGTATACCCTATACCGGTATAGAATATACCCTATACCCCTATAGTGTATACCCTATAGGGTATACCCTATACCCTATGCCCTATAGGGTATACCCTGTACCCTATAGGGTATACCCTATACCCTATGCCCTATAGGGCATACCCTATAATCTATAGTTTTTTTTTATTTTTTATGAATGTAAATAAATATTTTGGACATTTTTTAGTATTGTAGTTTTTTTTCAAAAAGTTATATAAAAAAAGTTTGAAAAAATATAAACAAATGAAAGTATAAGAAAGAAATCAGGGACGGATAAAATTATTTAATTTTTATTTATAAATGTATAGTTTTTTTATTATTTATGAATATAAATAAATATTTTGGATATTTTTTAGTATTGAAGTTTTTTTTCAAAAAATTATATAAAAAAAGTTAGAAAAAAATTAAACAAATGAAAGTTTAATAAAGAAATAAGGGAGGATAAAATTATTTAATTTTTATTTATAAATGAATAGTTTTTTTTATTTTTTATGAATATAAATAAATATTTTGGACATTTTTTAGTATTGAAGTTTTTTTCAAAAAGTTATATAAAAAAGTTAGAAAAAATATAAACAAATGAAAGTATAAGAAAGAAATCAGGGATGGATAAAATTATTTAATTTTTATTTATAAATGTATATATTTTTTTATTTTTTATGAATATAAATAAATATTTTGGATATTTTTTAGTATTGAAGTTTTTTTTCAAAAAATTATATAAAAAAGTTAGAAAAAAATAAACAAATGAAAGTATAATAAAGAAATAAGGGAGGATAAAATTCTTTAATTTTTATTTATAAATGTATAGTTTTTTATTATTTTTATGAATATAAATAAATATTTTGAACAATTTTTAGTATTGAAGTTTTTTTCAAAAAGTTATATAAAAAAGTTAAAAAAAAAATAAATAAATGAAAGTATAATAAAGAAATCATGGACGGGTAAAATTATTTAATTTTTATTTATAAATGCATAGTTTTTTTTATTTTTTATGAATATAAATAAATATTTTGAACATTTTTTAGTATTGAAGTTTTTTTTCAAAATGTTATATAAAAAAGTTAGATAAAAAAAAAATGAAAGTATAATAAAGAAATCAGGAACGGGTAAAATTCTTTAATTTTTTATTTATAAATGTATAGTTTTTTTATTTGTAAAAAAATCCACTACTAACCAACATCTTAAAAAAGTTTATATGTTATTGTCCGTCCTTCTTCTATTATATACTTTTATTTCATTAAAAATTCTTAACTTTTTTTATATAAAAAATCTGTCACTAATCCGTCGCTAACCTAAAATATAAATTTAATAATTAGTTTGAATAATTTAGCAACGACTGAAATCTGTCGGTAATAATATGTAATTAATTTACCGACGGATTATAATCCGTCGGTAATTAAATCCGTCACTAATCCGTCGCTAACCTAACATATAAATTTAATAATTATTTTAAATAATTTAGCAACGACTCAAATTCGTCAATAATAATGTGTAATTGATTTACCGACGATTTTTAATCCGTCGGTAATCAAATTCGTCACTAATCCGTCGCTAAACTAAAATATAAATTTAATAATTATTTTAAATATTTTAGCAACGACTCAAATTCGTCGGTAATAATATGTAATTGATTTACCGACGGATTTTAATCCGTCGGTAATCTAATCCGTCACTAATCCGTCGCTAACCTAAAATATAAATTTAATAATTATTTTAAATAATTTACCGACGGATTTTAATCCGTCGGTAATTTATTCCGTCACTAATCCGTCACTAACCTAAAATATAAATTTAATGTTTATTTTAAATAATTTAGCAACGACTCAAATTCGTCGGTAATAATATGTAATTAATTTACCGACGGATTTTAATCCTTCGGTAATTAAATCCGTCACTAATCCGTCGCTAACCTAAAATATAAATTTAATATTTGTTTTAAATAATTCAGCAACGACTCATATCCGTCAGTAAAAATATCCGTCGCCATTCCGTCACAAATTCGTCGGTAAAAAAGTGCGCAAATTTTTGGCGCCAAAATGGTGACGAATTAGAGACGAAATGGAATCCGTCGGCATATCCGTCACTAAATCCGTCGGTAATCTCGTCCTAATTTTTTTTTGTTTTTCACCCCAGGTCGTTGCTATTTCGTCGCTAATCCGTCGGTATTAGTGACGGATTTATTTCCGTCACTAATTTCCGTCAGTATCTGTCAGTTTTCTTGTAGTGAATGACGGGCACTCGACCTGATATTGCTTATGCAGTTGGAAGATTGAGCAGGTTCACTAGTAATCCTAGTAGACAGCATTGACATGCTATAGCAAGGGTGTTCAAGTACTTAAATGGTACTATGGACTATGGTTTGTATTATAGTGGACATCCTTCTATATTAGAAGGTTACACAGATGCTAGTTGGATCCACCAAGAAGATTCATCTTCTACTAGTGGTTGGGTGTTCTTTCTTGGAGGAGGTGCCATTTCTTGGGCTTCCAAAAAGCAGAAATGTATTACACTTTCTACAATGGAATCTGAGTTTGTAGCATTGGCTGCTGCTGAAAAAGAAGCAGAGTGGCTTCGAAACTTGATATATGAGATTTCATTATGGCCAAAACCGATATCACCAATATCTATCCATTGTGATAGTGCAGCTACATTGGCTAGGGCTTATAGTCAAATGTATAATCGCAAGTCTATGAGATTAAAGATTAGAAGAATCCAACAAAACTCTACAAGATTAATGATGATATTACAACTCCACATGTATACTATTACAGCTCCACCACAAGTACTGGTCGGCTAACCAAGCATGTCGTTCTCTTCATATATTGACCAATAAACTTGTAAAGCATTAAATTTACGCCAGCTACCACACTACGTTTCCAACCCTAAACATTTGATGTGATAGTTATACCATAGCAAGCTAAATACATGTAGAAACTAAAGATGGATCGTCACGTACTTATTAGCCATATATTTGTAGTAGGTAGGCATTGAGCTTATACTACGTACTTGTGGATATTATTATACTTATACAAACCATTAGTCATCTATAATTGAGGAAAGCAAGAATATTAAGTGAGATGAAAGGAAGATGATATTTTTAGTTAAAAATATAGAAATTTCTATGCATATGAACCATAATGTATTAATTGATGTTGTCGATATTATTTGGTTTGATAAACTACGAAGTGTAGACTACACACTGAGAATAATACTCCTAACACAAACCATTAACCAACTACAATCAAAGAAACTGAAACAGTTAAGCGAGATGTAAAAAGGAGAATAAGTTTCGTTGATAAGAATTTACAAGGATTCAAATGAAACTCAATAATCTTGTTGGTTACTTTAGTATAATATATTCCTTGAAGGACTGGTCAAAGTATAAAATACAAAAATCCTAATGATTTCTGGGCAACCATTTTGCCTTATAAATTTTGTGGCCTCTCCTTTGGTTTTCTCCACACCAATTTCAAAATGGGAACCACATCCATTTAAGAAGCTTGCCCTAATTCTTATTTCCATCTTTCTTCTCTCACCAGTGGCCGCCGCACTAGTGTGGCCTTCCAATAGAGGTCTCTTCCTCTCTTTCTCTCTAATTAATATATATATATATATATATATATATATATATATATATATATATATATATATATATATATATATATATATATATATATATATATATATATATATATATATATATATATATATATATATATATATATATATATATATATATATATATATATCTTTTTCTCACACACCCCCACACCACACTAGAGCCTTCACTTACAATTTCACATCCATTTTTCTTTCAATTTTATGTTCTAAATGCATATATTTTTGTATTTATTTTGAGTTTTAGGGGCGTTTGCTATTTATAAAATTTTAAAATGAATTTTGTTTCTGAAACAACGCTGGTCATACGATGTCTCTATTATCAGATATTCTATGGACCATCCATAGTATCATCAAAAGGTCGTTGTTCAGAGCATTTCAATGAGGTTTTGTATACCTAAACATAAATGATGGCATGAAGGTGATGAGAGCTCAGAAGACGAAGCTGGTTTGTACAATTTTCAAATACTGATGGTGGGAGCTTAATTAGAAGATGGGTAGACGAATTTTTCTCTTCAATGGTGTACTATATTTGTGTGTTGGAACATTTCTATGCCATTAACCCCAAAGCACTCAAGTGTAGATTAAGTAAGAGAAGAAGATGAAGGCGGAAGCGTAATACCTGTTGAGGCCATCTTGATACTTGATGACGTTCTTCAAGGAAGGAAGAAAAGAAGAAGAAAATGGAGGGAAATGTAGATCTTCTTGATGACAAATGCCTTCCTTAGAACTCAGATTATGGAGAGAGTATATAAGAATGATGTAGTGTTTTCTAGGCTGATGGTAAGCCTCTATATATAGGAAAATAATGGCACCTCATCAAGGGACTACACCCTTTCAATTAAGCGGTGTGAAATTACCATTCTGCCCATCATAAATAGGTAATTTCCACCTCGAGAATTCTACACATTTAATTAATATTCTATACTTTACAATAATATTAGTATAATGATTTATACATGTACGTCTACATGTCACATATATTTATTAAGTATACACATTTTGCAATCCATGTTCTTACAATCTCCCACTTGGATTGCCCAAATATGTGTTTATACTTTAACAAATCCTCATAAAATCATATTCATAATGTAAATGACAATCCACATGTGCACTTCATTGTCATTCTAAACAATCTTGTCCATTGGTTTTACAAGTTTAGGAACTAAAGGGACAGTCATTGTAATTGATTCGCAACTAAACCCACATTAATCACATATATATGTTCAACTAAATGACATAGATTAAGTATAGATGTGTAGCATGAAAAACTTAATGAATATATATTAAAACATGTATATATATTCCATCAACTAGTCCTAATTAACCAAATGAGATCAATATGAATAATACAAATAGCAAATAAAGCACAACACAAACTCTCACTATATTATGCATTATCAAAAGTCGTTTCACCCATATGAGCAGTATGCTCATGAAACATCAAAAGAGATAACGCTTTATAAAATGGATCCAATAACATGGAGTTTGTTCCTATAAGTTGTATATCTATTTGTTCATTTTATACTTATTTCTCTTCAACAAGAGACATAATCATACGATGTCTTTCGACATCTTTGCGTCCAGTAAAACAAAATCGGAATACCTAATGATCTCAAAATGATCCGATTTTGAATACATAAGCATGTAGTTTAATGTTTTATAGGTACTTCATCATTCTTTTGGATGCGACTTAATGTTCTTCTTTCCGAATTGCTTTGGTATTGACAAAGCATCCCAATAATAAATGCAAGGTCTGGACGAGTACAGACTTGCACATACATTAAGCTTCCTACTGCCGGTGCATAAGGGATATTTTCCATATACTTGGATTCAATATTAATTTTAGTACATTACTTTAAACTGAATTTATCTCCTTTAGAGACAGGGGTGTCATGTGGTTTACAATTTTTCATGCTAAACCTTTGTAATACCTTCTCTATATAGTTCTTTTGTGATAATCCCAAAATACCTCGTGAACGATCACGATGAATTTGGATTTCCAATACAAAAGATGTCTCACCAAGATCTTTCATCTCAAATTTGTTTGAGAGAAATTTCTTAGTTTCCTTTAGAAGGTTCTTATTATTACTAGCAAGTAAAATATCATCCACATATAAGACCAAAATTATAAATCTACTCCCACTGAACTTATGGTATACAAGATTCTTTTCAAAACCAAATGAAAGAATAACTTGATTAAATTTTAAATATCATTGACGAGAAGCTTGCTTGAGGCCATAAATGAATTCCTTAAGTTTACAAACTAATTAATTAGTTTGGTCTGAATCAGTCACCATTTCTGGTTTCCTTATATAGATGGTTTCCTCAATGTCTCCATTGAGAAAAGCCGTCTTAACATCCATTTGATGAAACTCAAGATCATAATGTCCACTAATGCCATAATGATCATAAAAGAGGTTTTAGAAGATACCGGAGAAAACATTTCTTTACAATCAATGCCTTCCTTTTGAGTAAATCCCTTAGCAACAAGACATGCCTTATATCTTTCCACATTACCTTGCGAATCCCTTTTGGTTTTAAATATCCATTTACAACCAATATGTTTTGCACCTTCAGGCAATCGGACAAGATTCCAAACGTCATTGTCTTTTATTGATTTTAACTCCTCATTAATGGAATTGATCCACTTATGAGAATTAGGACTATTAATGGCTTCATGGAAGGTGATTGGTTCATCTCCCACAAAACCTAAGGTGTCCTTATTCTCCGTAAGATACACATCATAAATATCCGGAATAGCATTTCTTTTTTCTCTAGTAGATCTCCTTAAGGGCACTGGTTCATCCTCATTTTGAGGTTGTTGAATTTCCTTATGTCCAATCATTTTCATGTTGTCCGTTATTTACGGGAGTCTCTATATCATTTTGAATTGTATGTTCTTGTTGAATTTCAGCTGCAATTACTTGATTTCCAACATGAACTAAATTTGAAGGAATATAAAGTGGTTCCTCTAACTCTTCAAATTCAAAATCATTACTATTTTTCCTACTAAATTCAACATCCTCAAAGAAGCATTGCCAGTCTCGAAAAATGTTCTAGTTTTCGGGTCATAAAATTTATATCCCCTAGATCTCTTAGCATAACTTACAAAGTAACTACCAATGGCCTTAACGTCCATACGGAGTTTTGTCGGTAGCCTTTGAAACAACTCTATTGAGAATATAAGTAGCGGTTCTTTAATGCATCGCCTATAATGAGTGAGGAAAAGAAGTACAAGAAAACATACTTCTTACCATATCCTTAAGGATTCTATTATGTCACTCCACAATGCTAGGTTTGCCCGGCATGGTGTAGTGAGGGACAATCCCACACTCTTCAAGATAGCGAGTATGAAGGACCCGGACGTTATTCACTCAATGCGTCCAATAATTGAGACTTTACATGAATAAAATAATGTATCCATAACGAGAGTAATCATCCATGAACGTAATGAAATATTGTTGACAATTCCATGAAGGGTTAGTGAATGGTCCACAAATGTCCATATAAATTAGTTTCAAGACGTTTGATACTCTCAAAGATCTTATTTCCTTTAATGTTTGTAAATTTTTCTTTAAAACACTTAATGCAAAAGGTTTTATCCCGAGTATCAAGTTGTTTTAGGATTCCCTCTGACATAAGCTTTATCAATTCTCCCTTTGGAGATATGACCCAAACGCCTATGTCATAGAATACAAGAATTTTCACTTGATAACTTTTGCTTAGTGCCTTTAGTTTTGGTTTCATTATTATGAGACTCATTCATTTTCTTGACTGTGTCAAGTAAATTAAGATTATTGATATATGACAAAGTACTAGTACCGACAAGTTAGGAATTTAAAATAAAGATCACATTTATTATTACCATAAGAACAAGAGTAACCTTCCTTGTCCAAAACTGTGATATATATTAAATTCCATCTAAAGGACGGTACAATGAATATATTATTTAGTACAATATACTAGCCAGTACTTATCATTAATCTAAAAGACCCTATACCTATAATTTCAACCGGATTTCCAGCTCCCATATAGATGTATTTCTCATCTTCATTGGGGATTCGGTAATTCAGGGGCACACATGAACTAATGTGAGTTTTTGCACCAAATACAACCACCATGTATATTAAGGAATTGAAACCAAATTTGTCTTAGTAGAAACAAGACCAAATGATATACCATTCTGAATTCGCCATTCGCGATACTTATAGTAGTCATTCTCCATGCGAGTAAGGTCCTTGCAAAAGAAGCATTTCTTGACTTTATGATCATTAAATGATTATTTATGCCTTACTTGCAACCGCAATTTCCTTCCCTCTTCTCTTAATCCCACGAGAAGAAGTAAATGCTAAGTGAGTACTTTCTAATTTAAGATATTTCATCCTATCTTCCTCTTGTGTCATATGTGAAAATAATCCATTAATATTCCACTTGTACTTTTGACATTTATAGGTCACCTCAAAAGGACCAAACTGAGGAGGAAGATAGATCAAAACTAAGTGCACGAGCAAATCTTCCGAAATCTCTAACTTAAGTGCATTTAGTTTGATCGAAAATTGAAATAATTCAATAATGTACTCTCGAAGATTTTCCTCACCCTTGTACCGAATGGAAACATGTTTCCACAAGAATTCAAGAAAAAACTCAGCATTTTCGATCTCAGAGACATTGTCAAAAATGTCTTCGAAACTGCATTTTCCATGATCATTAGACTCACGCGGTTGGACCGTTCCCATTGCTCAACATTTTTTCGTTCTATAACGGTATTTCTTTTAGTGAGAGCAGCGGGACTTGGTTCCCCTAATGCATGATCGATGTCCATATAGCCTAAGATCATCGTTATATTATTTTTCTATGTTTTAAAGTTAATCCCATTAAGCATCGGAACATTGTTCATAGCAGTAGTAATAAATGAAGCGTTTATTAAATCTACTGGGAATAAGAACGAAGAATGAATACAAAACATGTATAAGAAACTACATAATGAATAAAGTGATTAACTATATCAATGAATCCCATCAAAAAGATAATCAACATGACATCAAAAATAATCTTTGGATTGCAAATTGACTCATAATTTGATTTATCTTAGGGTAATAAATGGCTTTAAACAACACATTTTAAATACTTGCCTTCCTTTGGGTCGGTTCAAGTATTAAAAATGTACTAACATTTAAAGTATTTGTTACCCGGCAATAAAGAATATAAACAACTCATTTTAAATACCCACTTTCCTTTGGGATGGTTCAAAGTATTCAAAATGACCAAACATTTTATTCAATTATTACCCTATGAATGCAAATATTTAGTCAATAACAAGATCTCCTTTGGGAAATTCTTGTTACCACATATTAATATAAATATTCATCACTTTGGGAAATTCTTGTTAAGCATATAATTAATCACACTTTAGGGCACAAATTAATGTATAGTTTACTCAAACAATGAATGAAAATTGATCAAAATAGCAAAATATTGAAAATTTTGAAAATCTAGCCAAAATAAGTCATGCTCGGTCGAGTCAAGGAAGGTGCTCGGCCGAGCAAAAGACTCCAGAAAACACCCCTTTCTCCTCCCTTATGCTCGGCCGAGTCTTAGGGGTGCTCGTCCGAGTCCTTAGAGGTGCTCGGCCGAGTCCTTAGGGGTGCTCGGCCGAGCATCATGACCGTTGGATGGCGCCATTTCAAAAAATTTCAAACGTTGTGCTGATACAAATGGGGTGCTCGACCGAGTCAAGGGGTATGCTCGGCCGAGCAGCCCCTGAATGTCAAATTTTTCCAGATTTTGACTATAAATTCTTAACTTAATGGTGAATAAATATTCAATCAAAGCAAGTAGATCCGCATACTCACAACACATTTTTAAATGCGTGGCTATGCATTTGAACAAACTCACAACGCATCCAATGATGGTATCTATGTTCAAAATGGGATAATCTTACATTAAGAATTGAAAGCCTTTTGAGTAAAACCAAAAATTTATATTCAGGTAAGGTACCTGTTCATAATTGGCCTAGCAAGACCCTTTTCACAGAAATTTTTTCACACAAAAAATGAATGGTAAGCAAAATTAACACTTAACCAAGACATGAATACAAAAGTAGATCCAACACGGTTGTGCGACATAAAACGCTCTGTTGTGTCAATTGGATAATCTTGCATGAACCATCATGTCCTTTTGAGTAAACTTCAATCCATATTCAGAATTTAATCAAGTAATGAATACTAACACCCTAGCAACGAATTAGAGCATTCAAATAACATCATAACATAATGACATCAACAGGATTAAGAATCAAAGTAAATCAAAATATATGCTATATAAATTCAAACTTAATCCAAAACTTGAGAGGCTCTGATACCAATTGTTGGAACATTTCTATCCCAATAACTCCAAAGCACTCAAGTCTAGATTAAGTAAGAGAAGAAGATGAAGGCGGAAGCGTAATACCTGTTGAGGCCATCTTGATACTTGATGACGTTCTTCAAGGAAGGAAGAAAAGAAGAAGAAAATGGAGGAAAATGTAGATCTTCTTGATGATAAATGCCTTCCTTAGAACTCAGATTATGAAGAGAGTATATAAGAATGATGTAGTGTTTTCTAGGCTGATGGTAAGCCTCTATATATAGAAAAACAATGGCACCTTATCAAGGGACTACACCCTTTCAATTAAGCGGTGTGAAATTACCATTCTGCCCATCATAAATAGGTAATTTCCACCTCGGGAATTTTACACATTTAATTAATATTCTATACTTTACAATAACATTATTATAATGATTTATACATGTACGTCTACATGTCACTTATATTTATTAAGTATACACATTTTGCAATCCATGTTCTTACATTGTGTGTCCCTCAACTCCCTCTGTTCAAATCACTGCATGTCTTATGTTAAAAAGAAGAGTCTTGATGAAGTTTTTGTCTTTTTTAGAGGCTTCTCAAACAAGTAGAAGATGATCTGAGTAGAGTTGTCCATGTAATTTTCTCGTTGTTGATGTTGTTGTTGTTGGACTAGATTTGAACAGAGTTCTCCCTTTGTTCAAATCATTGCATGTATATGTCATTGGAAAAGTCTTTGATTTAGCAATATCATATTTTTATTTTTACATTGTTGTTGTTGTGTTTATTGTTTATGTAATTGGGTATTGTAGAAAATTAAACTTTTATTATTGTGAATGTAAAAGGCATACTCCATCCGCCCGGAAAAATATAGTATCATTTGACAAGTCATACTTTTAATTAATGATGATTTGGTCACTTGACGTTTCTTGAAATAGCATAACAATTATTATTTGATTGAACATTAACCAATCTAATTAAAAATAAGATCTGTACCATACGTTCAAATTGAGGCAAAGAGATTGGTAATGCTCAGGATATAATGGATGGAATTTGGTGAATAAAGGATATAAAATAAAATATAGATTGTAATAAATTGATGGATGTGAAATTATTTATGACAAAGCATAAAATAACATTTTGCCTAGTGAACATTAAAAGAAAATCTTACTTTGATTTTTAAGTCCACTAGTTTGAACTTTAACCAACAAAATATGAAAATTTATGTATCCTCAAAAAAAAAAAAAAAAAAAAAACTGAAAATTAAGATTGATATAACAAATTCTTATTGGTGCACATCAAACAAAAAAAAAATGATTCTCCCTTTATCCCAAAATAAATGACCACTTTTTGGAAAACTTTGTTCCAAAATAAATGATATTTTTGCTAAAATTATCTTTAAATGTTATTTTACCAAAAAAAATCATTATCCATTATATACATGCAAACCTAAAAGTTTAAAAGTAGATAAAGATTTTCATACACTTGTGCGATTAAAATTTACAAAAAGTTGTATTTTTTTAATTTCTTTAAAATGGAAAATAGACATTCATTTTTGTATTCATTTTTGTATGGAGTAGTTAAATTGACATACTCCCTCTGTCTCTAAATAAATGTCCAAGAACTTTTCAAATTTGATGCATATCGAAATCAAATTTGAAAGTTTTTGACATTTATTTAGGAACGGAGTGAATATTTTTTTCCGTTAATATTTGATTAAGTTGGCATAAGAAATCAAAGTTTAAATTTTTTTGTGTGGTGGGCTGGGGGGTTGAGATTATTGAGTGACTAGCATGTTTCCCAACTTTAAATTTAAATGTAGGTGAGATTAACGTTAATTGCTTTGGTGAATTAGGTGTCTACATTACATTGAATATGCTATTAGGCAAAAGTCACGAGTGCAATACTGATGTTAACTACATGCCAAGTTTATTTGGGCTATTGACCCAACAATTTTTTAACTTTTTTATTTTTATTTTTCGGTTACAGTACTTTTAACTTTAACTTTGCATTATTAATACATCAACTACTTAATTTGTTTCTTCCATCTTTTTCTTCGTTTCTTTCTTTTCTTCCTTCGATCTCTTTCATCTCGTATCTTCGATTATTCTTTTTCTAATCTGATTACTTGGTAGAATCTCAAATTTTGCATTTATTAATTATCAATTTGCCAATTAATTAATGTAAAATTGGAGATTACTTTTTAGATTTTCTTTTTAATTTATTTGGTTTTGATTTTTAGTTAGATCGAATAAGTAAATGGAATCAATATTCGCCAAGAAATTACTTTCTTCTAGTAAATGGATGGGTATTGATCATGTTTTATTATTTGGGATATTTGATTGGGCACTTGTTGTCAACCCAAATATTTTAGTTATTATGTTTTCAAATAAAGTGATAAGAGAGTATCGAATTTGGATTCAAATAAATTACAAAATAATAATAATAATAGCAGGATACTATATTAAATTTACACATTTGTAATCAACCCCACTTCAATTGCAATCAGTAGAAAAAGAACCGTGCTTTAGTGAACACACTGCACCCCAAACCACCCAAAAAAGTCAATCAAGATTCAATTCTCAGAGCAGAATGTAGAACTGATCGAGCTTTGGACTCACAAATTTTCCAAATATACAATTCTTAATTATAAATTCACATGAAAACAAACATATATTAATCAATATAAAATGTACCTTGTTAGCTTTTATGTCCAATAAACAAATTTCTTGGTTGTTTTGGTCAAATTTCGACAAGTGATTGTAAATAACCAAATATTTCAAGGAAAGAATTGGGTGAATTGGAAATAGATTTGTGTGTGTGATAATCAAAGAACAAAGGAATTTTAACGAGGAAAGCCCTTGAACAAATTGTTCGCCGGCATAAAACCTCGGGAGGTTTTGGAAGACCTACCTTGACCAAAGTTTTACTATGATCAGTTAGCTACAAGCTTGGAAGTATGGAGAGGGATTACAAGAGTGTGAGTGTGTGAAATTACATGTGTCTTTCCCTAATTTCCATACCCCTATTTATAATAAGAGTAAAATAAAAAGATAACAATCAAATCCCTAAAAACTAGGCATGATGGAGTTACTGAGGAGAAGATTTCGGGCATGACTGTTGATGGTGGTTGGTGAAGAGTCGTGGTTGAATTGGTCTTCTATGAGTGCACGAGTATCTCCTAAAAAATAGGAATCGCAAAACTGCTCCCAAGTTGTTCCAGCCTCAGGATGTTGATGAAGACGTTGAGCCAAGATGTCGGTCCAAGTTGTGGACCAAGTTGTGGAGGTCAAGTTGTAGAGGTCAAGTTACTGAGGCGTCTTGACATGTTGACCTGCTTAAGATGCCAACCATATACATATAGTGAAAAATCCGTCCCCAACAATTGCCCCCAAAATTTCTTGAATCGGAGAAAACTTGGAGATTCAAGGAATTTTAAAACTGCTACTCTCCCCATCGACATTAAGGAAGCGGTTGATTACGCCAAAGAGTTGTCGAATGCCTTGAATGATGCTTCTAAGTCCAAGATAAAGCTTTAAGAAACATTAGTTAAGATGTTTGAAATTTGGAATGTTAGATGAGGGTTGGTCCTCAAAATTTTTATATTTGATTTGGCATGTCTTTGAGAGACACTTTGTTTGTTCTTTTGATAACATGTAAATGTTATAAACCGCAGGTAACATGAAAATGTTACAACCAATAGTTCACAACTTGAATAAGTGTGAAAACGTGCGCCCAGGCGAAGGTGTCGGAACCTTAATTCGTTTGGTAACATGTTAATGTTACAACCAATAGTTCACAACTTGAATAAGTGTGAAAACGTGCGCCCAGGCGAAGGTGTCGAAACCTTAATTCGTTTGAAGAAATAGAACAAGTATCAGCCGTCCTGGCGTGTCAACATGTTCTACCCCTCTCCAGCTAAAGTTTCAACATGTATCAGCCGTACTGGCGTGTCAACATGTTGAAATTCTTCTTCAGGTCCAAACATGTATCAGCCGTCCTGGCGTGTCAACATGTTTGACCTGCTCCAGCTTAGGTCTCAACATGTATCAGCCGTACTGGCGTGTCAACATGTTGAGCCTTTCTTCCCCAGGTTCAAACATGTATCAGCCGTACTGGCGTGTCAACATGTTTGACCTGCTCCAGCTTAGGTCTCAACATGTATCAGTCGTACTGGCGTGTCAACATGTTGAGCCTTCTCCAGCTTAGGTCTCAACATGTATCAGCCGTACTGGCGTGTCAACATGTTGAGCCTAAAGCTGTTTGTTCAAGTTGTATACCTTGCAAAACAAATTCATGTTAGGATTGGGTGTTAGCTTTACCCCTCCGATGCTTAAGTCAGTAAGAATTTTTAGCATAACATAAGAATTGACAAACATAAATAAATGACTTGACAAAATTTAAATCATACCTGTTTTCGGAGTTTGCTTTTATGAAAAAATGACAACTTACATGGAATACAACTTGAGGTACTGTTTTGCTAACATTTTGACATGTTGAAGATAGGTGGTCATCTTTTCTCATTTTGTCAGCCTCATTGTGGTTATTTTAGGACTATGAGCTTATCTTCTTCCAGTCTGATGAATTTAACAGCTCTCGTCCTGACATCTTCAAGTATCTTGCATGGAGTCATGACCAATTCGTCATAATAAGGTGATCCCTTCTTCAATCCCAATCTGAATGCCTCGGCGGCTGTGGACATGTTCAAGTTGGGGATAGTCACTGCCTCTTTGTTGAACCTGTTCAAATAGTCTTTCAAGCTTTCGTCAGGTTGTTGCACCACCCTGTAGAGGTCACTAGTTAGTTTCTCAAAAGCTCTATTACATGAAAATTGATTCACAAACATATTGACTAATTGAGAATAAGATGATATAGAGTTTAGAGATAGGCCGGTTAGCCATTTCAAAGCTGGTCCAGACAAGGTGGAACCAAAGCCCCTACAAAGATAGGCCTCTTTGAAGATTGAAGGAATGCTGATAATGTCCATTAATTCTTGGTATAACAACACATGCTCTACTGGATCTGTGCTCCCATCGTACTTCTTCATGTGGGGCACTGCAAATCTCTTCGGGATCTCCATGTTGGCTATTGCTGGAACAAAGCGAGACTCATTATAACAAGTTGGAGAAGCTTGATGATAAGGCAAGGTAACTCCAGGCACATTCCTAATCATCTCTTTGATCTGCTGCAACTCTCTAGCAACTTGACTTTCTGCAAAAGTGTTAGCATAAAATTGAGAAGCAGAATGACCGAATGCATTATAAAAACTCCCTGTTTTTCCTAAAGACGGAGTGGCATAAGTGTAGCAAGATGTTGGCACAGGTTGGCTGAATGCGAAGGTGTGACCATGTTGGGCAACTTGACTAGTTGTCACAGTTGTACTATCAGTCTGTACTGCACTCGCCATGGGGATGTCTCCAAGATTGCCCCCAGTACCTGCACCAAAAAGAGTTCTAGGAAATAAAGGTGATAATGGAGTTACAACTTGAGGCTCAACTTGATTCCCTTTTCGCAGATTCTCAATTGCATTGAAAATCATAGTATTGGTATCCTGCTGAGCATCCATTCGATTATTCAGTTCATTCAACATTGTTGCCATATTAGTCACGAAACCAAAATTGATTTCAGACGCGGTCATCTCTCGAGGTGCATCATGCTGCCCCCCAGTCGCCTTGCCCCCAGCCGCGGAGGTTACTGAGGTTACCTGACCGGAAGTTGGATTGACCATTTTGATGTTCTAAACAAATCTAAAAAACCAAATTTCCCACAGACGGCGCCAAATTGTTTTGGTCAAATTTCGACAAGTGATTGTAAATAACCAAATATTTCAAGGAAAGAATTGGGTGAATTGGAATATAGATTTGTGTGTGTGATAATCAAAGAACAAAGGAATTTTAACGAGGAAAGCCCTTGAACAAATTGTTCGCCGGCATAAAACCTCGGGAGGTTTTGGAAGACCTACCTTGACCAAAGTTTTACTATGATCAGTTAGCTACAAGCTTGGAAGTATGGAGAGGGATTACAAGAGTGTGAGTGTGTGAAATTACATGTGTCTTTCCCTAATTTCCATACCCCTATTTATAATAAGAGTAAAATAAAAAGATAACAATCAAATCCCTAAAAACTAGGCATGATGGAGTTACTGAGGAGAAGATTTCGGGCATGACTGTTGATGGTGGTTGGTGAAGAGTCGTGGTTGAATTGGTCTTCTATGAGTGCACGAGTATCTCCTAAAAAATAGGAATCGCAAAACTGCTCCCAAGTTGTTCCAGCCTCAGGATGTTGATGAAGACGTTGAGCCAAGATGTCGGTCCAAGTTGTGGAGGTCAAGTTGTAGAGGTCAAGTTACTGAGGCGTCTTGACATGTTGACCTGCTTAAGATGCCAACCATATACATATAGTGAAAAATCCGTCCCCAACATTGGTGTGATAAAAATCATTTAACTACTATGTACTCAAATCCTGAACCAAAAGTTCTTCAACAACTAAGCCTATGTCACTTATACATATGCACTGTCGTCTCTCCATTTGCTTCCCAAGTACCGGAGGCCCTTAATAGTTTGGTAGTTGCTTTTTTCTACTTTTCTATTACCCCTCAAAAATCTTCTCTGATCTGAAAGCCTAAAGCTATGCATTATGCATGTACTCCATCAGTTCCGGAATGGTTTTCCCACTTACTTTAACCTACGATCATAAAAATCCTTCCTGATCTTCTCATCGATCTCAAACACATCTAACCCATTTCTCATACTATCCCTCTCAATTTCTCTACTTCCAGCAAAACGCTTTTCATAGAACATACCGTTGTGAAATCTATAACTACATGAAACAAATTTCCTCCTTACCAGGGTCACATACATGATCTTGTGAACTCAAATATCACAGGAAACTCATTCAAACAAATTAAAAAAATAAGCTTCAATGTCCTCTTTGGTCGGGATTAATCTGTTTTCACTTTCCATGTCATCGAGAAAGCATAAGACATGGAAGGATGTATGCAACGCTCGTGTCTTCAAGAAGGTAGCGCATGAATATCCACGTTAGACTTACTAATTTACCCTCATGCAGAAAGAACTCTCACTCTTCAACCAAGTTAGCTCTAATCACATATCAACTTGAGACATTTATCAAGTGCTATCTCAGATTTTTCTCAATTTCCTCAACTACTGAACTTATATTACTTTCTATAAACAATGTAAAATGTTGAAAAAGAGATGCTATTGCAGTTTAATATAACTCACATTGTTGTGTTACACAACGATTGGTCAGTCACATAGTTATACAGGGTTTTGACAAAGAAACATATCATATCCAATGTTATCTGACAGCCAAGATAACTCATGAATATTGGACAGCCAAGCTCAACCTGCACTTCTCATGAATCATCTGGACAGCAATGATCTAACAAGGACCAATCATATAAATCAATGTATTTAATTACATAATGATCATTACATATCACCTACCCAATTCCTTGACTCCTAAACTTACAACTCAAAGAACTAAGCCTGACAGCTAAGGTTCTCAACAGTAGAGGTCTCATCCCTCTGACAGCTATGATCTTAAAAAACAACAGCAGTGATGTTTCTCTATGATAACCAAGATGTGCCTTGTCCAAAATCTCTCAACAGATGTTGCCAGCTCATCTCCATGAAGATCATATACAATGGTTGCAGATTCCAGCCTGTCATTATCCAGTCAACTAGGCCCTAAATGCAATCACTGTTTCACCCATATGCATTTACTACCTTGTCTCCTCCAACGGCTATATTCAAGCCTATAAAAGGAAACCTTCAAGACTGAAGACATTGCCCTTTAACATACAACCTTTACAACCTGCCCTTCAACATACAACCTTTACAACCTTCCCTTCAATCTTTCCACACCTGCAAAACCTGCAACCAACAATCAAACAATTTGAGACACTTGTAACTGTAATTCAGGTGTATAAACTACTGTGTAAACCACTTAAGACTGACTTTAAGTGTGTATTGTATTTTGCTTCGTAACAAGCAAATCCCTAATTGACTGTACTAATTAGGAAGAGGAGGTTCAAGGAACTTGCCTAATCAACCATTGTAAATCTTAAAGGGAACTAGATTTAGTAGATTGATCTCACTTGTCAAGGTTGACAGTGAGGGTGGATGTAGGAGGAGTGAACTCTGAACCACCTTAAAATTCTTGTGTTCATTTGGTATTATCACACAACACACACACACATGTACACACACATACACTAATCACTTGTCTTTACATTATTTCATCACTATTTATTCCGCTGCACATTACACTCTTGTCTTTTAAATCAGTTAATATCTGACAGCTAAGAATTCACCTCAGCTATCAAAGCTTGACTATCTAATCATCTATTTGTTGATTAAGCAAACAAGACCTTTCAATTGGTATCAAAGCTTGTCTTCACCTACAAAAGTCTAACAACTTGTGAATGATCAATTCTCAACCCACCATGCCTCAACCAAGGAGAAATAATGAGAAAGACATTCCACACATTGATGACTGTGGATCCTTTGACATCTACGCATCAAAAATCAAAACCTACCTTGATGCAAACAGTATCTGGAACTGGTATGTTCTAGAAAATGAAGTAACCTGCCCTGTCACACTAGATACAAATGGTGGAGGCAATAAAATGAAATCCCCAGAATGCTGGACTGAATCAGAAAGGCAATTAATTAGTGCCAATCTCAAAGTCAAGAACATACTCCAAAAGAGTGTAAATGACTCCTTTGCACAAGAAATTGCTAAAGAACCAACTGCAAAGGCAGCATGGGAACTCATCCATACCAAATTCCAGAAACACACTAGTGTCAGAACCCAAAACTTGTACAATTTGCTTAGACAACTTGACAATTTTAAGTTTTACACTGGTGAAAAAGTGAGTGCTGCTAAACCAAGGTTTGAAGATCTGGTCAGATCCATTGCTGACCATGGAAAAACATTTGAGAACCAAGATCTATGCCTCAAAATATATTCCAACCTTCCCCTAGAATATGAGAAGGTAGCCCTACCTATAAGAGAAGGTGCAGAATGGAGCACCATGACCGTTGAACAATATTTTGGAAAACTTGAGGCCTATGAACTAGAAGGAATGATAAAACTCCAACCTGTTCCTTCTATCTCACAAACCCTTGCCTTAGCTGCCCTAGAAACCACTCACAAACCCATCACTCAACAAGATATTGACTCCATGGTTCTTATTTCCCTTCAGAAAGTAAACCACCCCTCAAACAATCTCTCTCAAGGAGACCTACCAAGTCTCATATCCATGGCTGTCAGAAATACCATGAGAGCCCATAAGAAGACATTGAGGGAGTTACAGCCCATCCACTTCTGAACAAGAGAACCATAAAAATAAAGTTGAATGCTTCAACTGTAAGAAGCTTGGTCATTACTCATCTAAATGTCCTGAACCAAAGAAACCTAAGGACAATAACACAACTAAGAAATTCTCCTACTCCAAGGAGATCATTCACAGTTCAAGATGCTGCTGCTACAACTGCACTAAAAAGAAGAATGAGAAAAACAAGGAGCAAGTAATGATTGCTGACTCATCCAAGTTCAGTGATGAGGAATTTGACTTCAGTGATTATGAAAGTGAAGGAGAAGAAGCAATGATATGCCTAATGGCAGGAGATGATGAATATTCAAACAATGAAGAAGACCTTGAAGCCTTAGCTGTTGCTGAAGAACTAAAGCAAGTACCTCAATTTAACTCTTTAAATAATGAAGAATTTAAACAATTAGTTAGCACCCTGTTAATTCAAATTAAAAGACACCAAAATAGATTTGCTTCATTGCTCACTGATAACCTATCCCAAATTAAAACCATTGAACACCTTGAAAGAACCAACCAAGGGATGAAAGAGCAATGCCTTATGCTTGAAAAGGCAAATGGTGAGCTGACAGCTGAGAATTCAAGATCTCTGGAAAACAACCAAAAAACCATCAACCTTGAAAAAGAGAATGAATCTCTTAGAAAGAAGATTGAGTCCTGGAACAAGTCAGGAGAAGCCTTGTCATAATTCAGCTACAACCAGAGACATCCTAGTGACAAGTCTGGGATTGGAGCCAACAATCCCACTATGAAAACCTATACCCCTCTCACTGATGAAAGGGCTATTGATAAAATGGTTCTTGAAAGTATGAACTATGTCAAAGCCCAAGAAAATATCTATCCCATTCAGACAAAGGAGGACTCAAAGAAAAAGGGAGAAATTCATGAAGCAAATGAAGCTAGCTCCAGTCATATCAATGAAATCCATGAAGCTAGCTCAAGTCAATCTAAAGGGAAAGAAAAATAAGCAAATAAAGGCAAATACATTTGGCAAAGAAAAGGAATCAAGGAGCAAGTAAAGAAAAACCAGCACAAAACCACTGGACAGCAGAGATCTTCTAGACAGCCAAGATTCCCCAGACAGCCAAAATTTGATGGACAGCAGAGATCTCCTAGACACCAAAGATTCTATAACCATCACTCATATTCCAAACATCAAAGACCCAACTAGCCATACACAAATGGAAAAAGTCATGCCAGTCAAAATACCTCTCCTAGATCATCTCACTCAAACAGCTCTTAAAGCCACACTCAGTTTCACAATAACCAAAACCAATTCTTTTCTCCCAACCAATTCAAACCTACAGCTCCCACACCCTATATGTTGCATATCATGGGATATTACAATGCCCTAAACCAGTATTTTGGAAAGAGGGCAATGAACAAAGCTAGGGTACCAAAGAAATTCTAATCCTATGGACCCAAAAGAATAAAAGGGTACCATAAATTTATTTTTCTGTTTTGTAGGAACCTAGGAAAGGAATATGGTACTTGGACAGTGGATGCAGCAGACACATGACCTTCAACAAGGAGTGGTTTCAACAATATGTTCCTAAAAATGGTCCAAATGTAACTTTTAGTGATAACTCTCAAGCCAAAGTCAAAGGATCAGGAAACCTTGTTACTAAAGACATTATTTTTACTAATGTGTCTTATATATAAGGTCTCAAGCAAAATTTGATTAGCATTAGTCAAATTTGTGATAAGGGATATTATGTTGTATGTTCCAAAAAACCATTGCACTGTCAAAGATGTCAACAACAAGCCTATTCTCACTGGAATCAGAAAAGGAAACCTCTACTGTCTAAACCTAGAAGTTGTGTAAGCTTCAAATGCTCATTTCCTACTCTCCTATAGTCAATCTGATATGTCATGGCTATGGCACTAAAGATTGGCTCACCTCAACCTCAAAAGTATCTCCAAACATGCCAATTCTAACCTAGTAAAACGCCTACCCAAAATTCCCTTCAAAAAGGACAAGCTTTGCAAGGCCTGTCAATGTGGCAAGCAAAAGAAAACCTCCTTCACTGCCAAAACCAGATTAGATACTTCAAAACCCCTTCAATTACTGCACATGGATCTTTTTGGACCAATCAGAACCAGATCTCTTGGTGGAAAGAGATACTCTCTAATGGTAGTTGATGACTACACTAGATTCACTTGGATCATCCTTCTTGAATCCAAAAGGGAAACCCTAGAACAACTGGTCAAACTGTTCAACAAAATTCAAAACCAAAAGGGTCTATCCATTATCAAAATTAGATCTGACCATGGTAAGGAGTTTGAAAACACTAGTGTTGAAGAATATTGTTATAAAAAAGGGATTGAGCACAACTTTTCTGCTCCTAGAACACCACAGCAGAATGGGGTTGCTGAAAGAAAGAACAGAACTATCTGTGAAGCAGCAAGAACTATGCTGTCAGAGAATAACCTCCCTAAATACTTTTGGGGAGAAGCAGTCACCACTGCTGTATATGTCCAAAACAAGACTCTCATCAATAAGTTTCACACCAAGACTCCCTATGAGCTATGGAATGGTAGACCACCAACCATTTCATACTTCTATGGCTTTGGAAGTAGATGCTTTATTCATAACAATGTGAAAAACAACCTTGATAAGTTTGATTCCAAAAGTGATGAAGGAATCTTCCTTGGATACTCCAATACCAGCAAAGCCTACAGAGTTTACAACAAAAGGAGACTTGTTGTAGAAGAATCAATCCATGTTGACTTTGATGAAAACAATGATCAAAGCCACACTGAATTGTGTGATTTTGATGAAGCTGTTGGCAATTCAGACAATCTACCTGAGGTGTCACCTGTCCATGACCCCTTGAACCTCATTCCTGAAGAAGATTCACCTTCCCTTCCTTATATGGTGCCCAAAGACACTAATACTCACCCTATTATGTATGACAGCCAAGAATCTCTTCCCAACAGCAAAGGTGCATCTGGCAGCTATGATGCACCTGACAGCTTACCTTCATCCAGCCATCAAAATTACCTTGAAAATAACCTCATCCAACCATGCTGCAACACCAATCACTCAACTCCTCAACCTGAAACTCTCACCCATATCATTCCACCAAACAAAAACGTCTTTATTGACCTTCCAATACATAAGATGGACATTCCTCCAAACATGCCTGTTTATGACTCTTTAATGAGTGCCTTCATCTCTCAAATTGAACCCAAGAAGATAAATGAAGCCCTTCAAGACCCTGATTGGATTGAAGCTATGGAAGAAGAACTGGAACAATTTGAAAGAAACAAAGTTTGGAAGCTTGTTCCCAAACCTAAAAACCAAACTGTCATTGGAACAAGATGGATTTTTAGAAACAAGATGAATGAAGAAGGCGTTGTGGTAAGAAACAAAGCTAGATTAGTTTCTCAAGGGTATAGACAAGAAGAGGGAATTGACTATGATGAAACATTTGCCCCTGTTGCAAGACTGGAAGCTATAAGGCTATTCCTTGCCTATGCATCATTCAAGAAGATGAAGGTGTTCCAAATGAATGTCAAAAGTGCCTTCTTGAATGGAGTTTTGAATGAAAAGGTATTCGTGTCTCAACCTCCTAGTTTTGAGCATCCAAAATTTCCCGATCATGTATATAAATTGGACAAAGCCTTGTATGGGCTTAAGCAAGCACCTAGAGCTTGGTATGATACCCTATCTAAATATCTCCTTGGCAAAGGATTCACCAAGGGCCATATTGATAACACTCTGTTTATCAAGAAATATGGAGAAGACCAGTTACTCATCCAAGTCTATGTTGATGACATTATTTTTGGTTCATCAAATGAAGACTTGTGCACTGAATTTGGGGAAATCATGAAGAATCAGTTTGAGATGAGCATGATTGGTGAGCTCACATTCTTCTTAGGCCTTCAAGTCAAGCAAATGAAGGAAGAGATCTTCATTAACCATGCCAAGTATACAAGGGACATGATCAAAAAGTTTGATATGCAAACTGCTTCTCCAGCTAGAACCCCTCTGTCAACAACAACTAAACTACATGCTGATCCTGATGGTCAGAGTGTTAACCAAACACTATATAGGAGTTATATTGGATCTCTCCTATATGTAACAACCTCCAGACCTGATATCATGTTCAGTGTTTGCCTTTGTGCAAGATTCTAAGCCAATCCTAAAGAATCTCATCTCTCTGCTGTCAAGAGAATCTTGAGATATCTGAAAGGAACACCTGACTATGTCTTGTGGTATCCCACTGAATCCCCATTCTCTCTAATTGGCTTCACTGACTCAGACTATGCTGGATGCAATTTAGATAGAAAATCCATAAGTGGTGGATGCCAATTTATTGGATCAAGAATAATCTCCTGGTCAAGCAAGAAGCAAACTTCAGTAGCTACCTCAACAGCTGAGGCTGAATACATTACTGCTGGTCTATGTTGCTCTCAAATTCTTTATCTCAAAAGTCAACTCCAAGACTTTGGGATGGACATGTCAAATATTCCTATTTTCTGTGAAAATTCTAGTACCATTGCCATGACAAAAAACCCTGTCCAACACTCCAAGACCAAGCATATTGAAGTTAGGCATCACTTCATTAGAGATCATGTTGAAAAAGGAAATATCATCTTAGCTAAAGTATGCACTGTAGATAATGTCTCTGACATCCTATCAAAAGCAATGGATGAGAAGAGATTTGATATGCTAAGGGCAATGCTGGGAATGATTAATTTGCCAAAATAAAGGATTTTCATTTATCAAAGAAACATTACAAATGGCTGCTGTCAACAGTTAGGGATCTGACAGCTAACCATAACCTTACACAAAATCCTTCATCATTCTTAGCCAAACACCTTTATACCAAATACCCAAGTTTTCAAAACACAAAAACAAACACAAATACATATTACCAAAAGCATCTCAACCCCTCCTCTCTCTCACAACTAACCCTCTCACAGGCTCTGACAGCCAAGAATTCTATTCTTGACTTTTCCTTGGCAAATCATGGATATCCTCATCTATAAACCCATACTCATTATAGGCAACATCAGAAGCCTCATAGACATTCTCCTTGATGTCCCCATACCTCTCTAGCCACACTGGGTGCCTCTTCATGAAAGGATCAATGGCTGATGTTGAGAATTGTAAAGAAGGACACACCCTCCTTGGCCACCATTCCTCAACAGAATTGTAAGGAGGATATTCACGTAGTGGAGAGACAAAGCTAAATGTCCCTGAAGTGTTTGCACTCTCTTGAGCAATGATTGCTTGATCTGACTAAGGACCCACTCCTTCCTCCTCATTCATTGCTGCTGCACTCAAACACTTGAGAAACTGTGAGAACAATCTCATATAAGCCTTTGAAGGAGAACATTGCACTCCCACAAAGTTGTCTCCAGTTCCCGCAAGAACTGTTTGACTCAATGTAAGTGAATCCCTGGTTACTGCTGTGAACTCCTTGACAGCTAAGAAATCTGGTTGACCAATAGGAGTGTCAATCTTAATCCTTTCTTTGCTGTCAAGCTTCACAAGCTCTCCCAATGTGTAGACTCTCTCTACACCTACCCCAAAACTTTTTTCTTATCTCTCTCTCTCTCTCTCTCAGCTCTTCTTCCTTAAGTGGATCATCATTTTGCAGTTGATCCACCTCCTGTTCTAGAGCATTATCAGTTTGAATTTGATATGACAAAAACTCCCTCTCAAACCTTTCCTCCCTAGTTTCCTCTACCCTTGGACTCTTAAAGACCCGGTTTCTTTCTTTATCTTAGCCATCTTGCTAGGACAGAACATTGAAACCAATCTTCCCATTTACTATATGACTGAAATGGATTGAATAAATCTCATCATCTGATACATTTCCTTTTATAGACAAATTTTGCTTCAGTCAACATAGTGGCAATGATCATTCAAAATAGGCTTGGCTGGTCATCAAGTCTGACAGCTATGATTTGAGTTCTTGCCAAATCGAGGATTATTGAAACTTGCCACTAACAAATATTCATTTACTTCCCTGATAAACCCCACTGAAAATTCGCCTATCTGTACGGACTTTATTCCCATGTTTTATGGGAAGTTATGACACGTAATGAGTGGGGGACAAAAAACACTATTCATGAATAGTCACATTCTTAAATGCTCATTTTTAACCGTTGCACTAACCCATGTTTTAGCCATTGAACTATACAAATTCCCTCCTGATTAACCTTTAACTTTGCGAAACTAAACCTTCCTCAAACAAACATTCTTCACCCTCCTAATTCCACTCTCTAATTCTCTCTGTTATTCAAAAAACCCAAATTCTCTGTTCTATTCAACAATGGCATATTCTGAAGCACATGGGTACTTTATCAAGCCAGATTTCTACAATCATGAGGTTGGAGCTCTTATCAAAACCCTTCTTGAGTTCAACAATCATTGCAACATGATGGAAGCTCAACCCCCCATTTACGAAAAGTTATGCAGAGAAATCTACATGAAAGGAGAAAGACAGTTGAGTGGAGCCATTATAATCAACATTGAGGGTACTGAGATTAATGTGTCTCCAAAAATTGCGTCCAAAGTTTACAACATTCCAATAAAGAATGGAAGTCTCAGCAACCTTTGGGACAGAAAAGACAACACCTTGGAAGTGTTCTACAAAAGATTTTTTGATGAACCCAATTGCAACTATCAAATGGTCCGAAATAAACCCATTAAAAAGGGGACCCTTGATTTGTTCAAATCAACCCTAATGGATGTTATCATCAAGGGGTTTGATGGAAAGCAGTCATCTTTTGATCAGATCAGTCCAAATGCATGGAAGCAAGCCCTCAGTTTGATGACTAATGACTAAGGAAGTAAACTGGAGTGTTGCTCTATTGCACAACTTTCAATTAGCCACATCCCCTTCTCCATGGAAGTTCAAGAAACAAACCCCAAGGATGAACAACTTTAGATTCATGAGTGGGATTCTACACCATTTAATTCCAAAGCTGAACCCTCCCCTAAAAGATGATTGGCTTGAAACCACCAATCTTGTGCAAACAAGGAGTTTCAGCTTGAGCACTTTCAGACTTAAAGGAAAGAAAAGATTGGATTTTGGGGACAGTTCTGAAAATCTTGATGAAGCAACACAAAGACTGAGAATGAAATGAAGTTGTGGAAATCATTGGTCCACATGGTCAATGACAAGAGATCAAAAAGGAAGCATGACAAAGGTGTAGTGATCAAAGAAAGGGATCAAGAGACCACACCTAGCAAAATCAAGAAGAGGATTGGCAAAGCTGAGATGAAGAAAACCGGGAAAGGAAAGAAGCTTCCCAAAGAAAAGAAGGTGCAAGAAATGGTTGAACAAGTGGCTGAGCAAGTGGATGCTCAAGTGACTGATAAAGGGAAGCAGATTGCTGAGGAACAACCTGCTGACAGTGCAGAAACCCATTCAGATCCTATATTCAAGGATATTGATGAATTTGTTGGTGATGATGATGCTACTCAAGATGTTGAGTTTGATGAACAGATGAGGAGAGCCATTGATGAGTCCCTAGTGGATGCAAGACACAGAATAGCTAAGAATGGGCAAACTTCTAGGACAGCTATGGATGCCCCTGCTCTGACAGCTAAGGTTCCTGAACTTGCTGAAATTTCAACTGAGGTAACTCCTAGCCCCTCTCCTTCTCTAAATACATTCTCTAGGAAGAGAAAGATTGACAAAGATGCTCCCCTCTCCAAAAAGATGAAACCAAATACCCCTCAACCCTCACCAACCAAAGAACAATCCAGTTCACTCCATGTCTCTATAGCCCAAGAAATACTCAACCTAAATCCTTCCAACATAAGTCCAAATAAGCCAAGTGTTGAAAATGAAAGGGGGAACAACCCTGACTCTGAAAAAGATAATCCTCAATTGAGGGAGAACAGCAGTCATCAATCCCCTACTCTGACAGCTGAGCCTTCCCAATCTCAATTTTCACCTGTCTCAAGCCCTTCTGATCCATCACCCATTCCTGAAAATATCCTCAGAGCCTCTAAAGGATTATCTTTTGAAGGTCACCCTGATTTGCTTCATGATGTCATCTCCTACTTAAGAACCCTGTTAACTAAGGATGATATGCTAAAAGCTCTAGACCTGATCAAAACCAGAGATAGGGCCAAGAAGCTAAGCAAACCTGTTAGCGAAACTCAACTCAACCCTGTTGAAACTCAAGAAATACCTGAACCTACCCCTGATTCTGAACCCCTTCCAACTTGTGAGCCTTGGATCCTTGACTGTGACATTGACTTCTTCTTTCCCTCAATCATGGCTGCTCACCAAAATCTTAAGGGAATCTATCACTTCCCTTAGATTGCCAACCCCAACATCATTCCCAATCCTTGGCTGTTGAGTAAGAATGCAATCATGATCCATGCCAGGAATAGAAGTGGGCTCATCATGTTTGGGCATGAGGAATAGAAGAAATATAGATCAGCTCTCCCCACTTCCTTCTTTCATAATGCCCCAGATTATCCAATTTCATGGACCTTTCAACCATCATTGACTGGGAAGTTTTGTTCTCCCAATTTTTGTCAAACAACATAAATAAATGCATTTACATGCCCTCATCCCTTGTCTATGCTCTCTGTATTGAATTGACCAAAGAGATGTATTGGAGAATCTGCAGCAATAAAGCCAAGATCATGGCTGTCATTGCCAAGCTAAATCTGACAGCCATGTTTCCCCCTATCACTTCAGAACCTCCTTCCTTCATTCCCCTAAACACTAGATCTCTTCAAGCAAAACTCCCTCCAACCTTCAACCCCTCAACATATGTCCCTCCATATCATGTGACCATCACTGATATGCAGAAATTCACAAGGACCATGATTACCAAAATGAGACATATATTGGAAGTCTCAGTTGGAGCCAAATCAGATAAGAGGACATCCAAGGGATAGGCAATTGAATCTGATGAGGAAGCCATCAACCTGGTAAAAAAAGCTTCTAGTTCTGCTCCCAATGTTATTGTGTCCAGTGGTGATGAAGAGAATGTGCCAGTATAGCAAATGCATCAGCCTTCAACCTCAGCTATTCTCACTGTAACCTCAGATCCTCCTCACTATCCAGCTCAACAAACCATCTCTCTGCAGTCAAATCCTTTCTTCTCTAACATATTTTTAGGAACCAAAGGTCAAAGCTTTGGAGGAAAGAGTGCTCCCAAATGGGGTACCTTAAGGTTAAGGGCTGATGAAGAACCCTTGTCCAAAGCTGTTCTCAAAGAAAGACAAGATCACACCTTCACCTATGATGATGAGATGACCTGGGAATGGAACAATGAAATGTACTTCAGAGGTGTAGAAGAAAAGATGAGAAAGGAGCTGCTAGCTGAAAGAGCTGAAATCCTTGCAGCAAGGAGAGAAAGAGAAGAATTTTCTGATTAGAAATTTTTTTCTTGTTTTTGGCTAAGTCCTTTAAACCCTACTTTTTATCCCCTGTTTTAAACAATTGTTGTTTTGGATAATTTGTTTGTTTTGGCTCTTGTGGTTGAATCAAGAAGGTTAATTTTATCTTCATTGGTATATTCAATTCATGAGTATCTTGCAGGTCATATCTTTTACTAGATATATTACTTTGCCAAAAAGAGGGAAATTGTTAGGACTTAACTATGTAAACCACATAGTTATACAGGGTTTTGACAAAGAAACATATCATAACCAATTTTATCTGACAGCCAAGATAACTCATGAACATTGGACAGCCAAGCTCAACCTGCACTTCTCATGAATCATCTGGACATCAATGATCTAACAAGGACCAATCATATAAATCAATGTACTTAATTACATAATGATCATTACATATCACCTACCCAATTCCTTGACTCCTAAACCTACAACTCAAAGAACTAAGCCTGACAGCTAAGGTTCTTAACAGCAGAGGTCTCATCCCTCTGACAGCTATGATCTTAAAAAACAACAGCAATGATGTTTCTCTGTGATAACCAAGATGTGCCTTGTCCAAAATCTCTCAACAGATGTTGCCAGCTCATCTCCATGAATATCATATACAATGGTTGCAGATTCCAGCCTGTCATTATCCAGTCAACAAGGCCCTAAATGCAATCACTGTTTCACCACATGCATACTACCTTGGCTCCTCCAATGGCTATATTCAAGCCTATAAAAGGAAATCTTCAAGACTGAAGACATTGCCCTTCAACATACAACCTTTACAACCTGCCCTTCAACATACAACCTTTACAACCTTCCCTTCAACCTTTCCACACCTTCAAAACCGGCAACCAACAATCAAACAATCCGAGACACTTGTAACTGTAATTCATGTGTATAAACTATTGTGTAAACTACTTAAGACTGACTTTAAGTGTGTATTGTAATTTGCTTCGTAACAAGTAAATCCCTAATTGACTGTACTAATTAGGAAGAGGAGGTTCAAGGAACATGCCTAATCAACCATTGTAAATCTTAAAGGGAACTAGACTTAGTGGATTGATCTCACTTGTCAAGGTTGACAGTGAGGGTGGACATAGGAGGAGTGAACTCTGAACCACCTTAAAATTCTTGTGTTCATTTGGTATTATCACATAACACACACACACATCTACACACACATACACTAATCACTTGTCTTTGCATTATTTCAACACTATTTATTCCGCTTCACATTACACTCTTGTCTTTTAAATCAGTTAATATCTGACAGCTAAGAATTCACCTCAGCTGTCAAAGCTTATCTGTCTAATCATCTATTTGTGATTAAGCAAACAAGACCTTTCAATAGTAACCAACCCCGGTTCTGATTCTTCCTCTTCTTCTCTCATCAACGCCACTCATTCTTCTTCTTTACCTATCTTCTAATACCCCAATCATCGTAATGGATATAATCCTCAGAGTAAGGGCAATAATGGTCAGTGGCAGCCATCTTGGAACAATAATGGAGGATTTGGTCGTGGAACAGGAAATCAGAGGGGCCGAGGTTTTGGGTTTTCTCGAGGTGGACCGGATCAAGGATATGGGCGTGGGCTCCTTCCCAAACCCGATGTTACCTTCCAGTGGTGTTTTCATCCAGGTCACAGCGCTCGAGAGTGCAACAATCATGGTGCACACATGGCTTACACAGACCCGCTTATTTTGGATTCCGGTGCAACCCAACATATGACCAATGATCCTTCCACCTTCTTCAGATCTTACCCATACACAGGTAAAGATGTAGTCACTGTTGGTAATGGCTCTCATTTAAAAATTGATTGCATTGGTCATTCTCGTTTTACTACTAATAATCGGCCCTTTAATCTTCCTAACATCTTGTACGTCCCTAGTATTCATAAACCATTATTATCTATTCGCCAATTCTCTAAAGATAATAATTGCTATTTTGAACTTGATTCTTCTGGTTTTCGTGTCAAGGATAACGGGACGAAGGATATTCTTCTTTCTGGCAGTAATTCCGGTGGCCTTTATAGGCTTTCATTTGATTCCAAGTCATCCAGTAATCCCGTAGCTCTCATTGGAGAAAGATCAAGTCAAGCAACTTGGCATGACCATTTAGGTTATCCTTCTACCCAAGTGCTTAAAGTTTTGTGTCGGAAATTTAGTTTACCTCTTAGTAATAAAATTAGTGAACAACAATGTTGTCACTGGTGTCCTTTTGGCAAGTCTAGCAAGTTAGTTTTTTCTTCTCGAACATTTAATGCATTGAACCCTCTTGATATGCTTCACTTGGATGTTTGGGGTCCTTCCCATGTGTAAGTACCCAAATCTGGCTCATGCCTTCCGGTTAATTTTCCCGGCAATTCCGGTAATTTTTCCGGTAATTCCCCGGATTTTCCTAAAGTTCCGGAACAATTCCGGAGCTGTTTCAAGCCTTTTAAGGGCTGAAGGGAATGCTTGGTGATTAAGAAACACGTTTTTTTTTTTTTCTTAATCCCAAAACCCTTCTAGAAGGCTGCCACCTTGCACGTTTCTAGAAGAAGCCAGATCTGGCTACTTATGTCGTGCGACATAACCAACTAGAGAAACCTTCTAGAAACCTGCCACCTTGCATGTTTCTAGAAGGAACTGCATGTGGCTACTTATGTCGTGCGACATAACCAGCCAGGAAAAGTTCTAGAACCATGCCACCTTGCATGTTTCTAGAAGGAATACAGTCATGGCTTGTTATGTCGTGCGACATAACAAGCCCATGCAGGCAGCCTATAAATAGAGGCCTTCACCTCTCATTTTAGACACACCTCCTCCCCCCCTCAGTCCCCCTCTATAGGGAATACGCTCCAGAAGCCTCCTCTCTCCTCACATACCCCCCAAATCACCTCAATCCTACCAAACTAATCACACACACACTTCCCACACACACACACTTCCTATACATCAAGAACTCGAGGTTCTCAAGGATCCAAGGCTGAACTCGGTCTCAGGAGGAGGACGCTAGAAGGCTCCTATATCTAACTTGATATAGGAGTTGTGGATCTTCAAGGGTAACGAGTTTCTACCCCTTTTCCACTCTCTATTTTCCTTTGAATATGAAATCTATGTGTTACATGCATTGATAATGTAGTATTCGATTAAAGTTGCATGCTTTAGCTGCATATTACCCAGATCCACATTTTATTTCATTACATTTCATATAAAATCTCTGTTTTGACTTGTTTTTGCATGAACACTCAAGATGAGTGTGGATCCCTCATATCCACACCCTCTTGAAGTGTTCATTATCAATAAACATGCTCTCTGAGATTTGTTTGTGAAGTAACTTGACCATTTTGGTGCCTTGTTACCTCTGCAAATCTCAGTTGTTTGAAGCTTCGCAAAATGGCTTATTATGTCACGCGACATGGCGGCCTATGTCGTGCGACATACATAGCCGGTTGCGAGACTCCTTATCTTTTCAGCTGTCCCGATGTTTTCCTTTTCTAATGCATCAATCTGCATTTAAACTAAAACATTTGCATACGACGCATCATTTGCATTAAAAGGATATCTTTTTTCACCAAAAATGACATCTTTGCTTTAATGGTGCAACCTTTGCACTAAAAAACCCTTTTCACATTAAAGATGCATCTTTTGCACCCAAAGACTCATTTTCATACTCAAAATGCATACTTTGCACTAAAAAATCATTCTTTGCCATTTTCATGCATCATTTGTGCATTAAATGCTATTTTCCAACATAAAAATGCATTCTTTGCATAAAAAAATCTTTTCTTTGCACAAAAAGCATCCCTTGCAACCAAAAGACATGCTTTACATTCTAAAATGCCATCTTTTCACTAAAGTATCATTTTTACATGCATTTCCCCTTTTCCCCAACCTTGGAACGGACCGGTGTAAAAGTTCTCATCTTTGCATCGTTCCTGCCATTAAAGGTTCATGATTTCTTTAGGAAAAGGATAACCTTGAACCCTATGTCTCCGATTATCGCTTAAGAATGAGTATGAAGCCTCTATACGAGCTCGACCGTCTTAAAGCGTAGGATTGATGGGCTAAGGACATTCCTTCCTAAAGAACCTCATCTTTGACCAAAAGAGAGTCATTCTCTCGATCACGCAAGTCTCGAGGGTCCCGAGGTTAAAATGCGATGATCACAAGTCATAAGATGAGGACGGGATCATAATCCCAAATACATAAATTCCAAGGAATCCCGAGCGACAACCAACAAATGGTTTGTACGTCCGGAAGACAACTTGGGACATTTCCCCCTTTTACTCTCAAACACATGCACACAAAGAAAGCACGCAAGCAAGCACGATTAATGAAATCTTGGGAGACTTGCTCCGGCAAGGCACTTTGGGTGAACGCCAAACGTTCTTCCCAAGGGGTAACTTAACCTCCGAACCCAAGTAAAAACCTTTTTTTCAAAGTTTTGAGGTAATCAAAATGGCGTGGCGACTCCGTTTTTCAAATAACTCGGATGTCTTCAAACTCGCGTGAATTCCAATAAACAAAATTTTGGGCACACATTCACAGTTTGGCGACTCTGCTGGGGAAACCCAAAGGAGAAAAGCTTTATTTTCAAAACAAAAATCGATACTTAGTATATAGGTGGACCCCACTTACCCTTCCTGTATCGCTCCCTAACCCGGGGCTTGGGATAACAAGGTGGTTTAACAATCCCACGTACCAGTATCCCTTTTTCAAAAAAAAAATATATAATTTTGAAAAATAGAAGAAAGCTTTTCCCTTTGAGCGGGTTAGACTCCCATCGCCGATTTCATTAATCGTGCTTGCTTTCTTTACCATGCATTGCATCATTTGAATCTGTGCATACTTTGAACGGGAAACAACCCGAAAATAGCAAAAGGAGTGGAACCTGGAAAATTGATCCATGCAGTCGTACGGCTCAATCCTCATTGGATTACGGCCTGGCGACCTCGGTGGCAATTCCACCGGGAAAAATCATGGTTAATCTGGCGAGTCCTAGCGGCTTGGGGCTACTCGGCTCCATGGTGGCCAGGGCTCCCGAGAAAATTTACGATGCTTATGTGTTGCATTTTCCCCGTCCAGAAAATCATTCCTTTAAAACACATTTATGAAAATCTCTGTTTTTAACTCAAAAAGGAACATTTTTAGGAGACCAGCACACTACGCGCACCCTGATATATCCTGTACACTTTTGCACGCACGTCCTTCAAACCCGAGGGTGGTTCCAGTGCGATCACGGACTGGCCTTACGATGCTCCGGGCGCGCACGGAATCATCCCAACCTCCCGTGGCGGCCGGTGTCGACCCAATGCACGGTCAGGTGTCACACGTTTCAAAAAACCGTGACTTTTGGTTGGTTTTTGGTCTAGTCCGTGTCATATAGCCCGATTGCATACCCACGTAAAGGTCGAGCCTTAGCTCATAACGGAAGCCAAGATTTTCGCTCAAGCGAATTGCGAAATTCCGACAAGGAAAAATCGGTGGAATCTTGACTCAGGCATTGACTATTGACCTTGACCCGCACGGAATGCGTAAGAGTCAGGACCAAGTCTTTGCCAAAAAATCAAAAGATCTTTCGCTCAAGCGAAGCTACGCAAAATTCCGACAAGGAAAAATTGGCAAGATCTTGACCAGGCATTGACTTCGATTAGACTCACGCCAGCGTATGCGGCGAAGTTCAATGTGACCTTTGTTTCATCCGGCTTTTGCCGCCCGACCCATGCCTATTATATTCTCGGACATTACCGAAAGTCAAAAACCGTCATTCGCTCAAGCGAAACTCACGAAGATCCGTCGAGGCGAGAGACGAGACTTTCTCGGTATTGCCTTGACTATAATCCGCATCGCTAGTGCGTTGAAAGGTCCTATGACCCGCTAGACCCGATAGGAGCGTTCTTTACTCTCGGTCGGTGGGATCCGCGTGCCCTATAGGACCCTCGCCGAGTGTCCACCTGGGAGGTCGAAATACGGGTGGAATACGAGGGGCTTATAGACGTAGTGCCGGAACCCACTGATCCAGGATCTAGAGTAGTTGTGAAAAAGAAGGGCAGAACCCCTTTTCCAACCAATTAGAGATTAATAAAAGACATTGTTTTAAGTAAACTTGAACAATTAGTGTAATCATAATTGCATGTTCCTATCTCTGAAATCCCTAATCGAGACCTTTTCGGTCCGATCTCCGTTTTCCTCATCCCGACCTTTCATGGTCAAATCCCTAACCAAGATCTTTTCGGTCCGGTTTTTGATTTTCTTATCCCTACCTTTCATGGTCAAACCCTAATCGAGACCTCTTCGGTCCGATTTTTGATTTTCTTGTCCCGACCTTTCATGGTCAATCTCTAATCGAGACCTCCTCGGTCCGATCTCCGATTTCCCGACTCGACCTTTCATGGTCAAATCCTTAATCGTGACCCCCTTCGGTCCGATATCTACTTCCAATCTTGACCTTTCAAGGTCTCATCTTTTCCGATCAATTAGGATTAGGAGAAAATGCGTTTCGAGCAAAAGTTAAAGCGATAAGGGCATGTTACTTGAGCCTTCAGCCTAAACACTTACCTTCGAGTCTAAACCTTGCCTATCCCTTTCCCGCAGCGAAAAAGAAGTGAGCGAGAGTACTGGGTCAGCGGCTTTTCAGTTCAGACAGTTCATCAGCTCAGAGAGTCAGAATGGCAGATTTGACAGAAAACGGTGAGGGTATGGGAAATCAGATGATTAGGAAGGAAGAGTTAGTCCTGGCTTTGGAAAATGCCCAGAAGGATCATGAAGAGCAGCTGTCATTGCTCATCGGTGCTCTTCGCCGCAATGGAATCCAAGTAACAATTGAGTCCAACGGTTCTCTGGTAGTGGTCGAAGATGAGACTCCGAGTAGCCATCTCGGTTCCCCGGCCTATAACCAATACTTTCCTCCATCCACATATGATCCCTTGCCAAGGACCACTTCTCCTCAGTCCTTTCCAACATCCCAGCTCATCAGGGCCCCATTGCCCTCGGCTTCTCGAACGGATTGGATTTCACCCCACTTATCCCTCGGTCTCGGCAATACACTGCCGGTTTATGCTCCAACCTCACATAATCGGTTTGAGATATGTGGCTATGTTAAAGCCCCTATACCGCTTTGAATGTGATCATGAGTTGCCAAAGGATGAACCGAGTTTTCATTGTTACCTACCGGACTTAATGAATTCAGCCGTCAGTTCGCTACTACAAGTCCTGTTGCCGGTTCCGGTAGCTCAAGAGTCCCCGTTGACCCCTATGTGGCAATGTTGATGGAGCAAGTGAAACAGATGCAAGAGAAGCTTGACCTCATGATGAGTATCAATACTCCCTTGACCCAAGATGTCGGACCGAGGCAAAGAAATGACTCCACCGAGCATAACCCAATACCAAGCGACAGCGTACTGGCTCGGCACCGGTACCTCACAAAGGAAAGAATGTCACGACTTCCTTGACCCAAATCCAACAGTGGAACCAATTGGACAATGGGAATCTGAGTCTTGAGAATAACAAGGTCCCCAGAAAACCTCGCTCCTTTCACTTTAACAATACGGAGATGCCTTTAAGCAAGATTACGGAAGAGCTAGTGAAAGAAAAAAGCGATAAAGCCTTTGGAGAATTGGAAGCCCGGGAACCCCGGTATTCGGTTGGATGAGACCAAACATTGCCTTTTCCATCAATACCATGGGCACGACAGCGATGATTGCACCCGTTTGAGGCATGAGATCCAAAAGTTGATAGAAGATGGGAAGCTTGAGAACCTCCATGGGCCAAAGACGAGAAAGTTATGACAAGAGGTCAATTCAAGAAGTGCAAGGTCGAAACGTCGGCTGATGATTTCGGGATGCCCATGAGCAAAGTTTTCAACAATTTGGTGAAACGAAGCCTTCTCACACCTCTCGAGAATCATAAGCCAAGAAACCCAAGTAGAGTTGACGGGGCCAAGTTACGTGAGTACCACAAGCATTATGGTCATGTGACGGACAAGTGTGTGGATGCGAAGAAAGAAATTCGGTGGGCGATCTACGAAGGAAAGCTCAAGCTCCTGGCGGTCCAACCCGAAGAGTAACTAGACTAGGGTTTACCTATCCTTAAAAAAAAAAGGAAGAAAAAGAAAAATAGTCTCTCAGTCAACCTTCGTAGGTCCTAGTATTTTTTTCCTTTCAATTAAGTCCTCTACGGACATTGTATTGAATCTTCAATTTTCTATAAAAGAGTCTTCTTCTTTTCTTGCTAGACTTAAGACATTATTTGCACACCTACATTACATTTAATGAAATGGTTTTATTCTATATGATCACTTGCATTGCTCAACGAACAATCTCTTGAAATAATTCACGTTCTGATTAATCAGTGTGAGAAAGTCAATTAATGCCATCAAGCCCTACACTTTCCTCACCCAACAAAAGGCCTTTATCAAAGCCATACACTTTCCCAAACCATGCCCCCACCTTCATCTTGACCAAGTCAACGACGGCGGCATCGTCAAGGGACAGCAAGAGGCCACTTAACTTCGAATGATTGACCCCGTGTCGACAACAACATAGGAGCTTGGCTTAGACCTCAAGGGTATCAAGAATGTTCAAGCAGGGGCTCGCCTTGGTCCTCGGATGCTCTAGAAAATAAAAAAAGAAAAAGAAAAAAAATGTGTGTAGTGCAAAAAGAGTAATACCCAGCTAGGCGAAAATCCCGAGAAAGAGGCGTCTAGGCAAAAAACGAGGTTGCACATATATATAAAAAAAAAAAGAAGAAATCTTGGTGCAAAAAGAGTAATGCCCAGTGAAAATCCCAAAAAAAAAAAAAAAAAGAGGGCGGTCTAGGCAAAAAACAGGGTTGCACATAAAAAATAAAAGAAAAATGAGGCCAAGGACCCAGCGTTACCAATCAAAAGCTTGACGGACAGGCAAGACCAAAGCTCAAAAAAAAAAAAAATGAAAGTTGTCGACAACAATGGGGCGGTCGAAGCAAAAGCAGAAGCATTTCATAAGCCTTTAGGCATATGCAAGTCCTTTCTCCCCCAATGAAAGACGAGAATCAGAAAGCTATTGAAGCAGCCGTCCAAGAATGACTTGGTCAAGGAATCATCCCGAGGCCCATACCTCATCATCCAGTCTTCTCATCCTAGCCTTTTCACTAAAGGAACCACAAATCCCATTTCCCAAAACAGTCCGGCCAAGGCCGAACTACGGCGACCTGAGCTCCTCACAATGAGGGGAACGTAGGCAACCAGCAATGGTCCGGTCATAAACACATCCAAATTCCCGAAAACCCGGTCTCATCAAATGACCTCTCCCATAAGCATATCCAAATTACCGAAAACCCGGTCTCATCAAATGACCTCTCCCATGGACACAGTCAAATCCCAGAAAACCCGATCTCATCAATAACCTCCCTATACACAAACCTTTCTTTCACACCTAGCCAACCTTGATCCGCGACATTGGTTGACTTTCTCCTCATGATTAATAAAAATGTTTGTTCATATCGAGATTAGTGGTTGAATAACCCGAACATTAATAAAGGGTTTTAAGCAATCTTGTGATCATTGTAAATAAAACAAGTTTTCAGATGTCTTGACAAGTCTTCCTTTTCTACATCTTAGGAAAGATAGCGCTAAACACTGATTTTCTGTCAGCAGGGGCTTCCATACACTTTTACCAACCTTTCTACGCTTATACTCTCTCAAAAGAGTCAAACCCAAAGCGAGTTTTGTGCCTACATCGAATAAGGCCATCAAAATAACACAAAATCGGGATTATTCCCACCTTTTGAAAAATATGCCCCTGCATGTACATATCTTCCTAAAATTCTTCTCTTTGTCTGCGTCTCCTTAAGGTTGACTGATCGACTAAGGAAAATAAAAAAAAAATAATAAAAAAAAAAAGAGAGAGAGAGAAGGATAGGTTTTCCCTCTTCTGCCACAATTCGCATTAGGGCTGCCTCGAAAACTCTGTCAAAGCATTCCTTTAAACTGGGGCTTCTTTAGCCATTTTCGGGGTTCGCATCGGGTTCTTCACTAGGTCCCTAGATGGGTTCAGTTTTGTTCAGATCAACCTCAGGATCACTTCCGCAGTACCAGTCATATTGGGATTTTCGCTAGGTCACCAGACTGGGGCTTCGCCAAGTCACTTCGCCTACTCAGTTCATTCAACCGGGGCTTTGCCAAATGAAAGGATCTTTCCTTGCTTTAGTAAGATATTGGGGCTTTGCAGAAAGTTTTTCCTCCGCCCGGAGCTCCGATAAGTCATATCCATCCCTAGAAGAGAGGTTTGGTCACTTCAACATACGCTTTGGTTATAAAAGCACATCAGCATCAGCTTCAAGCGCCAGAGTTTAAGAAAAGGACCTTAGTCAAGACCCGAGGTTTAAACCCAGTCTCAGCCCAAGAAGGAATTCTCGTCCACGTTGACAACAGCAACAGTTCAGTCCGCACCCAAGGGATACAACCCCACCTGTTTGAAACCCGTCTCAAACAATTCCCAAATACATTCCATATGTATATCCAAACCCAGTCCCTACCATGTTTCCAGAAAAAATCACCCCTAGGCTCAAGTAACGTGCCAATTGCTAATGATAACATTTTCTCCCAAAAGTGCCTTCGAGATAACTCTAGGCGACAGTTTCCTAATTGTCAAAACGTCGAAAATCCTAGACATCGTTCCTAACTGTCTAGGTAAAGTTTGAACTACGATCAAGGCTTGATTCCTCCGGGATACGTAGGTAGCCTTTCATAAAGGTTCAGCCATCCGACCGCATTGGTCACCTCTTTCTTCCTCCACTCTCCAATGGTGCGTAAGCTTTTCATAAAATTCCAATTTTATGACCATATTGGTCACCCCTTTTGATTTGGAACATTCCTATGAAGGATTGGTTGTCTGACCTCCTAGGTCACCCCGTTTCCATCCTTATAGGAAGGGACCAAATATCTCTTTGCCATTGTCCCAAGGAGGCCAGGTAGGTGATCTCTTTGATCCCCCAATTCCAACCTGTGACTGCAGTTCCATTCCAGTTCCAAAGGCAATGAAAAGCACAGTTCAGGCTTATTAAGTCGCGCGACATAACGAGCCATGTCGTGCGACATAACAAGCCACATCAGACATCAACAATCTGCAGCTTCCTGTTCTCCCCAGGGCAATCCCCGACTTGTCAATGGCTGTAAATACCACCCATCCACCTCTCAAATGCATAAGGAAGGGTTCATTTACCCCATATACACTCATGCATTCATTTACAAGCTAAAAATCCATCCAAGTCATCCATTCAAACCATTTGTACATACAAAGTAGATCAAGTCCAAAAGTTGTGCATAAAAAAAAATAATAATAACATGTGTTTTCCCCAAAGGGGGTACAATAGCCAAAAAGCCACAAATGTCTAGGGAAAAAAGGGGCTACTCTGAATCATCTCCATCACCCTCCTCATCTCCATCCTCGTCGTCATCCTCAGCCTCCTCTGGCTCATCGTCAGGATCGTCCGAAGGTGCCTCATAAGCTATGGTCCCCGTGCGATAGTAGTCGTCCAGCTCCGTGATGACGACAGAGTCAATCTCGTAATCTGTGGCCGTCTCAGCTCCACCATCCTCATCCTCATCCTCATCATCATCGTCAATCTCAATGGGTGCAGCAAGAGGCACATTTGCGATCTTTGTCCGAGGCGTCGGTCCTCTAGTGCTCCCGGCTGGTGCCCACGTCATCGGGCGGCTCTTCTTCCTTCTCGGTTGACCGAGGTGGAGAGATATCAATCGAACCACTGTGGCCGGCAGATTCTTCCAGAAACTCATGCCTTTACGGAGCTTGCCAATCATGCCCACGGCGCCGGTATATGCCACTGGTCAAGTGCACGTAAGCTTTGGTGACACATTACAAGCAGACATAACAAGTGTCAAAATACAGTTCTTGATAACAAAAAGAGATGCAAGCAATCCAAAGAGGCGTAAGGAACAGTACTTACAGATCTAGAACCTCGCGGAAGCACCAGATGAGGATGAGTCTGGGACATATCAATGTGAGCTCGCCTCATGCGACCGCCACCCTGATAATCAATGAAAGTCGGGGGCAAAGGAGGTCTAGCTACGTAGCCAGTCGAAGGCCCCGCGCTATGAGCGCCATAACCAACCCTGGTCTGTGGGGACTGAAGATGCCTGGCCACGTACAAAGTATAGTCCCCCTCCCGTGTGTAGAGATGTGCTGCCATGCCTACAATCAGAGCATCTACATTCGCCAACTGGCGAGGCAGCCACATCCTAGCTGGAGGATCATCAGGGATCCGAGCATGCCTATTCGGCCCATGCTGTCTATACACCCTCTCTCCTAGATACAAGGCATCTCCGGACAAGCCCACCAGTAGCTTGCGACACTCTGTCAAGTGCGCAGCATGATCCAAAGCGCCATAACGACCAGTCCAGGGGAACAAGCTCATCCTCTGTGGAACCCCTCTCAGGCATGTCAACGTATCATGATAAGAAGCAGTAATCCTGCACCTCGAGCCCTCCGGCGTCCTGGTCTGTTTCCTGGCATCCTTCGTCCACCGACGAAGAGCAGGAAAAGTGGTGGCAGGAAACTCATCCTTGATCTGCCACTCATAACAGCCAAAGTACTCGAAGGCCCAAGCCTGAAAAGGAGAAGAAGAAGTCAAAACAGGGAAAATAAGGGATATAATGAAATGCGCAAAAGAAAAGAGATCAAGGTGAGAGAATACCTCGAAAGCCAGATGAAAGCAGGTGAAGTACTTCGCCTTCCCTCGGCTGACGTCATCTAGGGCCAAATACATCTCAGCTAAACCTGCCTCCCCCGGGACGATTCAGACGGTATCCCAGGCTCTCAGTAGCTCCAACAGTGAAATCAAAGCAGTAGATGCGCTGTTGATGAACAGCATGTCGGAAAAGCCTACCCATACAAAAGCTCTAGCCAATCTCTCGGCTCTCAGCCGGCTCTCAACGGGATCATCTACCACAGTGTAGTCCCTGCTCTGCCCCTCAATCAGGCCATGTAGCACCCCCAACTCATATCCATTCCCCTTCTTATTGTGGGGAACGAAGCCAAGTAAGCCCATAAAATCATCATCAGCAATAGGCTGGGGCTCAACTCCCTGTACAGGCTCCTCTATGTAGAGTGGCTCATCCGTAAAGGGCAGTCCTGTGATGACCGCAAAGTCCAGCGGAGTGACTGTCGTCTCACCCCAAGAAAAGTGAAATGAGTGAGTGGTCTCCCACCAGAACTCTCTGAATGCCCTCACCAGATCCACACTCCTCTGAGTGCCCCCGATGGCCTTCGCCATCTCAAAAAATTGCCCTAGCCCAGCAGCGTAAATCATGCCCTTAGGCGAGTCCACCTGCTCCTGGCTACCCGGCAAGCTATCCCATAGCCTGCCAATCACCTCAGGGGAGCCACGGGTGCGCAATCCCTGCAAGAAAACATGGCACAAGTATCAATATTTCGTGCTATTTCTTGAAATCATCTCAAGCAAAAAGTAGGTCAAAATGGATCAATGTATGGTATGCATTTACGCATTACATTTCCTAGATTCATTCATGTTCACAGGCCAATCCATATGAAGTTCAAATGCGATGCTGAAGAAAAACTCGAGTTCAAATCAATTTCACAAATTGAAAAATTTTCAAGAAACCCTAGGTTTCTTACCTCTTCCTTCTTCGTGACATCCGAAGTATGCTCATCGAGCTGTGGGTAAAAATCTCCCCTTGATGCTTCCGGAAGAAATGGCCGTTGATTCCTTTGCACCCCCTTTCTCCGAGTAGCTAAATTGGCGTGTTGAGAACCCCTTTTGGTCGGATAGAGCCTAGGAGGCATTCTTCAATTGAATCGGACTAAGAAGTGTTGGATTTCCCTCGAATCTCCCTCTCTGATGTCGCTCTCTCTTTTCTCACTGTCGCCTCCCTCTCAATTTCAAGTTCAATTGATTTTCAAAATGACGGCTGTGCGAATTTTAAAGAATCTGTTCACCTGGCCTCTTATGTCGTGCGACATACTAAGCCTCTGTGGCCTGTTTTTACAATTTTGCCCCTGAAGGCTCCATTTTACAAATTTTGTCCCCCGTAGGCCTGTTTTATCCTTTGTGCCACTGGCATTTTCAATCAAATTTTCCCTCCAGTGCCCCCCGAGGCTTATTTTACAAGTTTACCCCCTCGTGGCTCATTTTATTTGCCTTTGGCATTTTTAATTCACTTCTTTTACAAAAATTATCAGGATACATCCGACTTTCTTTACAAAAAATCATCAAGTTCTTTTTACTTCTTTAATCTCTGAAATAACGTCTTCTAGTTTTAGTCTCCGTTATTTCCGTCATAAAGAAATAACGTCATCTAGCTTTAGCTCCCTCTATCTCCGTCATAAAAGAGATAGCGCCGTAAGCTTTAGCTTCTGTTAAAGGAAATAATTTTTAGGTGACAGCCTCCGAATTGTCAAAACTCTAAATTTGTGCTACCACTATCCGCGAATAGTGACGCATACCCGAATCATTTCAATTTGTGCTACCACTATCCACGAATAGTGACGCATGCCTAAGTCATTCCAACTTGTGCTACCACTATCCGCGAATAGTGACGCATACCCGAATCATTTCAATTTGTGCTACCACTATCCGCGAATAGTGACGTATGCCCAAGTCATTTCAATTTGTGCTACCACTATCCACGAATAGTGACGCATGCCTAAGTCATTCCAACTTGTGCTACCACTATCCGCGAATAGTGACGTATGCCCAAGTCATTTCAACTTGTGCTACCACTATTCGCGAATAGTGACGAATGCCCAAGTCATTTCAAATTGTGCTACCACTATCCGCGAATAGTGACGAATGCCCAAGTCATTTCAAATTGTGCTACCACTATCCGCGAATAGTGACGTATGCCCAAATCATTTCAAATTGTGCTACCACTATCCGCGAATAGTGACGAATGCCCAAGTCATTTCAAATTGTGCTACCACTATCCGCGAATAGTGACGAATTGTGCTACCACTATCCGCGAATAGTGACGTATGCCCAAATCATTTCAACTTGTGCTATCACTATCCGCGAATAGTGACGTACGCTCAAGTTTCCCAACTTAAGTTACCTCTATCTCCGTCATAAAGAGATAGCGCCATAAGCTCTAGCTTCTTCAGGTGACAGCCTCCGAATTGTCAAAATCTCAAGGATCCTAGACATCGTTCCTAACTATCTAGTGATGCTTGAACTACGATCAAGGCTTGATTCCTCCGGGATACGTAGGTAGCCTTTTATAAAAGGTCCAGCCATTCGACCACTTTGGTCACCCTGTTTCTTTGCCACTCCTCAGTGATAAAGCGCCCCCTCATAGAAGTTCAGATATCCGACCACCTGGGTCACTCCTAGCATATCCCCAGTAGGATCAATTGCTTGACCTCCTAGGTCATTTTCTCTTCTTCCTTCCCCAGCGGATCCTAATTCCGAACTACGATTATGGCTTGATTCCTCCGGGATACGTAGGTAGCCTTTCATGAAAGGTCCAGCCACTCGACCAACTTGGTCACCCAATCCGTCTCGGCATTCGCCAGATTGGATCCTTTTCTATCGACAACCCCACTCGCCCTGCAAGTGACGTTGCCGAGGGGCTTCTGTAAGTACCCAAATCTGGCTCATGCCTTCCGGTTAATTTTCCCGGCAATTCCGGTAATTTTTCCGGTAATTCCCCGGATTTTCCTAAAGTTCCGGAACAATTCCGGAGCTGTTTCAAGCCTTTTAAGGGCTGAAGGGAATGCTTGGTGATTAAGAAACACGTTTTTCTTAATCCCAAAACCCTTCTAGAAGGCTGCCACCTTGCACGTTTCTAGAAGAAGCCAGATCTGGCTACTTATGTCGTGCGACATAACCAGCCAGAGAGACCTTCTAGAAACCTGCCACCTTGCATGTTTCTAGAAGGAACTGCATGTGGCTACTTATGTCGTGCGACATAACCAGCCAGGAAAAGTTCTAGAACCATGCCACCTTGCATGTTTCTAGAAGGAATACAGTCATGGCTTGTTATGTCGTGCGACATAACAAGCCCATGCAGGCAGCCTATAAATAGAGGCCTTCACCTCTCATTTTAGACACACCTCCTCCCCCCCTCAGTCCCCCTCTATAGGGAATACGCTCCAGAAGCCTCCTCTCTCCTCACATACCCCCCAAATCACCTCAATCCTACCAAACTAATCACACACACACACTTCCCACACACACACACACTTCCTATACATCAAGAACTCGAGGTTCTCAAGGATCCAAGGCCTGAACTCAGTCTCCGGAGGAGGACGCTAGAAGGCTCCTATATCTAACTTGATATAGGAGTTGTGGATCTTCAAGGGTAACGAGTTTCTACCCCTTTTCCACTCTCTATTTTCCTTTGAATATGAAATCTATGTGTTACATGCATTGATAATGTAGTATTCTGATTAAAGTTGCATGCTTTAGCTTCATATTACCCAGATCCACATTTTATTTCATTACATTTCATATAAAATCTCTGTTTTGACTTGGTTTTGCATGAACACTCAAGATGAGTGTGGATCCCTCATATCCACACCCTCTTGAAGTGTTCATTATCAATAAACATGCTCTCTGAGATTTGTTTGTGAAGTAACTTGACCATTTTGGTGCCTTGTTACCTCTGCAAATCTCAGTTGTTTAGGCTTCTGCAAAATGGCTTATTATGTCACGCGACATAGGCAGCCTATGTCGCGCGACATACATAGCCAGTTTGCAGACTCCTTATCTTTTCAGCTGCAATCTGATGTTTTCCTTTTCTAATGCATCAATCTGCATTTAAACTAAAACATTTGCATACAGAGCAGCATCATTTGCATTAAAAGGATATCTTTTTTCACCAAAAATGACATCTTTGCTTTAATGGTGCAACCTTTGCACTAAAAAACCCTTTTCACATTAAAGATGCATCTTTTGCACCCAAAGACTCATTTTCATACTCAAAATGCATACTTTGCACTAAAAAATCATTCTTTGCCATTTTCATGCATCATTTGTGCATTAAATGCTATTTTCCAACATAAAAATGCATTCTTTGCATAAAAAATCTTTTCTTTGCACAAAAAGCATCCCTTGCAACCAAAAGACATGCTTTACATTCTAAAATGCCATCTTTTCACTAAAGTATCATTTTTACATGCATTTCCCCTTTTCCCCAACCTTGGAACGGACCGGTGTAAAAGTTCTCATCTTTGCATCGTTCCTTCCATTAAAGGTTCATGATTTCTTTAGGAAAAGGATAACCTTGAACCCTATGTCTCCGATTATCGCTTAAGAATGAGTATGAAGCCTCTATACGAGCTCGACCGTCTTAAAGCGTAGGATTGATGGGCTAAGGACATTCCTTCCTAAAGAACCTCATCTTTGACCAAAAGAGAGTCATTCTCTCGATCACGCAAGTCCCGAGGGTCCCGAGGTTAAAATGCGATGATCACAAGTCATAAGATGAGGACGGGATCATAATCCCAAATACATAAATTCCAAGGAATCCCGAGCGACAACCAACAAATGGTTTGTACGTCCGGAAGACAACTTGGGACATTTCCCCCTTTTACTCTCAAACACATGCACACAAAGAAAGCACGCAAGCAAGCACGATTAATGAAATCTTGGGAGACTTGCTCCGGCAAGGCACTTTGGGTGAACGCCAAACGTTCTTCCCAAGGGGTAACTTAACCTCCGAACCCAAGTAAAACCTTTTTTTCAAAGTTTTGAGGTAATCAAAATGGCGTGGCGACTCCGTTTTTCAAATAACTCGGATGTCTTCAAACTCGCGTGAATTCCAATAAACAAAATTTTGGGCACACATTCACACCATGTTGCTTCTATAAATGGTTTTAGATATTATCTCTCCATTGTTGATAATTTTTCTCATTTTGTGTGGCTATTTCCTATGACCCATAAATCTAATGTTACACAAATCTTTAGCACCTTTAAAATACAAATTGAGAATCAATTATCTAGACGCATCTCTGCTATACATACTGTCAAGACCATTCAAACCGATGGAAGGGGTGAATTCAATAGTCGGGCCTTCGTTTCCTTTCTTCGAAATGTAGGCATAAAACATCAAATTACCTGCCATTACACTCAGCAACAAAATGGGGTAGTAGAACATAAACATCGTCACATAGTCGAAATGGGATTGTGTCTCATGTCTAAAGCCAAAGTTCCCTACAAATTTTGGCTCGAAGCTTTCAATACTGTGGTCTATCTCATAAACCGTCTTCCCATGCGTCAACATAAATTTGTGTCTCCCTATGAGAAATTGTGGAAACGCAAACCTGATTATCGCTTTCTTAAAGTTTTTGGTCGTTCTTGTTTTCCCCATCTTGTTACCACCAATGCTCATAAATTAATGCCAAAATCAACACACTGCATCTTTCTTGGTTATGATAATTCTCAAAAAGGTTATCGTTGCATGGATTTATCGAATGGCAAACTTTATATTTCAAGACATGTGGTATTTGATGAAAGTTCTTTTCCTTGGCAAAATAGAGATACAAATTCTTTGATAACAGGGCCTCAAGATCTATTTACTGGACCTTACTCTCAGACGGATCACTTCAATGGGCCACCTGTTCAGTCTGGTTCATTTCCTCCAAGGCCTACTTCTTCAGCTCATTCGTCTGGTTCCACTGCTAGCTTTCGAACCATGCCCACATCGTCTACTAGGCCTCAACCACAGCAGCCAAATGCATCTACACAGACCAGGCCAGCCTTCAGGAATTCACCAATTCCTTTTCACATGGCTGATTGCTCGACCAGCCTCTCTGACTCTACAGTGTCTATTCCGAGTTCCCAATCTGTTTCAACAGCTGCATCCACACCCTCTGGAGACTCTACAGCTGCACCTTCATCTCCTGGAGTTTTAGAAACTCTTAAAGCTGACACCCAAGTTTCAGATGCCACCAGTAGTACTACTTCATCTCTTAAATTTCGATGCCTGACTGATTTATATGATGATACATCTCCTATTTCTATTGAGTATAGTCTTGTTGCCATCAACAATGATCCTTTCTATGAACCACGCACTTTTAAACAAGCTTCTCAATATCCTCATTGGCAGTCTGCTATGGCTGATGAGATGACTGCTTTGCAGAAAAACAAAACATGGTCTCTTGTTCCGTATCAACCTACCATGAATGTAGTTGGGTGTCGTTGGATCTTTGAGGTAAAACGCAAGGCAGATGGGTCACTTGATCATCATAAGGCTCGCTTAGTTGCTCAGGGGTTCACACAGCAAGCAGTTCTTGATTTTGACGAAACTTTTAGTCCGGTGGTTAAGCCATCTACTATGCGCACTATATTATCCATTGCTCAATGTCGTGATTGGGACATTAAGCAATTATATGTGCGTAATGCCTTTCTTAACGGTTTTCTCCACGAGGAAGTTTACATGAAACAACCTCCTGAGTTTGTTTGCTCTTCCACTCCGACTCATGTTTGCAAGCTGCATAAAGCTCTGTACGGCCTAAAACAGTCACCACGGGCATGGTTTCAGCGACTTCATGACTTTCTCCTTAGTTTTGGCTTCTTCAACAGTCAGTCTGATTCTTCTCTCTTTGTCTGACATTCTTTTGAGTCTACCACAGTGATCTTGGTCTATGTCGATGATATCATTGTTACAGGCTCTTCATCGTCTGCAATCTCTGCGGTCATTGATGCTATTTGTAACACCTTCGTTAGTCGTCGCTTGGGTGATTTAAGTTTCTTCTTGGGCCTTGAGGCAACTCGTAGTCGCAAGACACTATGTCTTGGACAGTCTAGATACGCACGTGACTTGCTTACTCGTTTCAATATGACTGACTGTAAGCCCTGTTCAACTCCCACTATTCCTCATTCACGTCTCTCTAGCCAAGATGGTGAGTTGCTTACCCATCCTACAGTGTACCGGAGTCTTGTTGGCGGACTCCAGTATCTTACATTAACTAGGCCAGACATCGCCTTCGCGGCCAATCAGGTATGTCAGTTCATGCATCAACCTCACACTACACATTTGAAAGCAACCAAGCGGATCCTCCGGTTCGTTAACGGCACCAATGATCTTGGTCTCACTTTTCACCATTTTCCCAATCTTTCGGTCCGTGCATACTCGGATGCTGTTTGAGCAGGGCCCTCGCCACCACCACAGCGGAACTTCGTTGGTTTTCTTATTTGTTTCGTGAGCTACGGATTCCATTTTCCCCACCATCGTTGTTCTCTGACAATCTTTCCGCTCTTCATATGGCTCGTAACCCCGTTTTTCACGCCCGCACTCGGCACATTGAGATTGATTATCACTTTATTCGTGAGTTGGTTAACCGTGAATTTTTAACGTTACACTATATCTCCACCGATGATCAACTTGCCGATGTGTTCACTAAGGGTCTCCCTAAACCATGCTTCCAGGCTCTCTCGGTCAAGCTGCGTCTCCCCTTCGGACGTCTTGCTTGAGGGGGGGGGTATTAGACGAGATATCAATATTGTATAAAGGATCCCATATTCTTAGGTTGTGATTGTATATATGATAGTATCAAATCTTAGCTTAAATAGAGTCCTATATTTCCTAGAATAGTGCCAGGTCTGATGTATATATATGGAGTCTGTAAATCACATTAAATCGTGAAGAAAAACGGTTCCTTCAACCCCAAATCATTTGCGCCAACCTCTGTCTCTCTTTCTCTGCCGTGTTTCCTGTTCTAACACCAACAACGTTTTGTTTTCAGAAATTTCAAGATTACATCTAAACACACAAAAGGGAATCGGGGCAGAACTCGAAAGCCAAGCGATGCAAGGAAAAGGGCTAGTTAGACTTTGATCTCAAGCATTCTCTAATTTTAACAGAGAAGTCCAATGTGTGTCAAGTTCTATTGCAACTGAACAAACCTGTGTGTCAAGTTCTATTGCAACTGAACAAACCTCATAATCCTATAGAGAAAGTTGATTAAGAATTCATTAAATCAGGAATAAAATTATGCCAGAATAATAGTATTTTATAGATTCTAATCTAATATCAAAAAAGATGTAGGCACAATGATAGAGAAAAAAATCAGTTAAAGAACACCAAGATTAACAAAAACCCCGCAAGAAATCTCTGCATAATATTAATATTTTGAGGTGGATCAATATGTGAAAAATAAATCTTTAATAACTTCAAATGGTAAAACCCTAACTCATAATTTTACTTTGAAAACACTAAAAATAAATAAACCCCAATTTAATGGGAAGGATGTTGCAGTTGGATCAATTGCTTTCAAACAGATTCATTTTGTGGAGAGATAGTGAGACAAAAAAAACTCTCTTTATGTCGGCGACAGTGGTCGTGGTGAACAAAAATCTTGAAGCCCTAGCCTGCTAGCCATATCATCTGAGGCCGAGATGGGAGGGGAGGTCGTAGGGGGTTTTCTGGGTCTATGCTTGGCTGGAGGCGACTTCCTCTCAGTACCGGCTTGGCTTCCATATTGTTCACTCACTCGAAGAGGTTGACAGAGAAAGCGTCTCAACACCTTCATCCTGATAGAGTGCATACGGGAGAAGAAATCGACCACAGGAAACAAAAAGAGGTCGAAGGGAAAAGAGAAACTGCTCTCTATCAGCTGTAGGATTAGAGAATTAAAGAAATGATCCAAAGATAGAAATTAAAATTGAAATAAATTGCTCAATCATAGCCGTGGGATAATAGCGGTTATGGATCGATCTCAACCGCTCGTTGTCTAAAGTCAATAGGTGGTTAGGATTGACCATTATTAAATATTAGATTTATTTTAGTTTTGATAGTCCACATTAACATTGTTTTTGATGTACCATACAAATTTTATTTATAGCAATGCTAAAGAACAAATCGTTCTTAAAATGAAGGTAATACAAACGGAGGAAAAATGAGACTTTGACTTCTTTTCTTTACTAGATTTTCTTAATTTTGCTAATCCATCTAAGATGTTTGTTGTACTTTTTCCTTTTGGGCAGAGAAAATAACACATTTGGTCAAATGTGCTTAAAATCCTTGTGTGTTTGGACGTGAGATATTGAGATTACCAAAATCTATATTGATATATTTGCTAGAAAAAATCTTTAATGATATATTCAATCTTTTTATTATTGAGACTTGCAGATGAGTATACCAATTTATATAAATTGATGATATTACACTTCTACTTTAATAAACTCCCTGACAACCCCTTAAACATTTTATACATTTTCAATTTGTCATCCTCAAGCGAACACTTTAGCTTTGTGTTGATGACTCTTCTATGTGTAGACGTATGCACTTATTATGATAATAATTAGGTGTACAAAAAATCTACTCATGTAGTGTACGTTACTAACTTAAATCTAATAATACAGGTTCACGTTTCAATGGGAATACATTTATTATCAATAAACTAAATCTTCATTTGTAAAGAAAATTAGTTAAATTGTATAGACGAGTACCTATTTTTGGGGTTAAAGATTAGAATAATATACGCTACAAGATTAATTATGTTATTACAATTCCATGTGTACCGGTTAGATAACCAAGCATGACGTTTTTTGTATATATTCACCGACAAAATTGGAAAGCATTGATTTCACTCCGCCAACTACACTACGCATCCAACCTTAATCATTTGATGTGCTGGTTATGCCATATGTAGTCATTTAAATTTATAATCTAAAGATTGATTATCACATACTTATCAGCCGGGACATTGACTAAGTAGGCATGGACTTGTGAGCAATCATCTTGCTTATAAATTCAGTGGCCTCTCCTTTAAGCTTCTTCCCACCAATTCTTAAATGGGTACCACATCCATTTAAGAAGCTTACCCTAAATCTCCTTTCTTTCTTTCTTTCTTTTTTCCATTAGAGAAAACTCCAATGCTGGCCGGCCGGACTAGTAGCCTTCCGACGGAGCTCTCTCTCTCTCTTATCTCCAACTAATCTATCTCTGTCTCGATCACAAACACACTCTCTCAGACACTTACACTCTAGAGCTTTCACTTACCAAATTCCGATCAGTTTTTTCTTACATTTTTCAGTTTTGAATGCAAAATTCTTCCATTGTTTTAGAGTTTTTATGGAATATTCTGTTTATAAATTTTCGTTGAAATTTGTTTTGGAACAATGCGAGTTGTACAAAGTCTCAATCAGATATGCTATGGGCAATTTGTAGCATTATCAAAAGGTTGTTGTTCATAGCATTTCAATGAGGTTCTGTATACCCCAATTGTTAGTGTTACACCAGTGTTGCCATTGGTGTTGTCTCCTGTGTTGCCACACCAGTGTTGTCATTGGTGTTGCCTCATATGTTGCCAATGTGCTGACATTTGAAAATGAAGATAGTTACTACATGTTATTCATAAATTACAAAATGATAGTTAATTATTTACATGTGTGCTATTAGTTTGTTGTAATTATGTTTGAACATGTCATGATAATTGTATAAGGCGTGACAAATGATGAAGGAAAGGAAGTTACACATAAATCCTCATTTATGTGTAAAAGTGGAGACCAAGTAAAGTTGTTAGAGACTTATCTATATAGAGGAACCGAAGATAACGTGTATAAGGCTAAAGAAACTTAGAGATACAAGAAATGAAGAAGTAGGTCTTAAAGTATGAGTTTCAAACTTAAAACCAATTGGTGTTAAGGGGAGTGGCCCAGGATCTTTATATATTATAGGCAAGGTTTGTCAGTTCCTAATATGGGATAATAGTAGGCACAATGGCAGGGAAAAAAATTAGTTAAAGAACACCAAGATTAATCAAAACCCAGCAAGAAATCTCTGCATAATATTATTATTTTGAGGTGGATCAATATGTGAAAAATAAATCATTAACAACTTCAAATGGTGAAACCCTAACACATAATTTTACTTTGAAAACACTAAAAATAAAAAAAAACCCCAACTTAATGGGAATGATGTTGCAGTTGGATCAATTGTTTCAAACAGATTCATTTTGTGGAGAGAAAGCGAGACAAAAAAAAAACACTCTTTATGTCGGCAACAGTGGCCGTGGTGAACAAAAATCTTGAAGCCCTAGCCTGCTAGAAATATCATCTGAGGCCGAGATGGGAAGGGAGGTCAGAGGGGGTTGTCTGGGTCTATGCTTGGCTGGAGGCGACTTCCTCTCACTACTGGCTTGGCTTCCATATTGTTCACTCACTCGAAGAGGATGACAGAGAAAGCGTCTCAACACCTTCATCCTGACAGAGTGCATATGGGAGAAGAAATCGACCACAGGAAACAAAAAGAGGTCCAAGGGAAAATAGAAACCGCTCTCTATTAGTCGTAGGATTAGAGAATTAAAGAAATGATCCAAAGATCGAAATTAAAATTGAAATAAATCGCTCAATCATAGCCGTGGGATAATAGCGGTTATGGATCGATCTCAACCGCTCGTTGTCTAAAGTCAATATGTGGTTAGGATTGACCATTATTATATATTAGATTTATTTTAGTTTTGATAGTCCACATTAACATTGTTTTTGATGTAATACAAACGGAGGAAAAATGAGACTTTGACTTCTTTTCTTTACTAGATTTTCTTAATAAACTCCCTGACAAACCCCTAAACATTTTATACATTTTGAATTTGTCATCTTGAAATCTCTAAACATCCTCAAGTGAACACTTTAGCTTTGTGTTGATGACTCTTCTATGTGTAGAAGTATGCACTTATTATGATAGTAATTAGGTGTACAAAAAATCTACTCATGTAGTGTACTTTACTAACTTAAATCTAATAATATAGGTTCACGTTTCAACGGGAATACATTTATTATCAATAAACTAAATCTTCATTCGTAAAGAAATTTAGTTAAATTGTAAAGACGAGTACCTATTTTTGGGGTTAAAGATTAGAATATTATGCGCTGCAAGATTAATTATGTTATTACTGTAAGAACATGGATTAATGTAACATATAAATACTTAATAATATAATGATCAATATTATAATATATGGTATAAAGTATAGAACTCAAAATAATATGTAGAATTCCATAATATAAGTATACCATTAAATGATGGGCATAATGGTAATGTCTTATATATCAATAGGTGTAGTCCCTAAATGAAGTGCCCCTTGGATTCCTATATAAATGCCTATCCATCAAGCCTATGAATCACTAGTTAATTACATTCTCATTCAGCAAAACTCTTCCTAAGTACTTGAAGATCAAAGAGAGTAAAGGGCACTCATCATTTAGAAGATCTACTCTTCCTAAATCAAAGACTATCTTCATATCTTCATCAAGAACAAGAACAAGAACAAGAACAATAATGGAATCACAAGGTACACGCTTTCGTCTTCTTCTTCTTCTTCTTCTTCTTCTTCTTCTTCTTCTTCTTCTTCTTCTTCTCTTCTTAATCTAGTTATGAGACGGTTCATGGTTAATGAATCGTTTAATGTTCCAACAATTGGTATCAGAGCCTACTCATATACTAGATTGAGTTTGAAATTCTTATAAAGCCTTATGCTTTAATTCTTGTATGATTTCATTTAGTTTTTGTTCTTGTTCATGATACTCATCTTGTCTAAGAGTATTATATTCATAAACTTCATTCTATTTCTGATTTTGGTTTACTCAAAGGCTTTCAATTCTTAATGTAAGATTATCCTATTTTGGACATAGCCACCATCATTTGATGCGTTGTGAGTTTGTTCAAATGTATAGCCACACATTTTAAAATGTGATGTGAGTATAAGGATCTATTTGGTTCAAAACTGTTCATAAAAGGGTTCAAAACTGTTCATAAAAGGGTGTTAAAAATGGCGACTTTTCGTCAAATCTGGGCACTGGGCACATGGGCGGTCGCCCATCTTGATCTGGGCGGTCGCCCATGTGTACAGCAACTTCAATGCCTATGAAATGCAGCTTGGGCGGTCGCCCATCTTGACCTGGGCGGTCGCCCATGTGTACAGCGACTTTAAAATTTGTGGAATTGAAGCTTGGGCGGTCGCCCACCTTGACCTGCACAGCCGCCCATGTGTGCAGAAGCTTCAATGTTTATAGAACTGCAATTTTTTGGTCATTCATACCCTTTTGGTCTTTTGTGATAATTTGTTAGTAAATTATAGTATCTGGACACCAGTCGCGCTTCGGCGGTTCTTAGAGTTATCGAACTTTAAGAATGGACGGGTAGAACAAAAGGATACTATCTTTTAATAATAAATTTCACTTATTTATTTACCCTTTAAATTTTCAGAAATAACCTTAAGGCCTTTTGTTTCCGATTAATTATATCCTTAACATTTTGGACATAATTAACATGCTTGTTTCCCAAAGGAGACCTTGTTGATTAAATTCAAACTTGTTAAAAGATGAATGTAAATATTGATATGTGATAACATGCTTGTTTCCCAAAGAAGACCTTGTTGTTGACTAAGTATTTACATTCATGGGGTAATAATTGAACTAAACTTTTGGTCATTTTAAATGCTGTGAACCATCCCAAAGGAAGGCGGGTGTTTAAAGTGAATTGTTTATATTCTTTATTGCCGGGAAACAAGTACCTTAAACTTTAGGACACTTTTGTACTTGATCCGGCCCAAAGGAAGGCAAGTATTTAAAGTGTATTGTTTAAAGCTATCGAAAATCAAGCAGTTGTGCCTGAAATTCGACAAGAACATAATATTCAAAATGACGTTAATTCTCCTATTAATGAACAACATGAAAATGTTGATGAGGAAATTCAACACCCTCAAAATCAAGAAGAACCGGTGCCATTAAGAAGATCTAATAGAGCAAGAAGGAGTGCTATACCGGATTATTATGATGTGTATCTTGCCGAAAATGAGGAACTGTTAGGTTTAGTGGGAGATGAGCCAATCACCTTCCATGAAGCCATTAGTGGTCCAAATTCTCATAAGTGGATTGATGCCATAAATGAAGAGTTAAAATCCATGAATGACAATAACGTTTGGGATCTTGTCCCATTACCTAAGAATGTGAAACCCATTGGGTGTAAATGGGTCTTTAAGACCAAAAGGGATTCACAAGGTAATGTGGAAAGACATAAGGCTCGTCTTGTCGCTAAAGGGTTTACTCAAAAAGAAGGCATTGATTACAAAGAAACATTTTCACCGGTATCCTCTAAAAATGCTTTTAGGATCATTATGGCTTTAGTGGCACATTTTGACCTTGAGCTTCATCAAATGGATGTAAAGACAGCTTTTCTCAATGGCGACATTGAGGAAACTATCTATATGAAGAAACCAGAAATGGTGACTGATTCGGATCAAACTAGTCAACTAGTTTGTAAACTTAAGAAATCCATTTATGGGCTCAAGCAAGCATCTCGTCAATGGTACTTAAAATTTAACCAATTTATTCTTTCATTTGGCTTTGAAATGAATCTTGGTGAAGATTGTGTGTACCATAAGTTCAGTGGGAGTAGGTTTATATTTTTGGTCTTATATGTGGATGACATTTTACTTGCTAGTAATGATAAGGACCTTCTTAAGGAAACTAAGAAATTTCTCTCAAATAAATTTGAGATGAAAGATCTTGGAGAAGCTTCTTTTGTATTAGGAATCCAAATACATCGTGATCGCTCACGAGGTATGTTAGGATTATCACAAAAGAACTATATAGAGAAGGTATTACAAAGGTTTAGCATGGAAAATTGTAAACCACATGACACCCCGGTCTCTAAGGGAGATAAGTTCAGTTTAAATCAATGTCCTAAAAATAATCTTGAATCCAAGTATATGGAAAATATCCCTTACGCATCCGCAAAGAGGAAGCCTAATGTATGCTCAAGTCTCGTACTCGCCCGCATCTTGCCTTTATTGTTGGCATGCTTGGGCGATATCAAAGCAATCCGGGAAGAGAACATTGGGTCGCAGCCAAAAGAGTGATGTGATACTTACAAAACACGAAGAACTACATGCTTACATATACAAAGTCGGATCATCTTCAGATCATTGGTTTTTCCGATTCCGACTTTGCTGGATGCCAAGATAGTCGCAAATCGACATCGGGTTATGTCTTCACTTTGGCCGGTGGAGCGATATCTTGGAGAAGTGCCAAGCAAACATTAGTTACTACTTCCACCATGGAAGCCGAATTTGTTGCTTGCTATGAGGCATCCAATCAAGCTATATGGCTGCGTAAATTTATTGAAGGACTGCAGATTGTCAAAGGTGTTGAAAGACCACTTAAGTTATATTGTGACAATCGGGCCGCGGTATTGTACTCCAACAACAACAAGAGTTCATCTAAATCTAAGCATATAGATATTAAGTTTCTTGTTGTGAGAGAGAGAGTACAAAATGAACAAATTGAAATAGAACTTATTGGTACAAACTCCATGTTAGCGGATCCATTTACTAAGGCATTATCTCCTTTAGTATTTCACGAGCATGTTGCTCATATGGGTGTAATGACTTTTGATAATGCTTAAATCAGTGGGAGTTCTTAATGTTTCCTATTTCCTTGTGTTGTTTTATTTAAATCGATCTCATTTGGTTAAAGTAGGACTAGTTGGAGAATATATATATACGTTCTTCATATATATTCATTAATATTCCATGCTACATATCTATACTTAATCTATGTCATTTAGTTGGATATATATATATGTGATTAATGTGGGTTTAGTTGCGAATCAATTACAACGAATGCCCCTTTAGTCCTTATACTTATATGACTAATGGACGGGATTGTTTTCGAATGACAACAAAGTGCATATAAGGGTTGTCATTTGTGTTATAAATATGATTTAAGAAATTTATTAAGTGAAGGTATATGTTATAATAATCCAAGTGGGAGACTGTAAGAACATGGATTAATGTAACATATAAATACTTAATAATATAATGATCAATATTATAATATATGATATAAAGTATAAAACTCAAAATAATATGTAGAATTCCATAATATAAGTATACCATTAAATGATGGGCATAATGGTAATGTCTTATATATCAATAGGTGTAGTCCCTAAATGAAGTGCCCCTTGGATTTCTATATAAAGGCCTATCCATCAAGCCTATGAATCACTAGTTAATTACATTCTCATTCAGTCAAAACTCTTCCTAAGTACTTGAAGATCAAAGAAAGTAAAGGGCACTCATCATTTAGAAGATCTACTCTTCCTAAATCAAAGACTATCTTCATATCTTCATCAAGAACAAGAACAAGAACAAGAACAAGAACAAGAACAAGAACAATAATGGAATCACAAGGTACACGCTTTCGTCTTCTTCTTCTTCTTCTCTTCTTAATCTAGTTATGAGACGGTTCATGGTTAATGAATCGTTTAATGTTCCAACAATTACAATTCCACGTGTGCCGGTTAGATAACCAAGCATGACGTTTTTGGTATATATTCACAGACAAAATTGGAAAGCATTGATTTCACTCCGCCAACTACACTACGCATCCAACCTTAATCATTTGATGTGCTGGTCATATAAAGCTATAATCTAAAGATTGATTATCACGTACTTATCAGCTGGGACAATATAGTTTGACTAAATAGGCATGGAACATATACTACTTGTGAATATTACTATGTTTATACAAAACATTAGCCATCTATAATCGAGGAAAGCTTGTTGATTAAGTGGGATGGAAGGAAGCGAATATTATTACTTGAGATTAGAAAGGTAGTATTAAAATTTATATACAATTAATAGATCTGGATAATATTTGTTTTGATAAACTATGAAGTCTAGGCTACAAGCTGAGAATATTACTTTAACACAAACCATTAACAAGCTATAATGAAAGTAAATGAGTCAGTTAAGCAGGCTTAAAAAAAGAGAGAATAAGGTTAGTTGATCAGAATGTATGAGGATTAGAATGAAACTTAATAAACTTGTTGGTTCATATTAGTATAATCTATTACTTGAGGGACCGATCAATACATAATATAGGCAAAGTCTAAGGACTTGTGAACAATCATCTTGCATTATAAATAGTGAAGCCTGTCCTTCAGTTTCACCACACCAATTCCATTTAACAATCTTCCCCTTGATAACCTCTTTCTTAAGTACATCTCTTCCCACATCCCTTTCTCTCTCCAGATTTCTCTCTCTCTCACACACACACACCAAACACTCAACACCTTTCACTTACCAATTTCAGATCAGTCATTTCATACATTTTCTGTTTTCAATGCATATATTTTGCTATGAGGGCCATTTTCAGTTTAAAAATGGTCATACAATGTCTATATCAGATATGCTATGAAACATCCTTAGCATTATCAAAAGGTCGTTGTTCAAAGCATTTCAAGGAGGTTTTGGTATACCCCAATTATTTTTGGGTATATCGGAAGCTTTGAACCTACAATATCCCAAATTATTTCCCCATCACCATTTCCACCTCTATATGCATCTAGCTTTCTTTTCCCCTTATCTATTTTTCTTCTGGTATCAGTCGTCTTACCTTTCAATAAATCTTCCAAGGCATGTGCTACATCTTTGTCAGATGATGTAACTTAAAACATATCTGTAGATGCCTTTGATGGCATAGGGACTATCGGAAACTCCAATCGATGAATTTCGTTGGATTTACTCTGATCTATAACTGGTTGAGAAGAGATATTGGGATTATCAAATTATCTGTTCAAAAGGAGAGTCTTCACATTCTATCCATCTAACTGTTAAGTAGATTATCAGGACTTATGTATACATGTGTTAATGCAAAAACCTCTGATTTAGCAATATCCAATATTTTTGGCCGTTTGTTTTTGTTTTTGTTGTTGTTGTTGATGATGTTGAAGGTTGGATGTATTTTTGTTATTGAGTATTAATTGAAGAAGATTTTTTTTATTAATGTGAATGTAACTTGATGGAAATATATACATATAACAAGTTCTAGGATTACCTCGTAGGATTAAATCCGAAGCTCGTTGTGCAAAAGAATTATGCTTGTGATACGAACCCTTGATTATCTCGATCGATCCTGCAATCACCACGCATTTCTCGTCCAATCAATATTACTGATATTGATAATGTATTCCACTCTCAAATCCATGGTAGCTTAGAGAAGGCAATCCAATCGAGATAATATATTGGGAGAGATATATTTTTCACGTGCAATATTATGAGGGTAAAGACCCTTTATATAGTTAACTTGGCCACAATCACAATCCAACAAGAACTTGGTAGTATCCTATTTTTAACGTATCAAGATAGGTACCAAGTGTCCAAGTCGAACATCTCTCACTCGTTCAAAATAGGAATGCCTCTCATACCACAATACATTCTCAAGGCCCATGCAATGTTGATCTGTTCATACACGAACTGAGGCGTGTGACCAGACAAGGAAAGTATAAAAAGGGTAGGAGTGTTATATCAAAAACCATCTACCAACATAGCACGTCCTGTTAGTAAAAAAATATCTTCAATGCCCTAGACAATATGATTATATCAATTTAAACACCTTTAACCCCTCATAAACGATGCTTAAACCCCAATCAGTTTACGTGCTCAAGATCATCCTTTTGAACCGTATGTTCAATATGATCCTCCGGATATTGAGTCAATAAACATAGATCTATATCATAATTGTCTTCCTTATACGCTCATTCCAATCATCTTTAGATTAACAACTTTTCAGCAATGCTCCGCGAGGCTGATTGTAAGTGCAAAGACCTTTGGTCGACATGCCAAAGTAGCATCATTAATCTTTAGATTATTAACATAGTTCTAAGTCACATAGGCCATAAATGTGATCACCTATTAATCACTAGAACTCACACAGTGATGAAGCAGAGATTATTCAATCACTTTCTGAGGTCGTATTATAATCACATACAGTATAAAATGTATGCTACGACGAAACTCCTACTCAAATTGGGCATGTTATACTCTAATGTCGTATGAATCTTAGACTAAATGCCCTTACGACATCTAACCTGTGTCCTTGAAAGCAGTCACCCTCATAGTGAAAAATCGCGGCACCCGAATCCCTCCTAGCACCTCGGCCTCGTCTAAGCGGGCGCCTAGCCTTCTTTTTAGAACACTGGCCATATGTATTGCTTGTTTTATAAACTTTGTAATTTTAAAGTCGTTGCATGTGTGGGATTGTACTTATAGTTAGTTGTACAAGAGTTAGATACACCCTTGTTGTGGTTATCGTTGTTGTGCAAGAGTTGTGCATGATTTAGGGTTTGTATTGTTGTGTGTTAAAAGATTTTTTTATTTATAATTTTTTTGTTATTGATGTCATATAGACGCCATTCTTGACCTAGTGAGTCCCAATAGGGGCTTATTTTTGTTGGTGTGATATGAACCATCAAAAACATTAGTAACAATGTCTTACGTTTACTGCGGATGATTAATTTGCATAATTTAATTTGGTCAGTTTATTTGAGTTGACAAAAATGTAAATTCAATTTTTTTTTTTTGGAATGAACGTCTCTCTCTCTCCGTTTAAGAAAGATAGTCTCATTTTTTATTTCATGATTAATTTGATCAAAATTGCTCAAAAATATATATAAAAATCTTAATGAGATTATAAAAGTAGTACTAATTGATAATATTATCAATAATAATATTTTTAAAATTTTATTAATATAATTTTCTTATAATAACGGTTAGAATTTTGGATTTGAAAAAGTGGTATTCGACTTACTTTTCACCAAAAAAATTCATTAGGTTTCATTTTATTTAAATGGAGATTAATTGCATATTTGTAATCTAAACTAGGTATGAACCCGTGCTACGCATGATATTTTATATCTAATTATATTTTTTTGTCGATTAAAATAATTGTTTTATATATTTTAATTTCTTTTTATAACTCATAATTAAAATGAAATCAACTTTATTTATTTTATTATTGTGAGTAGTTTTTAGTTAAGAAAATTAAATAAAGGTATTATAGGTGTCTATGGATAGCATTGATAAATGCTTGAGATCCTTGTAGGAGAGAGATGAAGAACGAATTTAGAGAGAGAATTAGGGTTGTTTTGTGTCTTTTTTATAGGAGAGAATCCAACAAAATGTGTGTAGGAGAAGGTTTGATTCAAGGTCCATGAATACATGGGAGGACCCAAGAAAGGAGTTGTAAGTATGGTAGGAAATAAATAGAAAGGTTCTAGGAAGGCCTATATTAGGGCCAAAGAAAGAGATCAAGACGGATAAGGAAAGTGAATCTGCACATCTTACAGAGAAGATGTCTCGTGCGAGACATGTAGTCTCATGCGAGACATCAAGCAAGATTTTACTATCTTGTCCTCTTCAGTTATTCTGTTAGTTAGTTAACTCTAAAACTAACAAAGTTAGTCAAAACCTATCGAAACGTGGCGAAACTAATGAGCTTTTATCAAAACACAAATGCGAGACAAAGAGTAGTGTAATCATGTATTAATGTGTTAAGAATGTTGCGTCTACAAAGAGCCATTTTGCTTGCTTCCAGGAAACCAAAGCAACTTTCTAGGCCAAGGATTTTCAAAGGTTCTTCTAAGGAATATAAGGAGATTCAATATGCCGGTTGTTAAGACTCCAAAGCACATTATAAGTCTTGTCCGTGTTAAAGAACTCTCCTTTGCTTGGCGCCCAAACCCAGGAAACTTGCCTTGAATAGAGAGGCCAAGGAACACCCATTAAATTTTCAAGAACAAAGGGAGGGAGATAGTGTTTTAACACTTCAAATTTCCAAGATGTCTGACTCCTATATTTATCCACCGTGTGAGATAACCAAGATACAAGATTTGGTTTAGATACTAACTCATAGAGTTTTGAATCATTTAGCAAACAATCCATCCAAAGAAGAGTCTCCTTCCCATTACCTTTATTTCCCTTGCTCATCCTTGTTTAAAGCTAGAAGTCTTCCTAACTCTTCATGGATATGGAAAATTTTGGTCAAACTTCTCCCTATTTTACATTCAGGTCTTTTGACGTGTGTGCCTGGTTTCTTGGGCTATAGTACATTGACTAAAGAGGCATATTTTTTGTCACTATTGTTGGCAAGATGTCCTTTTTATATTTTATATTAGGAGTGTATCTTTTTTAATTTGTTTAATTCTTTATTTTATTGGGTAATTTAGAATAATAGTTTAATATTCAGCCATATGAAAAATTCATAAAATTTCACGGTTTATCGAAAAATTCATGAAAACTCATTGTTGTTCAAAAGACAAGAGTACCTCTACAGTTCGCTCCTATATCTAAGTTATAATATAATAATTACTCTTATATATAAGGTATAAGAGCAAACAAATCGCAATTTTTCACATTTTTAAAAAAATCATAAAAAAGTCTCATAATTTATTAATTAATATGTCCGCTCCTATACCTAAACATAATGTATAAGATTATAACTACTCTTATATTTAGTTATAAGAGTAATTTTTTTCATATTTTTCACATTTCTTCAAAAATTATTAAAATATTTCATTTTTTATCAACCAATCCGCTCATATAATAAGGTGTAATACTAGAATTACTCTTATACACCTAAGGTATAATAGTATTTTTTATGAGAAGTTTTGCCACTCCATATCATAACTCTTCGCCAAACCAAAATGAATCACTAATGATATAGTATAAATATCATTGTATAAATATATGTAACCTACCGGATTTGCAGTCAGATTTTGATGTTGCTATCTTTTTTCTAAAGTTTAGTTTCTCTCTTCTGTGCCGTGCACGATTCGACGATAATTAAATATCTATTACTGATAATTGTGTTCGATTCAACCGTGATAGATTTATGTGTTTCATTATGTTGTGTCAATATAAGTATCGAAAACACTATAAATTATTTGTCATTTTGAGAATAAAACAAAGTAGAACTTTTAGTCTGTGACGAAGGGAGTCATGGGTGTAGGATTTTAATTATCTACATGAAATTCTGAAGTTATTATCTTTTTGCATCAATCACGCCTTTTAGAAAGATAATACGATGGAAAGATATTTTTTAGATCTTGTATTGAAAAAAACCCCTTCGTTACATAATAATAATACACATATATATATATGATCATATTTTCATATTTTTTTCATTAAATTAAATAAATTAATTCAAAAGTAGTGCACTTGTGATATAAGCATCGTTCACTATTCCGATTTTTAATATAGAGTCCCGTTGTTGAATTGCATTAGATTTCTTTGGCTTCCACATTAAGACAAAAGTCATGAGGTTTATGACATTATTTTGGTATTAGCCTTTGAAAGGCCCTGTTTACTTGATCAACTAAAAGAAGATCAGGCAGTTAAGCTTTGGCAGCTAAGATTAATTCTTAGCTGTCAAATGTTAACTGATTAGAAAACAAGAGTGTAATGTGCAGCGAAATAAATAAATTGAAATAATGTAAAGACAAAGTGATTAGTGTAAGTGTGTGTGAGTGAGTGTGTGTTTGTGTGTGAAAATACCATAAGACACAAGAATTTTAAGGTGGTTCAGAGTTCACTCCTCCTACGTCTACCCCCACTGTCAATCTTGACAAGTGAGCTCAATCAACTATACTCTAGGTCACTTTAAGAGTTACAAAGATTGAGAAGGCAAGTTCCTTGAACTTCCTCTTCCTAATTAGTACGGTCAATTAGGGATTTGCTTCTTAATAAGCAAATTTTGGATTATACACTTAAAGTACACTCTTAAGTGTTTACAACTTTTGAATTATATACTTGAATTTTGATCTCAAGTTCCTGTGGTTTTTGACTAACTGGTTTGGTGTTGTTTCCCAGGTGGCAAAAGGTTGTGTGTTGAGGGGCTTAAGAAGGGTTGTAAAAGAATGGTAAAGGGTGTAAGGAAGGGTTGCAGAAGGTTATATGAGGGGTGTAAAATGGCTAAGTGTAAGGGGGTGTTAGGAAGGGTTGCAGAAGGTTATCAAAGGAGTTAAGAAGGGTTGTAATGGAATGGTAAAGAAGGGGTTAAGAGGCAGTGATAGTGGAAGGGCTTCACTTTAGTTTATAGTGAAAGAGAGGAAGTAGCCGTTGAAGATTTATTCTTGTTGGGGCTTCAATGCAATATTCAATGCAATTGACTCAAAGTTGTTGTCATAATTTCCATGTTTTATGCAAACATGTTTTCTTCTTCTCTTGTGTGAACACAAGGCTTTATAGTTAAAGAGAGGAAGTAGCCGTTGAAGATTTATTCTTGTTGGGGCTTCAATGCAATATTCAATGCAATTGACTCAAAGTGGTTGTCATAATTTCCATGTTTATGCAAACATGTTTTCTTCTTCTCATGTGTAAACACAAGGCTCTGCTGGCTATATCTCCATTTGCAATTCCAAGTTCACTGATGATAAACATGTTTTCACTTTGAGACCTTAGCTTTTGATAATCGTTGTCTCTCCCTTTTGGTAGTCCGGATAAAGGTTTTTACCGGGTGGTTGGATGCAAAATCCGATTGCATATTCTCGAACATCATCATATTAGCTTTCCAAAAAGTCTAATATTGAATATTTTGTGGCCTTGATAAGAGGTGAAAATCAATGTTGAAAAAATGGGGAACTTGGAGGGGCCTTCATGTAACATATGCAACTTTCCTCTCTTGACACTTTAGACCATTTAACAATGTCCCGTTAAATGATCAATCTTCATCAAAACACAAAGTTAGGTCCTGACAGCCTTAACCAAACAACCTCTTAAAATTTTCTTTTTCGGTTACAACTACTTTAACCTTGCTATAATCGTCAACAATTATTATGGTTTCGAAAAAATAGTCGTATTTTAATTTCATTATTAATTTAATTGTGTTTTAAAATAAATAGAAATTATGTACTTTTTAAATCATTAAAAAAAATACTAATCCCTCAATCCTAAAAGATATATATTTAAAAAATAAATCCATATGAATGTATATTGTGAAAAAAAAAACTGTCCTTAAATATAAATTTTAAATAAGGACATCAAATTGAAGTACAATAAGTAGATTATATACACAAGTTCACAAGTTCTCTTAAAGTTCATACAGTAGAATAATCGTAGGCACAAAATTCTGAATTGATGGTTAAGAGACATAATTATATTAACTGATCACTACAAATTGAACATTTATTTTTGGACAAAAGGAAAATAAGATAAAATTAAATGCTTTCTCCGTTTCGTCCGAAAAGACACAAAGTTAGTCTTGCATGGGAATTAAGTACAGTATGTAGTGGAGTAAGTGTTGTTAGTAGAAAAAGTGAGTTAGGAAAGATAAAGTAGGATAGGGGATGGTAACTGTATAGTTATTGTGAATATGACAAGTGGATCCCATAAATTAAAAAAGTATACAAATGTATTCATTTTGGGTGTCTTTTTAAATGATACATCCAAAATATAAATTTGTGTCTTTTCGAGTGAGACGGAGGGAGTATTCATTTTGGGTTGAGAAAATAATATCTTGGTCAAATGTGCATAAAATCCTTGCGTGTTTTGACTATGAGATTACAAAAAAAAAACTTTTGTTTTATTTTTTCAAGATTTTTCATATCTCAGTGTAATTGTAGAAGTAACTTTCATGGGAGACCTTTTGCAGAGATAAGTAAACCAATTTATACAAATTGTTGTTATTGTACTTCTACTTTAATAAACTCTTTTACAACCCCTGCCTTCTATAAAGGAGCCATGCTCATTTTATACATTGTCATAAAAGAAACATGTTGCTCAAGAGTTATGCCCATTGTATACATTGTTGTATGCATATATGTATTTGTTATAAAATACTTTTGCGGTGTTTCCTTATTCGGAACCTACTAATACGGGTTCTCGTTCCAAAAAATATATATTTATTTTTAATCAACCAAATCTCATTTTTTAAGGAAATTTACTTAAGATATACGTAAGAGTACCGATTTATGATGTTTTTATTAGAAGAGTCCAACAAGATTAATTATGTTATTATAGCTCCACGTGTACAAATCAATGATTAGAAAGCTTTGATTTTACCCTGGCTACCACACTACGCGTCCAATCCTAAACATTAATTAGTGTGCTAGTTATGCCCTATCTAGATCTATAGAGTTATAATCTAATATGGATCATCATGTACTTATTAGTCGTGGACATTATATTGTTTGAGCAACTAAACAGGGAGCTTATACTACTTGTGGTTTGTTATATCAAAGAAATAAGCCTACAACTGATGAAAAGTGAACAAGTTTAGTTAATCAGATTTTACAAGTGTTTGAATGAAATTTAATAATCTTGTTGGTTCATTTTAGTATAATATAGTCCTTGGGGGACTTGTCAAATTAAGGAATATGCAAGTTCTAAGGACTTGTGAGCAATCATCTTGCTTATAAATTCAGTGGCCTCTCCTTTAAGTTTCTTTCCACCATTTCTTAAATGGGTACCACATCCATTTAAGAAGCTTACCCTAAATCTCCTTTCTTTCTTTTTTTTTTTCCATTAGAGAAAACTCCAACGCTGGCCGGCCGGACTAGTGGCCTTCCGACGGAGCTCTCTCTCTCTCTCTCTTATCTCCAACTAATCTATCTCTGTCTTGATCACAAACATACTCTCAGACACTTACACTCTAGAGCTTTCACTTACCAAATTCTGATATGTTTTTTCTTACATTTTTCAGTTTTGAATGCAAAATTCTTCCATTGTTTTAGAGTTTTCATGGAATATTCTGTTTATAAATTTTCTATAAAATTTGTTTTGGAACAATGCGAGTTGTACAAAGTCTCAATCATGTATGCTATGGGCAATTTGTAGCATTATCAAAAGGTTGTTGTTCATAACATTTCAATGAGGTTCTGTATACCCCAATTGTTAGTGTTACACTAGTGTTGCCATTGGTGTTGTCTCCTCTGTTGCCACACCAGTGTTGTCATTGGTGTTGCCTCATGTGTTGCCAATGTGCTGATATTTGAAAATGAGGATAGTTTCTACATGTTATTCATAAATTACAAAGTGATAGTTAATTATTTACATGTGTGCTATTAGTTTGTTGGAATTATGTTTGAACATGTCATGATAATTGTACAAGGCGTGACAAATGATGATGTAAAGGAAGTTACACATAAATCCTCATTTATGTGTAAAAGTGTAGACCAAGAAGTTTTTAGAGACTTATCTATATATAGGGACTGAAGATAACGTGTATAAGGCTAAAGAAACTTAGAGGTACAAGAAATGAAGCAAGGGAAGACCTAGTCTCCCTACAAACATGGAAGGTGGATCTAAAAGTGGATTTTTTCTCTCATGGTCATTTTCTTCCGGCAAGATTGAGTAGGCTCCAAGTTCTAGGAGCCTATATAAGTGCAAGCATACATCATCTACAATGTACCCATTCCAGAAGTTAGATCTTCACAAGTTAGAACATAGCTCCACAGTGTTGTCCCATGCGCTGACAACACTCTATCCAACACCAGTGAGTGTGAGAGCCCACACTCGAAATTCCCGTCGTCGTGTAAAATGGCGAGTTTCTCGTGCTAAGTGTGCGTTGAATGCACTCGGTTTCTCATAATGGTACCCTTGGAGTTTTGAAACAAGCAAGAGTCGCCACCTCGTTTATTTTGCAAAGGAAAACGAAAGCAAAACCTTTTAGAGAAAAGTGGGTTCGGGGGCTAAGTTACGAGAAGGGAAGGTGTTAGGCACCCTCCTCGTCCTTTCGGTCTCTAGCATGCACGCTGTCCTAGATTGATTTTAATTTGCCTTTTCAAAATGCCTTTTATGCCCTAACTTTAGAAAATATGTGTTTATGTACACGGGAGTCTCCTAATCTAGGTATGTTCATTTGATCGCAACCGGGAATCAGTTTGGATGGATTCCCGATTGGTTTTGAAAATAGTTTGAATCACATTGAGAAAAAGAAAACAGGTAAAGGGGAGAGGGGGTTACGTACAAACTATACAAATTATACACAAAAGATGGGAGACAAATCCCATGAATAAATGAATGTCCAAGCCAAGACATGTTGTGGTTCAAGGACTGCTGCAGATTCTCATGTTAATGTACCTGTCCAAAACTAATCCAAATCCAGAAACAAAACTTGGGATTGACTCCCAACATGTTAGAGAACACATATGAATATTTGTAGGATTTATGGATTAATTCATGAAGCTGAAATCATGCCATGAACACAGAAGTCAAATCTGCCCAGAACAGGAAAACAGAGCACATCTCATTTTGATTCGAAATTTACATTATGAAGACATGCAAATCCTGGAAAACTCGAAACATGAAAGTTGAATAACACACATCAAATATGAATCCTGGGAAGTTTGAAGTCTATAAAACAAGTTTAAAGGTTTCAAAACACCTCTGACATCTAATGTCAGAAACAGGACAGCTTCAATTCTGAGAGCATGCACTTGAATAAAAATGGAAAAAGGTCTTTCCTGAGGTCACAAAATTATTTAAAAGGCCTGAGTATTTTCCTTATCATGTTAAGAACAAATTTCGTTCTATAACTCAAACCCAGAAATCAAGTGTAGTTCATGTTCATTGCATGGAAAGACAAAGTGGTCAGCAACAGAATCTACTGGACAGCAGACATAGATCATGGAAACAAGCTTCAAAACATGATTTAAACATGGAATTAGACCTTGAAACTGAGTATGCAAGTACTCTAACATGTTATGAACATTATCAAGTGTTTATTTATGAACAAATGTGGACCAAAACTCAGATAATCATGAGAGAGCATGAAGTGGACAGATTGTGAGCACTTTGAAAGAAATTCCATTTGCATGCTTGAAACCTTCATTTAAAGCTTGGAGATGAACATGAAATGAACATGCAACATATATATACAAGATGGATCAGAAGTTTGAGCATTTACAACATATTTACATGGAGATTACAAGCCTTAAATATGAATTACATCAAGGGAAAATGGGGATCTAGCCATCTAATGACTAGACCCCAAACTAAACCATGCAAAGACTTACATTTCTTACTACTTACATAGAGAATTCTTACCTAGTTTAGGTGGGTGAGGGTGTGCTTCCTTTGCTTCCAAGGGAAGGCTTTTTTTTTTTATGTTTGTTTGAGAGTGTTTGAGTGTACTTGAATGTGTTTGTGTTTGAAGTTGTGTTTGTGTTTGAAGTAGTGTTTGTTTGTGGTGGTTTGAGGTGGTTTGATTTGTTGTGGTTGATGAAGGTTGGATTGATCAGTTGTGGTGGAAAATGTGGTGGTTTAAATGAAGGCTAAGGTAGAAAAAGAGAATGGAGAGGACAGTGTAAGTAGAGTAGAAAGAAGAGTGTGTAGAATAGAGAGAAGTGTTTCCTTGAAAAAAATGTAATGTGGCTGTCCAAAGAAAAAGTCCCCTTTTAAAATAAGGAGGAAGGAGATAGTAATAGAGAGGGTCTTGGAAGTGACGCCTGGGAGGTCTCACAAGGCTGGCCATAGAATGGTGTTTGGAGTCAAACAAGAAATTGTAGCACCATTGTGGCAATAGTTGGGAAGGCAAATGGAAAAAACCCATGTTTACTTCATTTTGGAAAAGAAAAAGGTCACATGCTCCCAGCTTGTTGTGATTTGTCCCTCTGTTTGCCCATTTTTGCTTCAACAACAAATCATTCATTATTTGGTTCCGCAACTGCTCCGGTGCGCGCACTTCAATGTCTCGGTTGTCCGCGAGCCAAACGTCAAAGTTGCTTGAAATAATTTTGCAGTCACAACAATATATCTGAAATTCTTTAATGAGCAAGTAATATCATAATATAATTTTTTTAATGCACAAAATGGTCGGTAAAGGACTGTTTTGACGTTTCGGGTCTCGGTCCGGGGTCCCGGGGTCCGTATTTTTGTAAATATGTTCGTTTACTCGATTTTTCGTCCTGATTAAGAATTTGGAATCCGTTTTTCCAAATCATGCACCGATAAGGCGAACGGACTTCCCGCGTGGCCAAATCGAGGCTTTTAGGTCAATTGCAAGGGTTTAGACCAATTAACAAGGTCCGTCGGGGGGTGCGAGATCGGGGTGTCTACAGAGCCCCTCGGCGAATCTCCTTGTAAAGTAAAGGGGATTCGACGATCACTAAGAGACAACGATCTCGGCTAGGTTAACGGCTGGGCCCAAAGTAGGGCTTCCTACGTATCCCTTGCGGGAATCAAGCCTCCGTAGTTCTACTCAATCACACTTCAAACACAAGTATGGTCGAACTTGGGCGCCCAAGTTTCCTACGTATCCCGCGCGGGAATCAGACCAAACGTAGTTCGGCTTACTGTTGGAGAGGAAAAGACTTCTAGGCGTCTCAGTATCCTATCGGTCAAGTCTCAGGATGCATTGAGATCATGATCTCTTTGCTGGGGATTTCAAGTGATAAGCTTTTAGACGGAAGGGGTGGTCGTGCCTGAGGTGACAGGCTGCCTACGTATCTCGCATGAGAATCAGACCAGTCGCGTAGTTCAACAAAGTAATCAAGGTAATCATTAGAGAGGTCAAATTCGGGGTGACCGAGCAGACCAGAAGTAGCATGAGAGAGTTCGAATTCGGGGTGACCGAACGAACCAAGAGCAACATGATAAGGGTCAAATTCAGGGTGACTGAACAGACAAAAAGTAACATGATAGGGGTCAAATTCGGGGTGACCGAATAGACCAAGAGTAACATGAGAGGATGATTGAAATTATGATGTATGATGATGATTATGATATGGCGGAAGTTGTAGCATGAAGAGATGACAAAGTAATTGTATCCAAGTGTTTCTCAAAGTAAACAGACTACATGCATGTAACCTTACTAAAAACAAATTCGAGGATACGCTGCAAGTCATTGTTGATGATGAATGGCGATTGATTTGCCATGAATGCCGTGTGATGAGATTTTTGATTCCTATGCTTCAATCGCAGGGAACAAGCTTCTTGCAGGTCGAGACATGATTTGTTGTTCGGGTTCCAGCTTTGTACCTGGGGTGATAGGCTGCTTACGTTTTCCGCATGGGAATCAGACCAAACGTAGTTCGAGTCACATAAGACTCGAGAAGGAACTTGATTGAATGAGATTTTGAAAAAGGTGTGGTCGTACCTGATGTGACAGGTTGCCTACGTATCCTGCATGGGAATCAGACCAAACGTAGTTTGAATCACTTAAGACTCGAGAAGGAACTTGATTGATTGAGATTTTGAAAGAGGTGTTTGAGATCGGTTAAGATTTTGACAAAGGTGCGGTCGTGCCTGAGGTGACAGGCTGCCTACGTATCCCGCATGGGAATCAGACCAAACGTAGTTCGAGTCACTTAAGACTCGAGAAGGAAAAAAGGCGTTTGAGATCGGTTAAGATTTTGACAAAGGTCTGGTCGTACCTGAGGTGACAGGCTGCCTACGTATCCCGCATGGGAATCAGACCAAACGTAGTTCGGGTCACTTAAGACTCGAGAAGGAACTTGATTGATTGAGATTTTGAAAAAGGTGTGGTCGTACCTGATGTGACAGGTTGCCTACGTATCCCACATGGGAATCAGACCAAACGTAGTTCGATCCACTTAAGACTCGAGAAGGAACATGATTGATTGAGATTTTGAAAAAGGTGTGGTCGTACCTGATGTGACAGGTTGCCTACGTATCCCACATGGGAATCAGACCAAACGTAGTTCGATTCACTTAAGACTCGAGAAGGAAATTGATTGATTGAGATTTTAAAAAAGGTGTGGTCGTACCTGATGTGACAGGTTGCCTACGTATCCCGCATGGGAATCAGACCAAACGTAGTTCGGGTCACTTAACATGAAAACATTTTTTAGAAACAGGAGCGTCGGGAATTCGAATTCCCTATGCAAAGCATGTAATTGATTTTTTTTTTTTTTTCAAAAAAAGGGAGACCTTTTGGGCATCGAGAATTCGAATTCTCTAAGCCAAAGCATGTAACAATTTTTTTTTGAAAAAGATAGAGATTTTGGGCTTCGGGAATTTGAATTCCCTAAGACAAAGCATGTAATTGATTTTTTGAAACAAGGAGAGACTTTTTGGGCATCGAGAATTCGAATTCTCTAAGCCAAAGCGTTTATCAAATATTTTTTGAAATAGAGAGAGATTTTTGGGTGTCGGGAATTTGAATTCCCTAAGCCAAAGCATTGGGAGGAAAAGTATTTTGAGACAGTCGAAGCCAATGGTTGGGCCTAATGAAAGGCTAGGTGCAACAGAATGTTATTGGAGATGTACCTGCAGAAAGCTTTACACAAGTATGCAAGATATATATTGTGGCATTCATGTGTTTTGAAAATGATACATGTGCAGTGATGAGATTTGGGATTTCATACCTGTGCAGTGCTTGGAGAGCATGCAATAGGAGCAATGGAGAGATTTAACTAAAAAATGCATGTTTCGATGATCGACAAAACACATCTTTTGTGATGATTGTTTTTGCAAAAAAAAAAAAAAAAATTGATTTGATTTTGTGTGTTTTTTTTTTTTGACACCTTTGCATTGCTTGCATTGCAAACTTCATTTACGAGGAATGAGTGAATGTACTATGAATGTATGTGTAAAGAGGGAGAATGCGCCATGAAACAAATTGTGAATCTTTGGTGAGTTTCTTTTTGTGGCCAGACTGTAAAATGGGGAAAATGGCAAGGTGTAAAGTGGAGCGGGGTTGAAGGCCCAGGATAAACACTCAAAGGTCGATTCCCTACGCCTATTTGATCAAATCTACTCGACGGTGTCTCTCGAAGGGAATGCTCAAAATTGCTTAAGGTGACAGCGATGGAAGCCCGGTGTTAGCCCGAATATTACTTGTTGAGGACACATCTGTCTATGAGAGATGTCATGTATCATGATGTTAAATCATATGATGTATCTTGATGTTAAATCATATGAAGCCCCTGGTATTGTCGAAGAGTGAGCCTTACGCTTCTTAATGTGAACTAATGATTCAAAGCAGCCCCACATTTTGATCATTTGAGTATTGGGGACCTAACTGTCTCTGAGAGTTGTCTTGATATTTTGCTGTTGGGATTTGAGGAATTCCCAGTGTTGACAACGGTCGTTGCCACATTTGATGATCCCTTTGATGAGGATGCAACTATCCTCGAGAGTTGTCTCGATGATTTGATGTCTTGTTGATGAAATCATTTATGATTTACAAATATTGTTCCCGCATTCGATGTTTCCTCGTTAATAACCGGACTGTCTTTGAGAGTGGTCTCTCATCTTATCCTTGAGTTGTATGGAGTTCGATGTAATCTGAAGATCGTTTCCATGAATAAAGGTTCATCTCTGAGGGACTGAATTGTCTTCCTGATCGCAGCCCCTATTTTTGGTTTAATGTTTCGATACTGATTGGAATCTTGACCTTTTGATTCGAGGCTTTATTGAGGACCCATATTATTATCTTCGAATAGCCCCAGTTTTGGTGCTCGGTCATGCGGAGCCTCAGTACATTTCATCAAGGGTCATGTCCATTCATCATGAGATTGTACGTCAATCTGGGATTCTAGAGACCAATGAATTGCATCTCTGACTCTTTTGCTGTGATGTCACGAGGAGTTGGCAGGGGAAGGCAACGAGGCCAGTATTCTTGGAAGCAAAAGAAAATCCCGTGGGATCCTCGACATGGTGTTTGCGCAGAAATAGAATGATGAAAAGACGAGCGTAGGGGAAAGCCCCTAGACTCGAGAAAAGTATGCTCACACATTGAAATCAAAGACTCAAGACTTGAACAAGCATTAATGGTTAAGTGCCTCAAAATCAAATGGACCCTTCTTGAATCAGATTGGTATTTTAGTTTTGATTAGAGCTTCACAAATCATTTGAACACAAATTAGACCGTGACAAATCGACATGAGAACATTGTTGGGCAAGAGTTATGATTCGCGCCGCCGTCCGACCTCATTTGATGAGAGGCCTTCGTCTTCGTTGTCTCCTTTTCTTGATATTGATCACACCATTGGAGGCTGCACGATTTTTTGGTTCTTGGACTCCCTCAGTGTAAGGAGTTGGTAGAGCACGTTGGTCTCCAACAAAAGTCACCAGTTGTCGTCGTTGATTGTGTTTTGCCCAAAGTTGAAAGATCGAGATCTTCTTTAGTGCAGATTGGCCTCGCATGCGCGGTGCTCCTTGAAATTGATGATGTCACATGAGATTGTCAGACCCTCGGTCTACGTCTTGTCTTTTGTGCAACAAGTGATGAAGTCTTCAGAATGAAATGCCAATTGCCGTCGTTGAAGGCACAAACGTGAATTTGTAGTGCCGCGATATCCTTTCTAAAACAATTGAATGGAATATGTACCAAAATAAATGAATAATGCTTCTTCTTCTTCTTTTTTTTTTTTTTTGACCTCCCCTTTTTTGCTCTCTTTCGGTTTTTTTTTTTTTTTTTTTTTTTGACCTCCCCTTTTTGCTCTCTTTTGATTTTTTTTATTTTTTTTTTTGCACTCAAGAAGAAACATCATAGTATGCGGAATACAATAATTTTTACAAAAACATAAACATACAACATGCGAGAATTTACAATGCATCATACATTAAAGGAAAATCGCTGACACTTGCGTTGGCATGGCTGTGATAATCTTCGGCCTTCTCCATTTGATTAGCTTTTCCGAAAATGCCTTTTGATTGCACCCTGAAATCTTCGTTCATCGGGTGACTTTGTCGATCGCCTTTGTGAACTTCGTTGATTACCTTCGGCCCTAGTTCCCATCTCAATTAATCACAGTCTAATTTTTGTTCAAATTTCATTGATTTCTTTTAATTAAGTGAGATTAATTGTTTGCGGTTCCAGATTAAGAAGGCACTTGGTTATAAGGCAAGTTCATTGACTGAAAACATATATTACATGACAAGCAATAAAATAAAAGCAAGAAGATAAAGACACACTCTAGACTTAGAAGACAAAGAAGATGTGTGAGCACATTACTAAGAGATACGCAAAAAGGGACAGGATTAGGAGTAGGGGCGGTGAGCCCAGTCACAAGCAAAAAGAGATTTAGACACTGGAAGCTAGAAATCCCCAAAAGTGAACAAAAGTGTTGCAGCCTTGCAGGCTAGCAAACCAAAAGTCTGTCCGTTTATTACTTACACCATCGGGGTGAAAAGCAGAGGCCTTGGGAGTCAAGTGAGGCCTATGGATAAAATATCTGGCTCGGGCTTCCGAGCCCCCATGAGATTACGGACTTTATCCTTGAGAGTGTAACATTCATTAGTAGTATGTGGGACTTTTCCATGATATTCACAATACTTGCTACTGTACGGTGCCGGATGTGACGGGCGGAGGATCTTGCATTCTTGCATAGGCCACAGGACCCCATCAGGACCCATTCTAAAAAGTGGCACCGTTAGCCTTTGGGACGACATGCCATATGGAACATCTACATGGCTTGAGTGTTGATCATTTCTCCTCCTTTTCATTCGTGAAATACCCGGGGCATCTTTCAATCTGGAAAATACATCGGCGGTAGCCATTGGGCCGCCCTTAGAGGAAAATGATGAGCTATCGTCGACACAAATAGATTTACCCGATCGAGGGGAAGTAGGAACACGTCCAGTCATCTTGAGAGGTTTGCTGAGCCTCTGCTGTAACTCCTTGCTTATGGATGAACTACCCTTGAGGCTGATAATTCTTGTTCTTAGAACCACATGAGAACTTGCGGGAGGGTCATTGAGCTTTACATAATTTTCTGGAATAGCAGGATCCACCCTTTCGCGATCGAATTCTTGATTAGGGGACATAACTAAAACATTCTCATCCTTCTTCAATTCGACTACAGAGCAATCTGATAGGGGATCGATGAGCCCATGCTGGCTTTTAAACTTGGGAGACGCATCATGCTTTGTCTCATCATCTTGATTGGGGAGTGTGATCGGAAGAAACTCATGTTTTACGGATTCTTGCGTGATGATCGGGTAGCAAATTGGCAAAGGGTCGTTGAGCCCTTGGTGGTTTTCTGGATCTGAAATTTGCTCTGGGAGGGCATCATGGCCAAAAGAAACCATTGTGGTACTGAGCTTTGATGCTTCTAGAATGGCTAGCGGGGAATGAGTCACCATGTGATTGTTAAGCATTAGTTGTATCTCCGAAAGAAGTGATTCATCATTCTTCACATCTTGATTAGGCATCTCAAACGAGGCTCCTTCCTTTGGTGCTTCCGGACCAAGACAAGTCTGCATAGCATTCTTAAGTTTCGGTTGGTCAGATAAAAGAGCCACAACACGGTCAGCCATTTCCCTTTGACATTCTAGGAAGAACCTTAACATAAGATCTGTATGTGTCTCCAAATTATTTTTCAACCACTGTTCCATTCGAGGATTGGGTTCAAAGTTAGTCATCCTTTCATTGAAATGGGTCTCCAGTCGTTGCCTCAACCATTCCTCCCTCATAGGATCCGGTACAAAACGTCTGTTCCCTTTAGTCATGGCTGGAAGAGTACCCGGAGTAAGACTTGATCAAAGTGGCGCTTGAAATAGACCTTGAATGTCACACTAGAGAACAAGAAGAATTCTCCCTCTAGAAGATGAATGAAAAAGGAAACCTATTTTAGATTTCCGGGGAATAAAGCTTTATGAACTAAGGAAGCAATTTTTTTGTTTTCTTTGTTTTTTTTTTTCAAAATTTGAAGCGCAAGCAATGCACAAACCTATGAATGCCGGACAAGCACCTTGCTTTGTTTTGACATGTCTCGCATTAAATCCTGGAGTAGTGGATACCGTCTCCAAAGTATAGGACCAACGTTTTTCACCTGTACTATTGGCCGTCCAAGCCCCTAGCGAAGGGCCTATACTCTTTCGGGGATCCACCATTCGATTACGGTCTAAGTGAGGGTCTTGACAATTTCTAGTCAATCCAGGAATTCCACATGATATCCACAATATAGGTCAATTATAACCTTTCTTTTGGGAATTCATAGGATTGAAGGGAAATTGCTAGACAAAAACCGGCATGAAGTCTGGGACGTGTCATTTTGAAAAACATTGGACTCGTGGCTTTCGAAGGTTGGCTCGCATGTGGCTTACACTCTTGGCTAACGACAATAGGCGCGCCTTGAGGCGGGAATGCCAACCGTGGATTGGGGAGCTAGTAGGTCCCGTCCTGTCGGGCTGCATTTCCCTAAGGTTTGAAGGGTAACAAACGAATATAAGTTTGGAAAATGTGCGCGTGTGTGCGGTATCTATGTTTTGAAACGAATGTTTTTGAAAGCAAGTATAACAAATATTTACAAAGAATATTTTCCACATATGTACACAAAATGGATAAACGTCCCCGCAAGAAGAGATGTTAAGACATGTGAGGCATGTGAGGCAAAAGAGAATGTAAAGCATGGCGTGCAAAAATTGAGTCTAGCCCACTTAGAAAAAATCCCCAGCGGAGTCGCCACTGTGAGAGCCCACACTCGAAATTCCCGTCGTCGTGTAAAATGGCGAGTTTCTCGTGCTAAGTGTGCGTTGAATGCACTCGGTTTCTCATAATGGTACCCTTGGAGTTTTGAAACAAGCAAGAGTCGCCACCTCGTTTATTTTGCAAAGGAAAACGAAAGCAAAACCTTTTAGAGAAAAGTGGGTTCGGGGGCTAAGTTACGAGAAGGGAAGGTGTTAGGCACCCTCCTCGTCCTTTCGGTCTCTAGCATGCACGCTGTCCTAGATTGATTTTAATTTGCCTTTTCAAAATGCCTTTTATGCCCTAACTTTAGAAAATATGTGTTTATGTACACGGGAGTCTCCTAATCTAGGTATGTTCATTTGATCGCAACCGGGAATCAGTTTGGATGGATTCCCGATTGGTTTTGAAAATAGTTTGAATCACATTGAGAAAAAGAAAACAGGTAAAGGGGAGAGGGGGTTACGTACAAACTATACAAATTATACACAAAAGATGGGAGACAAATCCCATGAATAAATGAATGTCCAAGCCAAGACATGTTGTGGTTCAAGGACTGCTGCAGATTCTCATGTTAATGTACCTGTCCAAAACTAATCCAAATCCAGAAACAAAACTTGGGATTGACTCCCAACATGTTAGAGAACACATATGAATATTTGTAGGATTTATGGATTAATTCATGAAGCTGAAATCATGCCATGAACACAGAAGTCAAATCTGCCCAGAACAGGAAAACAGAGCACATCTCATTTTGATTCGAAATTTACATTATGAAGACATGCAAATCCTGGAAAACTCGAAACATGAAAGTTGAATAACACACATCAAATATGAATCCTGGGAAGTTTGAAGTCTATAAAACAAGTTTAAAGGTTTCAAAACACCTCTGACATCTAATGTCAGAAACAGGACAGCTTCAATTCTGAGAGCATGCACTTGAATAAAAATGGAAAAAGGTCTTTCCTGAGGTCACAAAATTATTTAAAAGGCCTGAGTATTTTCCTTATCATGTTAAGAACAAATTTCGTTCTATAACTCAAACCCAGAAATCAAGTGTAGTTCATGTTCATTGCATGGAAAGACAAAGTGGTCAGCAACAGAATCTACTGGACAGCAGACATAGATCATGGAAACAAGCTTCAAAACATGATTTAAACATGGAATTAGACCTTGAAACTGAGTATGCAAGTACTCTAACATGTTATGAACATTATCAAGTGTTTATTTATGAACAAATGTGGACCAAAACTCAGATAATCATGAGAGAGCATGAAGTGGACAGATTGTGAGCACTTTGAAAGAAATTCCATTTGCATGCTTGAAACCTTCATTTAAAGCTTGGAGATGAACATGAAATGAACATGCAACATATATATACAAGATGGATCAGAAGTTTGAGCATTTACAACATATTTACATGGAGATTACAAGCCTTAAATATGAATTACATCAAGGGAAAATGGGGATCTAGCCATCTAATGACTAGACCCCAAACTAAACCATGCAAAGACTTACATTTCTTACTACTTACATAGAGAATTCTTACCTAGTTTAGGTGGGTGAGGGTGTGCTTCCTTTGCTTCCAAGGGAAGGCTTTTTTTTTTTTTATGTTTGTTTGAGAGTGTTTGAGTGTACTTGAATGTGTTTGTGTTTGAAGTTGTGTTTGTGTTTGAAGTAGTGTTTGTTTGTGGTGGTTTGAGGTGGTTTGATTTGTTGTGGTTGATGAAGGTTGGATTGATCAGTTGTGGTGGAAAATGTGGTGGTTTAAATGAAGGCTAAGGTAGAAAAAGAGAATGGAGAGGACAGTGTAAGTAGAGTAGAAAGAAGAGTGTGTAGAATAGAGAGAAGTGTTTCCTTGAAAAAAATGTAATGTGGCTGTCCAAAGAAAAAGTCCCCTTTTAAAATAAGGAGGAAGGAGATAGTAATAGAGAGGGTCTTGGAAGTGACGCCTGGGAGGTCTCACAAGGCTGGCCATAGAATGGTGTTTGGAGTCAAACAAGAAATTGTAGCACCATTGTGGCAATAGTTGGGAAGGCAAATGGAAAAAACCCATGTTTACTTCATTTTGGAAAAGAAAAAGGTCACATGCTCCCAGCTTGTTGTGATTTGTCCCTCTGTTTGCCCATTTTTGCTTCAACAACAAATCATTCATTATTTGGTTCCGCAACTGCTCCGGTGCGCGCACTTCAATGTCTCGGTTGTCCGCGAGCCAAACGTCAAAGTTGCTTGAAATAATTTTGCAGTCACAACTGTTGTGAAATTGGTGCTCTCCGTTTGCAATCAACACAAAGAAATTAACACACCCACACGTACAAGAAAGAAACAATCACACGCAAGAACACAAGAGTTGTTTACCCGGTTCATTCACCAACTCGTGAACTACGTCCGGGGGCAATTGCCAAGCCAATATGTTATTAGTCTCTCTAATATGTTGCTACAACTCACAAATCTGTTCTAGGTCGGATCTATGTTTATATAGTAACACAAAGAAGCCCTAAATCTAATTTAAGAAGAGTTCTAACCAAATAAGGAAGCAAATCATGTCCCAGAATTTCGGCCAGCTTGAGGCGCCCGCCTCAAGCCTTCCATGCGGCCGCCTCGCGTTGGCAAACCTCGGCCACCTGCCTCGGCCCTTGAGGCGCCCGCCTCGGCTCCTCCATGCGCCCGCCTCAAACCAAGCTAGCCAACGCCCAAAAATTCTTCTCGGTTTGAACTCCTTGATCACACCAAACTCTTCCGACTTAGTCTCCACTTCTTCCTTGTAGTTTTAGGATCCAATCCCAACAATCTCCCACCGGAGACTAAACTAACAAACATAGAAACACCCATCAACTCCCACCACGGAGTAAAGACCTTCGAACACATTCCCCCTCCATATTGGCTTGACACTACCTCTCCTCTCCTCAAGTAATAAGGCGAGTTGAAACCAAGCGACGTTTCAACCTCTCCGTGTTAGATCGTTCTTGCCTCCCCAAATCAGCTTCTACCTTGATTTCTCCCCGCAAGTCTAACTTCGCCTTCTCCCTCCAGACCCACCTTCCTCGCAATGCTTCCCCTTGAAACTCGGACACACCTTGTTTCTTGCATCGACTGTTCTTGGTCTGAAACCGCTCTCTGTTAGGGCCCTTGGACATCCACACCGCGTTGATCAACTTTGTGTCCTCCCCAACATACCGTTTCTTGATGTCTCCCCTTTTCACACCAACAGGCCGGTTCTTAAGCCTCTTGCTCCCACCGGAACGAAAAGCGACATTGTAGGTAGAGTACAACGTCTTCCCCTTAACCCCATGAGCCAACACCTTAGCCCCTTTTGTGACTTCCCAAGACCCACCAATGAACGAAACACCGTATCCTTCACTGTCAAGTTGTCCCACAGAAATCACCCTCCTCCTCAAATCCGGAACATGCATCACGTCGTGTAGTTGTAAAACAGCCCCGTTAGGTGTCTTCATCATTACATCCCCCTTACCTTTGATCTTCAATGGTTGACCATCACCAAGATAGAGAACCCCAAAATCTCCGGTTTTGTAACGCCTCATTGATTCCGCATCCCCACTAGCATGACAAGAAGCTCCAGAATCCAACACCCAATCTTCACCCGACTGCTCCTCCCCTAGGATTAATACATCACCACCATCATCCACCACGTGCGCACCACCACTTTTTCCCGGGCAGTCATAACCGATGTGCCCCAATTCACCACAATTGTAGCACTTGACCTTTTTCCCCTTAGGTCCACCCCTTTTTCTCTCCACCCTAAGTGCGGCCCCATCTACGGACGATTCTCCCTTTTCTCTTTCCTTCGCAACTCCTCTTGCAGGACGAGATCTCTAACCTCCGTATACACCAATGCCGCTTTCGACGTACTAATCGTTGTGACAGTAACCTCCCAACTATCAGGCAATGATTTTAGAAGAAAACAAGCTAGCACTTCATCGGAGAAAGTAATATCAACACTTTTCAATTGGTCCACCATACCTTTGAAATTGCCGATATGACTTGCCGCCGTTCCGCCCCTCTCGACATCTTCGCATTCGCAAACCTCTTTATCAAATGCACCTTATTGATATTCGACGGCTTCTCATACATGTCCGACAGCGTTTGTAGCAACTCCACCGTTGTCTTGGCCTCCATAGCGTTCCGTGCAACGTCGTCGGTTAGGGCACTCCTTACCGCTCCTAACGCCTTCCGATCCAACACCTCCCAATCCCCTTGTGACATGTCTTCGGGCTTCTCCTTCAAGGGCTTATGAAGATCCTTACAATAAAGGTAGTCTTCAATCCTTGTCTTCCAAAACGTGAAATTCACACCGCTGAATTTCTCGATATGGTTCTTCATCTTGACTGCTTCACCAAAATCCCCAAGAACGCGATTCAAAATTAATCAACTAATGAAAGAATTTTGAATCCACCAAACCAAAGCTTTGATACCAGTTGTTGTGAAATTGGTGCTCTCCGTTTGCAATCAACACAAAGAAATTAACACACCCACACGTACAAGAAAGAAACAATCACACGCAAGAACACAAGAGTTGTTTACCCGGTTCATTCACCAACTCGTGAACTACGTCCGGGGGCAATTGCCAAGCCAATATGTTATTAGTCTCTCTAATATGTTGCTACAACTCACAAATCTGTTCTAGGTCGGATCTATGTTTATATAGTAACACAAAGAAGCCCTAAATCTAATTTAAGAAGAGTTCTAACCAAATAAGGAAGCAAATCAAGTCCCAGAATTTCGGCCAGCTTGAGGCGCCCGCCTCAAGCCTTCCATGCGGCCGCCTCGCGTTGGCAAACCTCGGCCACCTGCCTCGGCCCTTGAGGCGCCCGCCTCGGCTCCTCCATGCGCCCGCCTCAAACCAAGCTAGCCAACGCCCAAAAATTCTTCTCGGTTTGAACTCCTTGATCACACCAAACTCTTCCGACTTAGTCTCCACTTCTTCCTTGTAGTTTTAGGATCCAATCCCAACAACAACAATATATCTGAAATTCGTTAATGAGCAAGTAATATCATAATATAATTTTTTTAATGCACAAAATGGTCGGTAAAGGACTGTTTTGACGTTTCGGGTCTCGGTCCGGGGTCCCGGGGTCCGTATTTTTGTAAATATGTTCGTTTACTCGATTTTTCGTCCTGATTAAGAATTTGGAATCCGTTTTTCCATATCATGCACCGATAAGGCGAACGGACTTCCCGCGCGGCCAAATCGAGTCTTTTAGGTCAATTGCAAGGGTTTAGACCAATTAACAAGGTCCGTCGGAGGGTGCGAGATCGGGGTGTCTACAGTGAGTTATAATGAATAGCTCTCATTCCTATAGTGTTTCTGTGTGTGATATAGTGAGTTCTTGTAAAGAGTGTGTTCTAGAATTGTCGTTCCACTAAGCTATTGATTGAAAATCATTAGGGAACTTTTCAACCTTGTAATAACGTTTATTCATAAGAAAGGTTTTGCCATCCGGGTACCCCTCAAGTTATATATTTTTACATATATATAACTTGAGAAAAATCTATTCTCTTGTGTTAACTTTTATTTTCGCTGCTTTAAAAAATCGCAATTATCTTTGTCTTTTTGGATTGGTGTGAACAGTGTAGTTTTTAGTGTTGACAAATTATATTGGTATCAGAGACTAGAACTTGATATACTAAGTGTTTTTATCCATTAGTCATGACTTATGACCCTGCTAATCCTAATCAAAAAAGGTTTCCTATTTTAGATGAGTCAAATTATGCTTATTGGAAGATCCGTCTTTGCTCGCATATCAAATTAATTGATCTTCGAGCTTGGCGATCTGTAACAAATGGTTATTATGTCCCATTACTAACTCCGGATGTGGATGGTGACCTACAAGTCAAACCTGAATCCGAATGGACAAATGAAGAGAATAATCTAGCTAGTTTCAATAAAAAGGCACTTAATGCAATCTATGGATGGGTTGACATTCATATGTTTAAACTCATTCAAAATAATCCCTTTGCAAAGGATGTTTGGGATACTTTATAAATATTTTTTGAAGGTGATGATAGTGTCCGAGAAACGAATCTTAGGGGTCTCACTAGTAGGTTTGAAAGATTAAAAATGGGTGAAAATGAAGATATTTCTTCATATTTTGAAAAGTTGATTGATATTTCAAATGAGTATCAAGTGTTAGGAAAACCTTTTCCTGATGATTTTAACATTAAAGTTTCAGTTATTGAAGAGGCTCATAATCTTTCAACTATTAATATAAATTCCTTGATGAGCATCTTGAAATTTTTTATATTAAATCTTAATGAACAAACCGAGGCTTCAAAAGGCAAAAATATTGCCTTAAAAATTCAATCTTCGGACACGATTGTGGATGAAGGAGATGATGTTTTCGAGGAATTAGATGAGAATACTAGTGTGGCTTTACTTGCTATGAAATATAACTCCATGCTTAGAAAGTTTAAAAATTTGCAGGTTAAATCTAAGGAACAACAATCCAAGGTGCATAGTTTCATGCCCAAGAGAAGCATTCCTCCGAAACAAAGAGATACATCACTAAGGAGAGCATTTTCAGAAAGTATAGATCTGATCCCGAATACATTAAATTCATTCAATGTCATGCTTGTTCCAGTTGGGGTCACTATGCCAATGAATGTGCAAACACCTTAAGAAAGGTAGGCAAAAATATGTGGGTGTCTCTTTGTGATAAAGAGGAAGAAGGTACTGAAAAAGGTGAAAACCTTGAGCAAGTGGTAATATTGGCCACAATGGAGGAGCTGTCTTCGTCAGGATGTGTTGCCTCAAGTGTTGTACAGCACATGACAACACATGACACAACACTTAGCAGGTATAATTCATTAAGTCTTTCTAATGATGTATGCTTTCATGGTTTTGTTAGTAATGATGTATATAATTCATTGGAGAATGAGCTTAGTAAGGATGAGCTCATTTATGAATTAAAAAATCTCTATAAGTCACTTCTCATAGAATAGAAAAAGGAAAACAAGATGGTGGTATTATTGACCAAGGAGAACCAGGAGATTAAAGACTCTATGACTCGGCTAGAGGTTCAACTCACTAAACAGGATGCAGAACTTGATAAATTCAAGTCCAAACTCTAGCTAGCCGAAACAACTTTTAGGTAGCTAAACACAGGTTCTTCAAAGTTGGATGAGATACTCAATATGAGTAAGCCTCTCAAAGCAGGTATTGGATTTCAAGAATCACTAGAAAAAAATACTTCTACCTTGTTAAATGAGTAAACTAAGACTAGTTTTGTAAAAGAACATGTCAAGGAAAATGATAGTTCTTCTAGTAATGTTTCTGACCATACCTTTGAGTATGAGTATTGTCACAAAGTTTGACATAATAAATCAGAATGCTTTATTCTTCAAAAGAAAAGTTTGGTTTCCCAAAGCTAATATGAAATGCAATATTATCTATGTTGTTTTAAGGACTAATGTTTCAGGTGCTTGGTACTTTCATATTGGTTGTTCACGTCACATGACAGGAACTAGATCTTTATTGAAGGAATACCAATCTATTCTTGGAGGCTCAGTAACCTATGGAGGTGGAGGCAAAAGTAACATAATAGAAAAAGGAACACTTGATGTCACCGATTTTCCTCCTTTAAAAAACTTCTTATATGTAGATTGATTGGTTGCTAATAATTAGCATTAGCCAATTATGTGATAAAGATTTGGAGGTAAAATTTAATAAGGATACTTATGAAGTTTTTGATAACACTAACGTTTGTGTTATGATAGGAATAAGACCGAGTGATAATTGCTACCTTGTTAGTAAAAAACAAGTGTCCAATTCAACCAAAATTGATGACACAACTTTATGGTATCAAAAGTTAATACATGCTCATTATAGGAATATTGAGAATATTGTCAAACTTAGTGTTGTTAAAGGTGTTCCCAATCTCAATCTCAAGAATACCATGGTGTTTGGTGACTGCCAAAAAGGTAAACAGACTCGTGTTGCTCACAGTGTTGGATAACACAATAAACAACACTAAGGAACAACACATTGTTTTCAACTTTTGCACATGCACTTAGTGGTTCCAATTGAGGTAGAAAGTTTGGGAGGTAAGAAGTATATTTATTTAATAGTGGATGATTTTTCTAGGTTTACTTGTGTCTATTTTTTAAGAGAAAATCTGAAACTTTTGATAAATTTAAAAACTTATTTTCCTAAATAAAAAACATATTTTGTTCACTTATTTTCCGAATAATATCAGATCATGATAAGGAATTTGATAACATTTTCTTCTCTACATTTTATAGTAAAAAAGGAATATACCATGAGTTTTCGGCAGCCAAAATACCACAACAAAATGGTGTTGCCGAAAGGAAAAATAGGACCTTGTTAGAGATGGCCCGTCTTATGCTAATTTCTAGAAAAATTTCTAAAGGGTTTTGGACCGAGGCATTAAACACGACACGTCACACTTCAAATAGAGTTTTTTTATACCTGGTACTACCATGACACCCTATGTGATTTTAAATAGAAAGAAACCTACCGTACACTATTTTCATGTGTTTGGATGTTTTTGTTATGTTTTAAATGACCGGAAATATTTAGGAAAACTTGATTCAAAGAGTGACAAAGCTATCTTTCTTGGATACTCTCAAAACAGTCGTGATTACCGAGTATATAATTTAAAATGAAAAACTATTCAAGAATCAGTAAATATTATTTTTAACGACTTTTTGAGTGTCACAAGTGAACCAGCTGAAAATATGTCTCTTATGTTGATGGAAGAAATTGGAGAAGCTACTTACAAAGAAACTGGTACAGCTTCAGATTCAAGTGTTTCCCCTAGTGTTGCATCTGATTCGTCAACACCCGAGACAAGTTGTTGTTTTATATTAGCATCATTATTTTCTACTAACGAAGGTTCATCGCTATTATATGTACGTTTTTGTTTTTTTTTGTTTTTGGTAGTTAGCTAACCAATAACTTTTCTTTTTGAGTTACAACTTTTATTAACTTTACATTAAAAGCTCGTCAACTTAATTTTGATGATGAATTTAATTGCATTTTAACCCAAAAAAATTATGTGCTCTTTAAATTATAGATATTTTGATTAATGTATCATTAAAAATATTACTCCCTTCATCCCAAAGTAAATGTTTACTTTTAGAAAAAAAAATCTCAAAATGAATGTTTATTTTTTTAAAAAATAATTGTCACTAAATATTTTTTTAAGTGAAGAAATCATGTTTCAATAATAATAGCAACTTCACTATTATTATTGAATAAAGAAAAATAATATTCATTTTCATCCAAGAAAATAACATATTCACTCAAATGTGCAAACAATCTTGTGAGTTTGTCTGTTAGATTACGAAATTCTATTGATAAATTTCAGTCTATAATATTCATATATAAATTTCAGTCTATAATATTCTATTGATAAATTTCAGTCTTTATATTTTAAGCCACCTACCACACTACATTTCCAACCCTAAACATTTGATGTGATAATTATACCATAGCTAGCTATATACAGGTAGAAACAAAAGATGGATCATCACGTACTTATTAGCCATATATTTGGAGTAAGTAGGCTTTGAGCTTAGACTATGTACTTGTGGATATTATTATACTGATACAAACCATTAGTCATCTGTAATTGAGGAAAGCAAGAATATTAAGTGAGATGAAAGGAAGATAATATTTTTAGTTAAAAATATAGAAATTTCTATGCATATGAACCATAATGTATTAATTGATGTTGTCGATATTATTTGGTTTGATAAACAACGAAATTCTATTGATAAATTTCAGTCTATAATATTCATATATATGTTAATAAATTCTTTTATAACCTCTAACCACTATAATTAATTACTAACCACTATGATAGATGGATGATGAATAGAAAAGTTACTTGTGAAGTGTTTCTTATTTTAAATATGATAATATGGAATCTCATTTCAATGAACATAAATTTATTTCTGATCAACTAAATCTTTATTTTTTAAGAGAATTTACATAAGATGTAAAAATGAGTACGTACCTAACTATGAGATTAAACATTAGAAAACTCCAATAAAACTCTACAAGATTTGTTAGAACCTAACTTTGTGTTTTGATGATGATTGATCATTTAACGGGACAAAGTTAAATGGTCTAAAGTGTCAAGAGAGGAAAGTTGCATAAGTTACATGAAGGCCCCTTCAAGTTTCCCTAGATCTGATAAAAGACTTCAGACAGCCAAAGATTTGACAGTAATGATTTCTTAACAAGCTGTGACAGTAATGATCAAGCAACTCTAGAGAATCAATCCAATAAATCAAGTGTTATTTCATTACAAGAGATCATTACATATCACCAGACTTAAATCATGCCATCTACTCTTCAAGATCTAACAGCTAAGATCTCAACAGCAGAGATAATTCACTCTGACAGCTAAGATTTTATGTGCCATCAGCAATGCACTAATCCATGGATGACAAAGATGTGCCATTCTTAAATCTCTCAACCACATTGACATGTCATCTCTCCTTGAAGATCATCTGAACATTGGGTTGCAATTTCCAGCCTGTTTATATCAGTCAAAGATGCACTAAATACAAACACTAATCCATGGATGACAAAGATGTGCCATTCTTAAATCTCTCAACCACATTGACATGTCATCTCTCCTTGAAGATCATCTGAACATTGGGTTGCAATTTCCAGCCTGTTTATATCAGTCAAAGATGCACTAAATACAAACACTATTCCAACCACACCATTTACTGCATTGTCTCCTCCAACGGTTACTTCCTCAGATATCATCAATGAAGACTCCCATTGAAGACAACCATGTGCCATGTTCCCAACGGCTACATCCTCAATCCTCCTATATATTGAACCCAAATATCCCATTCTAACCACTCCCACACACCACGTATTTACACCCCTTTCCTTGCTCCTTTTACAGTTAGTCCACACCCTTTACAGAGCCATTTTACACCCATTTCCAAAGCCTTTTCACATCCCTTTACAGAGCCATTTTACAGCTCTTTTCCACACCCATTTACAGCACTCTTAAACAACCTTTTGCAGCCCCTGTAATACCTCCTGTTACAACCTTTACATCACCCTTAAACAACCTTCTGCAGCCCCTATAACACCTCCTGTTACAGCCTTTACAACACCCTTAAAGAACCTTCTGCAGCCCTTTTAACACCTCCTATTACAACCTTTACAACACCCTTAAAGAACCTTCTGCAGCCCTTTTAACACCTCCTATTACAACCTTTACAACACCCTTAAAGAACCTTCTGTAGCCCTTTTAACACCTCCTATTACAACCTTTACAACACCCTTTAAAGCCCCTCAACACACAACCTTTACAACCACACCTTCAACCTCTCCACTCTTGCAACTCCTGCAAACCAACATTCAAACTTTCTGAGACACTTGTAACTGAATTCAGGTGTATAAACTAAAGTTGTAAATCACTTAAGACTGACTTTAAGTGGTAGTGTAATTTGCTTAGTAGCAAGCAAAATCCCTAATAGACCGTACTTATTAGGAAGAGGAAGTTTAAGGAACTTGCCTAACCAATCCTTTGTAAATCTTAAAGGGAACTAGATTTAAGTGGATTGATCTCACTTGTCAAGGTTGACAGTGAGGGTGGACGTAGGAGGAGTGAACTCTGAACCACCTTAAAATTCTTGTGTTCATTTGGTATTATCACACAACACACACACACATACACTATTCACTTGCCTTTACATTATTTCAACACTTTCTATTTCGCTGCACATTTAACTCTTGCTTTTTATATCGGTCAATATCTGACAGCTAAGATTTCACCTCAGCTGTCAAAGCTTAACTGCCTAACCTTTTAAACTGCTTAAAGCAAACAGGACCTTTCAAGATTAATGATGATATTACCTAACTACGAGACTAAAGAAACCGAAACAACTAAGTGAGATGAAAAAAGGAGAATAACTTTCGTTGATCAGAATTTACAAGGGTTCAAATGAAACTCAATAATCTTGTTGGTTACTTTAGTATAATACAAAAATCCTAAGGATTTCTAAGCAACCATTTTGCATTATAAATTGAGTGGCCTCTCCTTTAGTTTTCTCCACACCAATTCCAAAATGGGCACCACATCCCTTTAAGAAGCTTGCCCTAATTCTCATTTCCTTCTTTCTTCTCTCTCCGGCGGCCGCCGCACTAGTGTGGCCTTCCAGCGGAGGTCTCTTCCTCTCTTTCTCTCTAATTAATATATAAATCTCTATGTCTCTCTCTCACACACACACCACTCTAGAGCCTTCACTTCCAATTTCACACCCATTTTTCTTTCAATTTTCTGTTCTGAATGCATATATTTTTGTATTTCTTTAGAGTTTTTGGGGCATTTGCTATTTAAAAAATTTTCAAATGAAATTTATTTCTGAAACAACGCGGGTCATACGATGTCTCTATCATCAGATATGCTATGGACCATCCATAGAATCATCTAAAGGTCGTTGTTCAGAGCATTTCAATGAGGTTTGGTATACCCAAACATAAATGATGGCATGAAGGTGGTGAGAGCTCAGAAGACGAAGCTGGTTTGTACAATTTTCAAATCTTGATGGTGGGAGAATCGAAGATGGGTAGATGACTTTTCACTTCAATGGTGAACTAGATTTCTGTGTCCCTCAACTCCCTCTAATCAAATCACTGCATATCTTCAGTTAAAAAGGAGAGTCTTCATGAAGTTTTTGTGCTTTTTAGAGGCTTCTCAAACAAGTAGAAGATGATATGAGTAGAGTTGTCCATGTAATTTTCTGGTTGTTGATGTTGTTGTTGATGTTGTTGTTGTTATTGTATCAATCAAATTGTTAAGTAGATTATCAAGACTTATGTATATGTCATTGGAAAAGGCATACTCTCTCCGTCCGGAAAAAAAATAGTATCATTTGACAAGTCATACTACTAATTAATGATGATTTGATCACTTGACATTTCTTGAAATAGCATAACAATTATTATTTGATTGAACATTAACCAATCTAATTAAAAATAAGATCTGTACCATACGTTCAGATTGAGGCAAAGATAGGGCCGGCCCAAGGGGTGGGTCAGAATGGGCGATCGCCCAGGGCCCACGCCAGCTAGGGGCACAAATTTTATGTCATGTATATTGTATAACACTTGTATTTTTTACTAACATGAATTTGATGATAAATGTGTAGATTTGATTGTAAGTGAGCAATGACTAAATAGCTAAATACTCCCTCCGTCTCAAAATGTTTGTCACATTTGACTTTTTTGTTGAACTTTGACCACAAATATATGACAATTTAATTATGTTCATGAAATTCTAAAAATTCCTATTGATTCACCATTAATAATATTATCAACAACAACTTTTAGAATTTCATGAACATGATTAATCTCTCATAAATTTGTGGTCAAAGTTCAACAAAAAAGTCAAATGGGACAAACATTTTGGGTTGGAGGGAGTAGGAGATAAGTTTGAGCTCGAATAATTGAGGCCCTAATTCTAAGTTCTTTACAAGTCTTATAAATTTATTTTTATTTGTATTTTATCTCTAAACTATAAGATTAAATTTTAAGTATTCGTGTTATTCTATGTATAATATTTACTCGCTCTATCTCATAACATACTATATAATATACAGTAAATAGTGGAGTATGTGTTGTAAGTATGAAAAGTAAAGTAGTAAAGAAAAGTTGGGTATTAAATACTAATTGGATTGTTGTTGTTAGTGTGACAAGTAAGTCTCATTGAATAAATAATTACTATCAAGTTTTCATTTTTAAATTATAACAATTGTTATGAGAAATTCAAAAGAGAAAGAAGTAACATTTATTATGAAACGGGAAGTATGTTTATAAGGTTCAAAATCTTAAGATCTAATATATTTAATTTGAATCATAATTTTATTTATATATAACTCATAGAAAATCATAATTTTTTTAAAAATCTATTTATAAATTTTTTTCTTCTATTTATAGATTATTGATTATGGTTTTATAACCTTGCATTTGTTGTTATCTACAATCCAATCCAATCAAATCCAATCCAATTCATTTATATTTATATTTATCTATAAATTTATTAATTATAAGTTTAAATTTTAGTTCTACATAACATCTCTCTTGATTTCCCTTTCACTGGATCAAATAAAATAAATAAATTTGGCATACATAATCTCTGTTTCATATTTATTGTTTTCATTTGTTTATAGTACTTCTTTTTTAATTTTATCTTGCGTAATTGGTAAATATCTTTCAAATTTGAAGAAATAAAGTATTTTTTGTAAAATTCCATTGTAATTTTTTTATCTATAACATTACCATATCAATTATAAATATTTTCATATTTAATTTACACACATATTCTCAATTTGTAAATGTTAGTTTAATCTTTTTTCTTATTGATTAAAGCAAGAAAAATATTATGAATAATTAAATAGAATAAAGTTATAAAAATTTGAACAACTAATGAACATATATACATTATCGTATTATACTATAATACTATTTTTAATGATATATAGATATATGTGTGTACCTATATAAAGTCATTAGGGCCCATTGTTTAGTTTCGCTCCGGACCTACGAAACGCTAGTAACGGCCCTGGGCAAAGAGATTGGTAATGCTAAGGGTATAATGGATGGAATTTGGTGAAAATTGCAGTTCCTACAATAAATATAGGATATAAAATAAAATATAGATTGTAATAAATTGATGGATGTGAAATTATTTATGACAAAGCATAAAATAACATTTTGCCTAGTGAATATTAAAAGAAAATCTTACTTTGATTTTTAAGTCCACTAGTTTGAACTTTAACAAAAAAAAATATGAAAATTTATGTATACTAAAAAAAAACTGAAAATTAAGATTGATATAACAAATTCTTATTGGTGCACATCAAACAAAAAAAAAATGATTCTCCCTTTATCCCAAAATGAATGACCACTTTTTGGAAAACTTTGTCCCAAAATGAATTCTCCCTTTATCCCAAAAATGAATGACCAACACGGAGGTTCTGGGTTCGACTCCCCCCAGTGGTTAGAGTGGATGATTATCCCTCCCTAGTTAATATTAGGCGCCTCTGGGGGGATTTTAAGGGAATTTCAGAGAATTGAGGGACTTGTTAGTAAATTGACTTACACAAAAAAAGGGGCTTGACTCGAGATGGGCAAGCCTCGAAAAAAAAAAAAAATTCCGGTATATTTGATTATTTTGGCTTAAGAAATCAAAGTTTAAATTTTTGTGTGTGATGGGCAGAAGTTAGGAGATTATTATATAGATTAATATTGTAATGATTTGATAGAGTTGTATATATTCAGGCTATTATTCACTAGCCAATAATAGATTAGGAAAGAGTCCTACATACCTTAGGAATAGAGGCAATACGTTTGTATATATTGATGTAATCTTCTGTTGAGTGATTTATCATAGAATGCTTCTCTCCGCTGCATAATTCCTATATGGTATCAGCCTAACCGGTCGATCTATCAGGCATACCTTCTTTATTCTTCTTGCTTTTCTTTTTTGATGCCTCTTGCTATGTTGCTCGCTCTAAACATGATTGTCCAAGGCTATGCTCTACATTAAGCGCCAAGTATGTTGCATGTTGTAGATAACTTTGTGAACATGCTTCTGAGGTTGTTTGATTTGAAGAAGGCTGAATGACTTCGTGAACAGGTTTACGAGGCTATTTGAATTGAAGAATGTTGAAGAATGCTCTCCCTTTGTCATTGATTTTTTTACCTTTATGACGCACCCTGGTTTTTGCCTAGACCGCCATTTAAGGTTTTCAATCTAGCAGACATCTATTTTGCATCTTTTTTCTTTGAAAAGTCCAAGCATCGACTCTGTGGAGATTGACATTTCTGTAGTTGACACATCCATTTAAGAAGCTTACCCTAAATCTCCTTTCTTTCTTTCTTTCTTTTTTCCATTAGAGAAAACTCCAATGCTGGCCGGCCGGACTAGTAGCCTTCCGACGGAGCTCTCTCTCTCTCTCTTATCTCCAACTAATCTATCTCTGTCTCGATCACACAAACACACTCTCTCAGACACTTACACTCTAGAGATTTCACTTACCAAATTCCAATCAGTTTTTTCTTACATTTTTCAGTTTTGAATGCAAAATTCTTCCATTGTTTTAGAGTTTTCATGGAATATTTTGTTTATAAATTTTCTATGAAATTTGTTTTGGAACAATGCGAGTTGTACAAAGTCTCAATCAGATATGCTATGGGCAATCTGTAGCATTATCAAAAGGTTGTTGTTCATAGCATTTCAATGAGGTTCTGTATACCCCAATTGTTAGTGTTACACCAGTGTTGCCATTGGTGTTGTCTCCTGTGTTGCCACACCATTGTTGTCATTGGTGTTGCCTCATGTGTTGCCAATGTGCTGACATTTGAAAATGAAGATAGTTACTACATGTTATTCATAAATTACAAAATGATAGTTAATTATTTACTTGTGTGCTATTAGTTTGTTGGAATTATGTTTGAACATGTCATGATAATTGTACAAGGCGTGACAAATGATGAAGGAAAGGAAGTTACACATAAATCCTCATTTATGTGTAAAAGTGGAGACCAAGTAAAGTTGTTAGAGACTTATCTATATAGAGGGACCGAAGATAACGTGTATAAGGCTAAAGAAACTTAGAGGTACAAGAAATGAAGAAGTAGGTTTTAAAGTATGAGTTTTCACCTTAAAATCAATTGGTGTTAAGGGGAGTGGCCCAGAATCTTTATATATTATAGGCAAGGTTTGTCAATTCCCAATATGAGTTAATAGTAGGCACAATGGCAGAGAAAAAAAATTAGTTAAAGAACACCAAGATTAATCAAAACCCAGCAAGAAATCTCTGCATAATATTATTATTTTGAGGTGGATCAATATGTGAAAAATAAATCATTAACAACTTCAAATGGTGAAACCCTAACTCATAAATTTACTTTGAAAACACTAAAAATAAATAAACCCCAACTTAATGGGAAGGATGTTGCAGTTGGATCAATTGCTTTCAAACAAATTCATTTTGTGGAGAGAAAGGAAAAAAAAAACTCTCTTTATGTCGCGACAGTGGCCGTGGTGAACAAAAATCTTGAAGCCCTAGCCTGCTAGCAATATCATCTGAGGTCGAGATGGGAAGGGAGGTCAGAGGGGGTTGTCTGGGTCTATGCTTGGCTGGAGGCGACTTCCTCTAACTACTGGCTTGGCTTCCATATTGTTCACTCACTCGAAGAGGATGACAGAGAAAGCGTCTCAACACCTTCATCCTGACAGAGTGCATATGGGAGAAGAAATTGACCACAGGAAACAAAAAGAGGTTCAAGGGAAAATAGAAACCGCTCTCTATCAGCCTTAGGATTAGAGAATTAAAGAAATGATCCAAAGATCGAAATTAAAATTGAAATAAATCGCTCAATCATAGCCGTGGGATAATAGCGGTTATGGATCGATCTCAACCACTCGTTGTCTAAAGTCTATAGGTGGTTAGGATTGACCATTATTATATATTAGATTTATTTTAGTTTTGATAGTCCACATTAACATTGTTTTTGATGTACCATACAAATTTTATTTTTAGCAATGCTAAAGAACAAATCGTTCTTAAAATGAATGTAATACAAACGGAGGAAAAATGAGACTTTGACTTCTTTTCTTTACTAGATTTTCTTAATTTTGCTAATCCATCAAAGATGTTTGTTGTACTTTTTCCTTTTGGACAGAGAAAATAACACATTTGGTCAAATGTGCTTAAAATCCTTGTGTGTTTGGACGTGAGATTTTGAGATTACCAAAATCTATATTGATATATTTGCTAGAAAAAATCTTTATTGATATATTCAATCTTTTTTTTTATTGAGACTTGCAGATGAATATACCAATTTATATAAATTGATGATATTACACTTCTACTTTAATAAACTCCAAACATCCTCAAGTGAACACTTTAGCTTTGTGTTGATGACTCTTCTATGTGTAGAAGTATGCACTTATTATGATAGTAATTAGGTGTGCAAAAAATCTACTCATGTAGTGTACGTTACTAACTTAAATCTAATAATACAGGTTCACGTTTTAACGGGAATACATTTATTATAAATAAACTAAATCTTCATTCGTAAAGAAATTTAGTTAAATTGTAAAGACGAGTACCTATTTTTGGGGTTAAAGATTAGAATATTATACGCTACAAGATTAATTATGTTATTACAATTCCACGTGTACCGGTTAGATAACCAAGCATGACGTTTTTTGTATATATTCACAGACAAAATTGTGAATATTACTATGTTCATACAAAACATTAGCCATCTATAATCAAGGAAAGCTTGTTGATTAAGTGGGATGGAAGGAAGCGAATATTATTACTTGAGATTAGAAAGGTAGTATTAAAATTTATATACAATTAATTGATGTTCTGGATAATATTTGTTTTGATAAACTATGAAGTCTAGGCTACAAGCTGAGAATATTACTTTAACACGAACCATTAACAAGCTATAATGAAAGTAAATGAGTCAGTTAAGCTTAATAAACTTGTTGGTTCATATTAGTATAATCTATTACTTGAGGGACCGATCAATACATAATATAGGCAAAGTCTAAGGACTTGTGAACAATCATCTTGCATTATAAATAGAGAAGCCTGACCTTCAGTTTCACCACACCAATTCCATTTAACAATCTTCCCCTTGATAACCTCTTTCTTATATTTTCTGCTTGAGAAAACTCCAACGGCGGCCGAACTAGTGGCTTCCAGCAGAGTTTTCCGAAGTACATCTCTTCCCACATCCCTTTCTCTCTCCAGATTTCTCTCTCTCACACACACACACACCAAACACTCAACACCTTCCACTTACCAATTTCAGATCAGTCATTTCATACATTTTCTGTTTTCAATCAATATATTTTGCTATGAGGGCCATTTTCAGTTTAAAAATGGTCATACAAAGTCTATATCAGATATGCTATGAAACATCCTTAGCATTATCAAAAGGTCGTTGTTCAGAGCATTTCAAGGAGGTTTTGGTATACCCCAATTATTTTTGGGTATATCGGAAGCTTTGAACCTACGATATCCCAAATTATTTCCCCATCACCATTTCCACCTCTATATGCATCTAGCTTTCTTTTCCCCTTATCTATTTTTCTTCTGGTATCAGTCGTCTTACCTTTCAATAAATCTTCCAAGGCATGTGCTACATCTTTGTCAGATGATGTAACTTAAAACATATCTGTAGATGCCTTTGATGGCATAGGGACTATCGGAAACTCCAATCGATGAATTTCTATGGATTTACTCTGATCTATAACTGATTGAGAAGAGATATTGGGATTATCAAATTATCTGTTCAAAAGGAGAGTCTTCACATTCTATCCATCTAACTGTTAAGTAGATTATCCAATATTGAGTATTAATTGAAGAAGATTTTTTATTAATGTGAATGTAACTTGATGGAAATATATACATATAACAAGTTCTAGGATCACCTCGTAGGATTAAATCCGAAGCTCGTTGTGCAAAAGAATTATGCTTTGTGATACGAACCCTTGATTATCTCGATCGATCCTGCAATCACCACGTGTTTCTCGTCCAATCAATATTACTGATATTGATAATGTATTCCACTCTCAAATCCATAGGTCTCGATGGTAGCTTAGAGAAGGCAATCCAACCGAGATAATATATTGGGAGAGATATATTTTTCACGTGCAATATTATGAGGGTAAAGACCCTTTATATAGTTAACTTGGCCACAGTCACAATCCAACAAGAACTTGGTAGTATCCTATTTTTAACGTATCAAGATAGGTACCAAGTGTCCAAGTCGAACATCTCTCACTCGTTCAAAATAGGAATGCCTCTCATACCACAATACATTCTCAAGGCCCATGCAATGTTGATCTGTTCATACTCGAACTGAGGCGTGTGACCAGACAAGGAAAGTATAAAAAGGGTAGGAGTGTTATATCAAAAACCATCTACCAACATAGCACGTCCTGTTAGTAGAAAATATCTTCAATGCCCTAGACAATATGATTATATCAATTTAAACACCTTTAACCCCTCATAAACAATGCTTAAACCCCAATCAGTTTGTGTGCTCAAGATCAACCTTTTGAACCGTATGTTCAATATGATCGTCCGGATATTGAGTCAATAAACATAGATATATATCATAATTGTCTTTCTTATACCCTCATGCCAATCATCTTTAAATTAACAGCTTTTCAGCAATGCTCCTCGAGGCTGATTGTAAGTGCAAAGACCTTTAGTCGACATGCCAAAGTAGCATCATTAATTTTTAGATTATTAACATAGTTCTAAGTCACATAGGCCATAAATGTGATCACCTATTAATCACTAGAACTCACACAGTGATGAAGCAAAGATTATTCAATCACTTTCTGAGGTCGTATTATAGTCACATATAGTATAAAATATATGCTACGACGAAACTCCCACTCAAATTGGGCATGTTATACTCTAATGTCGTACGAATCTTAGACTAAATGCCCTTACGACATCTAACCTGTGTCCTTGAAAGCAGTCACCCTCATAGTGAAAAATTGCGGCACCCGAATCCCTCCTAGCGCCTAGGCCTCGTCTAAGCGGAAGCCTAGCCTTCTTTTTAGAACACTGGCCATATGTATTGCTTGTTGTATAAACTTTGTAATTTTAACAGTAGTTGTATTTGTGGGATTGTACTTGTAGTTAGTTGTACAAGAGTTAGATACACCCTTGTTGTGGTTATCGTTGTTGTGCAAGAGTTGTGCATGATTTAGGGTTTGTATTGTTGTGTGTTAAAAGATTTTTTTATTTATAGTTTTTTTTTTGTTTTTGATGTCATATAGACGTCATTCATGCCCTAGTGAGTCCCAATAGGGGATTATTTTTGTGGGTGTGATATGAACCATCAAAAACATTAGTAACAATGTCTCGACGAAGGCTCTACTGCAAGAGAGCTGATCTGGGCCAAAAGTGGAGGAAAATTAGCGAACCATGACTACTGCCTTTCCCAACTCCAGAATGCCATGAGCCTGCTCAGAAAGAAAGAAAGAAGAGTAGTATACCGTAAAGAAATCAAAGAGACCGTTCGCTTGAACCAAGAACTCTCTAACCTCACCCGTAGGGTCAGCAATACACAGTTCAGTCCCGGCAACTACTGCTGTGCACTGACGTTCGAATAACTACGGTGAACCATAGGCTCCCTCCCTACAAAGGCACCTAAACCAGTATCTTGGGAAAGAATCCGGAAAGCCGTCGAGGCCCCCGGGAAAACATCAACAGTCAACGAATTGAGGGAGGACATATGGCCCTGTGCTTCGAAAAATCCTTCTCTGACTATGGCTCAGCTCAAAGCAACCTGTTCAAAAGGGACCAAGCCCGACGTCAACGTTCTAACCCGATCGGGTCAAATTCATGTGCTACCACCAAAGGCCACCAAAAAGCCAACAGAGCCAGAACCGCAACCCGATCTTCCCGAAGAAACAAGTTCCGAAAAGGAGGACCCGATCCTCGCTCAGCTTAAGCAGACCCAGGCGAACATTTCCCTTTGGTCCCTGCTCACATCTTCATACCCTCACAAGCTCAAGCTGGAGGAAAGTTTAGCCCGTACCATGGTCCCCGTGGACGCAACGCCAGAAGAAGTAATTCAGATGATCGGCAACATCCACTATGGAAACATCATCACCTTCACAGATTCGGGCCTGCCAAAATTTGGGGCTGATCACAATGAGCCTCTCTACATCACAGTTCAGCTGGACGAGCGTTGCCTTCCCCGTGTACTGGTAGACGGAGGTTCCGGAATGAATGTCTTGCCCGCCAAGATGATGGACCTGCTTGACATCAAGCCCACAGACCTGAAGCCTTCAGTCCACACTGTCAAGGCCTATGATTGTACTTCCCGCACAGTTCTTGGGGTTGCTACTCTAAACATCTGGTTCGGCAAGCGGATGATCTCCACCGAATTTCAAGTGTTGGACATTCCTATCACTTTCACAGCCATCCTGGGACGACCCTGGCTACATCAAATGAACGGCGTGGCATCCACCCTTCACCAATTTATCAAGTTCATGCAAGGCAACGAGCTGACAACAGTCTACAGCTACAGTGCCACCACCGAGGGCCTGCACCAACGGCATTCCAGTATTGGAGATCAAGCATGATGACGATATGGAATTAACTGGGTTCACATTGGAGACCTCCAAGATCCAAATATGCAGTGTGGACCTTCAACTATTCTGGGACAAAATCCCTCCAGCCATGAAAATGATGAAACTCATGAACTTCATCCCGGGACTGGGGCTCGGCAAGAGGTTACAAGGCCAACACCAAGTCATCGAAGTCAAGGACCACACTACAGTTCAGGGGCTCGGTTATGTGCCAACACCAGCTGACATCAGGGAAAGCAAAAGGCTCGCCAACACCAAGGCAGCTGCCCGTAAGAGGCGAACCTCCTATGGCACACCCAACCTCCGACCTTACAGTTTCGACCTCACCCACTACTTCATCAAAGGAACCGACAGCGGAACCGACAGCAGAACTGGGGGAACTGATAGCAAAACTGGGGGAACCAACAGTGAAGCCGACAGCAGAACTGAAGGGACCAATAGCGGAACTGATGAAGATGAAAAAGAAGCAAGAAAAGTCAGTACAGAGACTACAGAAAGGATGGGAAAGCTGGCGCAGGAGCTCAAGCGTTTCAGAGGACTCAAAGCTAATCCGATAAGGGGAGCATTCCTAGACATCACTGCTCTACCTTGACCAATTGCCACCACAATTCAGCATGAGTACTCATTCAAAGGAATCCCAGACATAGAAGAGCAGCTCGAGACACTCTTCATGCGAAACAAATTGTTCGGGTCAGCCTCCGAGGACACATTCAAAACAGTAACTCCAAGGCAGAAGGAACCAGAATTCGTAGAAGATGCTCTCAGTGGACCCGCTCTACAGAACCTTTTCGAAGAAGTCATGGAGGTGCCAAACCTAATTGACCTGGGCTACGAGAACAGCATGATCGCCATGATCGGGACAGCAGAAGCCAAGTTTCTCGACCCTCGAACCCTCATCAAGCATCCAGCAATGCCAATGCAAAACTGGGTGACTTTCACTGGACCAAGGGCAAGCCAGACAGAAATGAAAGGCAAACTGGGCCTGCACCCATATCTCCCTAAACCTAGTCTTAAACCCTCTGAGCCAGTCATTGTCAAAGTCCAGTCCTCTGAGTCGTCCGACGACCTCACGCTGGAAGACTATGATAATGTAGCCAACAATGTATTCTCGTTCGTATTAAATGAAAAGTTCGACCTTTCGGATTATCCCCTCATTGCCACTTTAACAACTCATAAGTTAACGAACAACTTAAAAGAAGTTAATAATGACTCACTTGATAAAGAAGCAGACACACTAAACGAACAATACATTAAAGAAGTTCTCAAGCATGTAGTTGACCAAGAGGACAATCGGGCCCAAGCTGTCGAAGAGGTTATGACTAAAGTGAACCTAGGGTCAGTGCAAGAGCCTAAAGAGACACAAGTGGGTAGTTTCTTCATCGGTGCAGAAATAGAAGCCCTAATAGATCTCCTCAAAGAATATGTCGACGTGTTCGCCTAGTAATACCAAGACATGCCAGGACTCGATCCCTCAATCGTGGAGCACAGAATCCCTTTGGATCCAGAATCTAAGTCTGTCAAACAGAAACTGCGCAAGATCAAGCCTGAGTGGTCCCTGCAAGTGAAAGAAGAAATTGAGAAGATGCTCTGCGTCGGATTCATCAGAGTAATTGAGTACCCGACCTGGCTCTCCAACATTGTGACTGTCACCAAGGCCAATGGAAAGGTCAGATGCTATGTGGATTTCCGAGATCTCAACAAGGCCAGCCCTAAAGACGATTTCCCACTGCCCAACATTAACATGCTCATTGACACCACGGCAAATTTTGAAGTAAAATCCTTTGAGGACGGGTTTGCTGGATACAATCAAATCAAGATGTACGAGGAGGATTAGGCCAAGACTGCTTTCACCACTCTGTGGGGGATATACTGTTGCACGGTCATGCTGTTTGGTTTAAAGAACGCTGGGGCTACTTATCAGCGGGCTGCAACAGCTCTCTTCCACGACATGATTCACAAAGAAATCGAAGTATATGTTGACGACATGATCATCCACTCTAGAGGATCAGACATGCAGCATATGACAGATTTGAGAAAGTTCTTCAACAGACTCAGAAAGCACTCCATGAGATTGAACCCTGCCAAGTGCACCTTCGGCGTCAAGCGAGGCAAAGTACTGGGGTACATGGTTACAGAAAGAGGTATCGAAGCAGATCCCAAGAAAATCAAGGCCATCATCGACGTGAAGCCATCGCAGACACTGACAGAAGTGAAAAATTTTATGGGGAGACTTCAGTACATCAGCCGCTTCATCAACTAGTTGACATCTCTCTGCAAGCCAATGTTCAAACTAATGAAGAAAAATGCTGACATCAAATGGGACTCCGAATGCCAGACAGCCTTCGAGAAAATCAATACTTGGTGAATCCCCCAATCATGTGCCCGCCACATGAAGATAAGCCACTCCTCCTATACCTGACAGTGACAGACACGTCAATTGGGGCTATGATGGCGCAAGAACAGAAAGATTCCAGAGTTGAGCATGCAATCTACTTCGTAAGCCGAAAGCTTCAGGGAAGTGAACTCAGCTACTCAGCGTTAGAGAAAACTTGTACCGCCTTGGCATGGGTAGTCGGGAAACTGAAATACTACATGCAGTCACATTCAGTGCTCTTGGTCTCCAAGATGGACCCCGTCAGATATCTCTTCGACAAACCATCTCTATCAATGAGATTAGCCAAGTAGTCATTCTTCCTGGCTGAATTCGACATCAAATACATGGTCAGAAAATCAACAAAGGGTCGAGTAATGGTAGATCAGCTGGTAAACTTCCCAAGCAGTGAACTCAAAGGTCCTGATCCGCAATTTCCAGATGACGGGATCTTCTCACTCAACAGCGCAAACCGCTGGCAACTCTTCTTCGATGGGGCAGCCAACAAGAAGGGAAATGGTATTGGAATACTCCTGGTCGATCCTAAAGACAAGCACACTCCAATAGCCATCAAATTGAATTTTGAGGCAACCAACTATGCAGCAAAATACGAAGCTTACGCAGCCGGCCTGGAAGCCGCTCGTGAACACAACATCACAAAATTGGAAGTATACGGAGACTCTGCATTGATCATCAATCAAGTATCCAACAAATGGAAGACAATAGATTCTGGCCTCTAGAAGTACCACACGTACATGGAGGAGCTCATTGCTCAGTTCAAGGACATCTCTTTTCACTACTTGCAAAGAGATAGGAACTGCTTCGCAGATGCCCTGGCCACCCTAGCATCTCTTGTCAAAATTACCAAAGGGAACTCAGTAAAACCCCTCAAAATAGGCAGACGGGAAACACCCGCCTATTGCTGTGAGATCGAAGTTAAACATGAACCGATTGTCGAACCCTGGTACAATCAAATCTACCAGTACCTCCAAAATGAAGAAGCTTCCTTCACAAATGAAGACGGAAAATAAAAAGAAGGGATCAAAGCCAAAAACATGATGGCCCTAATGTGCCTGGCATCCCATTTTATCATTCTGGGGGGGGGGGTATGTTATACAAGAAGCGCCACCAAGGACTACTCCTTTGGTGTGTAAATAAAGAAAAGCCAGCGAGCTGATGAACAAAGTTCACAACGGAACCTGTGGTCCGCACATGAATGCCAGAGCATTGACACAGATCATCCTCTGTATGGGTTACTATTGGGTATCAATGGAAACAGACTGCATCCAGTTCGTCAGAAGCTGCGATAAATGTCAACGGTTCTCCAACCTCAATCACATTCCTCCTCACGAGCTCTACTGCATGACTACGCCATGGCCTTTCGCCACATGGGGAATCGACGTCATCGGCAAAATTACTCCGCCAGGGAGCAACGGTCACGAGTTCATATTAGTAGCGGTCGACTACTTAACCTAATGGGTAGAAGACAGATCATACAAAGTACTGAATTCTAAGAAGGTGGCCGAGTTCATCAAAGAGAACATCATGTGCAGATACGGAGTGCCCAACGAGATCATATCCGATAATGGGACCCACTTTGAAGGAGATTGTGACCAACTGTTGACCGAGTTCAGAGTTACATGCCACAAGTCTTCTCCCTACAGACCACAGACTAATGGTGCAGTAGAGGCAGCAAACAAGACTCTTGCAAGAATAATCAAAAAGATGGCCGTCAGAGGTCAGGATTGGCCCGAAAAGCTACATCTAGCCCTTTGGGGATACAGAACATCAGTCAGAACCGCCACAGGGGAGACTCCTTTCACACTCACATACGGAATGGAAGTGATGTTACCAGTTGAATTGGAAATTCCATCCCTCCGAGCCCTCTTGGAAAACGGAATCAATGAAGTCGAATGGCTCCAAAGCCGTCACGACGAACTAGCTCTACTCGACGAGCGCAGATTGAAAGTCATGGAGCATACTCGTGCCTACCAAAGCAGAATGGCCTGAGCATTTGATAAGAAAATCAAAATTCGAGACATCAGAGAAGGCGAATTGGTGCTTAAGGAAAAGCCTCCTACACAGACCAATCCCCTCGGAAAGTGGGAGCCTACTTGGATAGGCCCGTTCATGGTACAAAGAATCTTCTCCGAAGGAGCCATGAAGTTAGCAGATTTGGACGGAAACCCTTTCGTTAACCCCGTGAACGGAAGCAAGTGATAAGTGACTATTATATAGTCATTTATCCTAGGTTTTTATATCAATTTCCTTAGTTTAATTGTCATTTCGATTTCATTTTAATCTATTTTAGTTTCTTTTATATATATATATATATTCGATTTTACGCTTTTGGTGTATATTATACATTTAGACATGTTTTTGGAGTCTATTATAATCAAAAAGGATGCTTGGACATCTTATTACAAAGGCATGGAAGAACAACAAGCAAACCAAGCACACAAGCCAAAATCCAGCCAGAGCGGCCGTGCAGCCAAGAGGGAGCGGCCGTGCACTTGGCCATGAGAGGACATTTTTGGCCCCAAAACGAAGAACGGTCGTGCCTTGGAAATTGCTTGGCCGTGCTACTTTCAGAGCGGCCGTGCAGCAAAAGTGGAGCGGCCGTGCAAGTTGCCCAAATTCAAATCCAAAACTGTCGCCAAGGAGGCACACTCGTGCAACTCCCTTGACTCGGTCGTGCAAATGGTGTCTGCAGATTTAAAAGGCACCTTCTTGAAGAGCCTCCTCCCCATTATAAATAGACCTCTTGTAATCAGTCTAGGATATCGAAAATTCATCAGAAATTGTTAGAGATTAGTATAGCAATGTTACAAGTACTTTATACATTGATTTCCGAAGATATTTGAAGGTTCAAGCCCATTTTTGTTCTTGAAGTTCCTTTGAAAAAGAAGCAATAAAAGTTGAAGTATTATTCTAGCCATTTGTCTCTCAATAATCATAAGTCATTCTTACTCTATCCTTTATATTATTGCTTATTTACTTTTACATGGCTAGCGAGTAATCCCCCTCGTTCTTGGGGTTGGAAACTCAAAGCATAGATCGTTCATCATCTCAAAATATGAAAGTCTTATCTTCTATCTTCATCTAAACAATTTCTTTATATCAATCTCAAAATGACTTACATTTTGGAGATGTCCAACTTGTATGAATCAGTCGATCGAGAGAAGTACCTAGCGAAGAATCTCGATTGGCGGAACCATTTAGAAAAACTGGGTTCCATTGATCACGAAAGTAGTTCAACGGCCTAGGGATGTTCCTTTAACAGAAAGTATGTTGACCCTCATTCTTATTGGATTCTTACTAATTATGGTCAGCTAGAGATAAGCCGGAATGCCCGTTTGTGACAGGGCGGGAGTACCATAAACGGAAATCTCAAACAGTTAGGACATAATTAGTAAAGGATACAATGCTACTGTCTTGACCGTGAGAAGTAGTGTAAGCATAACGTGCCATCCTTGATTTTTATGAAAACCTATATTTTCTAAGACATTGACTATTTGATGAAGAAATTATGTATGTGATTTCCAATCCCGAGAATGCTTCGTTTATAAGAGTTTTATTTAATGTATTTTCTGTGTATGCTTCATTCTCTTCCCAAATCAATCTTTATTTCCCCCAATCTCTTTTACAATTTTAGTAAAGACAATTTCATTCCAAGGTAAACCCTATCTCTGTGGGATCGACCCGTACTTGCACCCGCTATATTTCAATAGCCCGTGCGCTTGCGGATTTTAAATAAACCGTTAGGTTTCGATCGAACAGCAAGCTCCGCAGATACTTCATTTGAGGAAGAACACGAGTCAACTCTCCTTCCCCATACACCACCCATCAGTAAAATCAAAGTGCTAAAAGAGTAATACCTAACTAGATACATTCCCGAAAATGATCTAGGTAAAAAATAGGGCCGCACTTCTTTTGTCTTTTTCTCAAATTTCACCTAAAAGTATCAAACTACGGTGACCTGAGCCCCTTGGTCCAATTGTAAAAGGGGAACGTAGGCAGCCATCATTGGTTCGGTCTCAAAAATAAATAAAATTTCAAATACAACACCAATCGCTTGTGTTTCGAAAAACTCTTAAATTTAACCTACAAATTCATTATGGTTAAAAAAATCTTTGATGAGTTCAAGCACGGTCTACTCTTGACTTTCTACACGCTAGCAAAACAACAATAAAACACTTAATCAATTTAATGTGTCTGCAATGACAGTGGGTGGATATTCCGGACAGCAAGGTCAACCTAGTCCCTCATATTTGGTCCTTTGTCTTTCTTCCCCTTCCCTTTCCCACGACGAGTATTCTTTGCCTTTACAGGGAATATCCCCTTAGTCCTTCTACCTGGCTCTGGGACCCTTCCCGATGCCTCTGTCAAACCTGCAGCCGCCAACGCAGCCCTTTCCCTGGCTCTATCACCAGCTGCCTCTCTTTGAGTCGTCATATCCATGCTCTGATCGGCCATCCGACTAGCATTGGCCTCATAGTCAGCCATATCATCCCCGGTACAATCCCGAGGGTTGGCCATTGCTTTGGCCCTCCTCAAAGTCGAGCTGTCACGGTAGTCAAGGCCCAATAGCTCACTCGGTCTCCACAAAATAGCCATTTGTGTATCCCCTATACACTCCTCGTACCAATTCAAATACCGAGTGGACAGAACAGTGCCCCCTCTCCGGTGAAAGAGAACCCTGGCAGGAAAGGATGTATATTGCCACAACCGCATGAAAACCAATGGTGTCGAAGGATCTTCCATGAGGAGCGATCCCACCTCAAAGGTACCAGCATTACTCAAGCCCGTCAACGGCACCTGCTCCAGGCCGAACTGCCGCAGCACCAAAGATGGAATGTAGAAAGAAGACTGGGACACCCCCGAAACTCTGACAATGAGAAGACCCTCCTGAACGGTTCGACAAGTCTGTAACTTCCAGTGAGGAACCCACCATCGTAGATGATGTGTGAGGAATTTGGCCATCCAAAGCTCCAATTCACCCTGATTGCCTTCTATCACCAAGGGTCATCGAGAAAAAGACCAAGGATCACATATCGATGGTTCCTCGGGCATCATTTGCAACCGTTCCCTCAACCATAAAGTAAGCATGGCGGAACTTCCTCCCCACATGCATCGGCTACCGGTTGCCATCCGACCTATGCCAAGGAATGTCTCGCCCAAGATCAAAGGCACTATGTCTTTTCTGCTCCGGAATTTCCTCACCAGGTCCAGTACACTGTGGTGGTACACCCCCAAAGATGTGAATGTGAACAAAGTAGCAATCGCACACAGAGCAAAAGCGTCCCACGCATAAATGCTCTCATCAGCATCGACAAATCTATCAGGGAGCCCCGAAATGTCGACATGATCCGTATTTGGTATTAGCATCCCGTATGCTTCCTAAGCTGAAATGCCAAGCAGGGACATCAACTTCTCAATGGTGGTCAGGCCGCCCTTCAAGGGAAGAGCAACCCGTTCCGCCTCAGGTCCTCCAAGTATAGCCCGAAAATCCTCAAGTGTGGGCATAATCTCGTTGTACGAGAAGTTGTACACACGCCTCCTTTCATCCCAGAAATGAGCCGCAGCTCTCAGAAGATCCCAATCCGGCATGAGCTCCTTCAAAGCCTAAACCGCCTTCATCCTATAATAATCTTCGAAAAATCCCTTACTCTGCCTTGTGTGGTGCCGTACCCACGTCTGGAACCTCTCCAAAAATCGTTCTTGCATCTGAGATACCAACCTTGGAAATGTAGCCATGAGAAACAAAGGAAACTTCGAGGAATTTAGGAGAGAAATCAGTTTCTGCTTCAGAAACAAGCACGGAATCTCCAAATTGCAGAAACTGGACTACAATTTAAAACAATCTGAAACTGAGTCATAGGCCGGCCGGCCTGTTTTTTAGGTTGACCTGGTCAACTTTGCAGCCAGCTGCACCAATTTCTGTCAACATTTCCAAAGGCCTCCCTGTTCAAGCCTTGTCCAAAGCAACATTTACCCATGATCAAATCATTCACTGCTGACACCACATCCGCCTCGGGCTAGTGCTTAGTGCAATTAATTAATAACAGTGCATGTAGATATAAATTTTGCCAGCTCAAATTTTATTATTTAATGCATGTCTCATTATCATTTATTTTTGATCAACCTACTTACTTATTTGCCAGAAATAAATGAAGGTAATCATAATAAATACTCAAAATGTACAAGAGTTTGCCCCAGGGGTCTTTCAAAGTACAAAACAATGTTCAGACGATGAACGCAATCATCTAACAAAAGAAATCAATGGGACTACTCAGAGTCCTGCTCGTCATCCGAGCACTCAAAGTACTGCCCCGCAGCAGCCGGATCCACGGTGGACAAATAATCCGCAAACTCCGCAAGGCCGGAATACGAAAAGCTACGGCTCCGTGCCTGTGCTCCCGAGGACTCTCCTTGCTCGTATCCCAAATACGAGGAGTGGTGAACTCCAAACCCAGCAGTCTCACCAGAGAACTGGCTGAACCCCTGCCCGAAATCTGTGCCACTAGCCGTGGAAGCAGATGGGTCTCCTGCAGCAGACGGCCGGGAAGGCATCGGCTCATGAACAGCCGCACTCCTCCGAGAACCGCACCGAAGGAAGTCCACAAGCCTCCTGGCATAGCTGGTCATCCCGTCCAGACGTTTTATGGCCTGATCGTAAGTACGGCCAGAAACCTGCAAACCAGGAAAGTCGTCAAAAGACAAACAGACAACACAGATGCAACAGTTGCAGAATGCTACTACAAATACAGAAAAGCAAAAACATAAAACTCATCAAAACACTGGGCTCAACCCTGTATTGGGGCCTCGCTTGCTCCGGAATAGGAATCATCAGCCGCCTACGAGAGCCACTAGCATCCTCGAATGCCAACCGAGTGCGGGGAAGCGGGAAGTCTCTGGGACGTGCAGGGTCCTCACCCTCTCTAGCCATCACCTGTGGGCTCCTCAGCCTCACCCTCTGAAAGATATCATAGTCGGTATCCTCTATGATGTTCTCGACATGAGGCACACCCTGCCTATATCGCTGCAACTCCTCCCCAACTGTGGCCAGAGGATACTGCATATGAAGAGGCGGATCCCTCGGAACCAAGGGACCAGATCCCGGAGCGTACTGGCAAGACACCCTCTCGCCCAAGTACAGAACGTCACAATGAAGCCCCACTAGCAGCTTCCGCTGATGCATAATCTCCCGGGAAGCCTGCACCACAAAGTGATCAAATCGACTCCACCAAGTCAAGTTGATCCTCGAAGAAAAGTCTCGGTCCAGAGCCAAAGACACCTCCTCGTAAGTCACACGGGTGCTCTGTTGGGGTGTTAACCTAACGGTTTATTTAATATCCGCAAGCGCACAGGCTATTGTAATATAGCGGGTGCAAGTACAGGTCGATCCCACAGAGACAGGGTTTACTTAGGAAATATTTTTGTCTTTAAAATTATAGAAAAGATTGGGGGGAGATAAAGTTTGATTTTGGAAAATAGAAAGAACATAAACAGAAAATACTTTAATAAAACTCTTATAAAACGAAGCATTCTCGGGATTGGAAATCATACACATAATCTTGTTCATCAAATTGTCATTGTCTTAGAAATATAGGTTTTCATAAAAATCAAGGATGGTATGTTAAGCCTACGTTACTTCGGGTTAAGACAGTAGCGTTTGTATTCTTCACTAATTATGTCCTAACTGTTTGAGATTTCCGTTTATGTTACCCCCGCCCTGTCACAAACGGGCATTCCGGCTTATCTCTAGCTGACCATAATTAGTAAGAATCCATTAAGAATGAGAGTCAACATACTTTCCATTAAAGGAACATCCCTATGCCATTGAACTACTTTCGTGATCAACGGAACCTAGTTTCTTTATATGGTTTCGTCAATCGAGATTCTCCGCTAGGTCCATCTCTCAATTGACTGAATCATACAAGTTGGACGTCTCCAAAATGTAAGACATTTAGAGATTAATATAAAGAAATTGTTTAGATGAAGATAGAAGACAAGACTTCATTTATTTTAAGATGATGAACATGTATGTTTTTGAGTTTCCAACCCCAAGAATAAGGGGGATTTACTCACTAGCCATCTAGAACATATAAACAAATAAAAATAGAGAATAGAGTAAGAAGACTTATGATGAAATAGAAGGCAAATGGCTGGAAATAATGCTTCACTTTTATTGCTTTTCTCCAAAGTACTTCAAGAACAAAATATGGACTTTGATCTTCAAAATATCTTTGGAAATCAATATGACAAGTATTTGTGTTTAATCTCTGATGAATATCTATGGAATATCAGTAAATTTCTATATATAAGACTGAGTACAAGAGGTCTTTTTATAAGGGGGAGGGAACTCTTCAAGAAGGTGCCTCCAAAAGGTGCCTTTTAATCTGCAGTCACGACCTTGCACGGCCGTGTCAAGGGATTTGCACGGCCGTGCACCCTTGGCGCCAGATTTGAATTTGAATTTGGAAGACTTGCACGGCCGCTCCTCCATTGGCTGCACGGCCGCTCCGAGGTCAACACGGCCAGGTCCATTTCAAGGCTCGGCCACTCCACGTTTTGGGGCCACAAATGGCCTGTCATGGCCTAAGTGCACGGCCGCTCCTCCATTGGCTGCACGGCCGCTCCACCTGGATTTTGGCTTTGTGTGTTTGATTTGTTTGGTGCTCCTCCATGCCTTTTAGCTCAAAGTATCCAAGCATCCCTTTGATCATAAAAAGACTCTAAAACCTGTCTAAAATGCATGAAATATACCAAAAGGCGTAAAATCTAATAAATATGAAAAAGTAAGTAAAAAGTACTTAAAATGAAATGAGAAATGATGATTTATCCATGTAAAAGTATATAAAACTAAGGATAAATGACTATATAATAGTCACTTATCAAACTCCCCCACACTTAAGCTTTTGCTTGTCCCCAAGCAAATTTAGGATAAAAACACGGAGAGGGAGAAAAGAAAAGAAAAGCAAGAATGATCCCTCAGAAAATAAAGAAGCAAGCCCTAAATGCCTTTTTGGATAATGCCTTCATCTTTCTAGTCATATTTTGTATACCTTTAAAAATTATTTAGAAAGAAGCATTTTGGGGATATTTTAAAGAGATAATTTGTAAGACAATAACCTAATATAGCATATATAGAATTTGATCAAGTAAAACATGCTAGAAGGATAAATCTTAGATCCATTTCTTGGTAAAAGAGAAGCTTTCACTCTTTAGAGTGATTTTTGAGAGAAATGAATTTATTTCTTTAAAACGTACAAAGGGAAGTATAAACATTTATTCACAAAATAGAAGTTCCCGAAGAATCGTATAGCATTCTTGAATCACAAGGATGAAAAAATGGATGATGATAGTGGAAAAATCTTATCAAAGTTTAATCAATTTTATCTTATTTTTGCACGTGTAATATTTTTGCAAAATACCTTTAGTTATTTTTTATCCTTTCAAGTAGGAGACATTGTGGCTGCGGTCACTCTTTTAGTAATAAGATAAAAATGCCTAAACTTGATTTGATTAGTGGAAATGGAAAGATGGGATTTGATGAAGAGGTGTGATTCAAGGGATGCAAAACAAAGGGTGCTTCTAATAAGGAAATAAACATTTAATAAAATTTGAAATGTACAATCTTAAAGAAATATTTTCAAAATTTTTTTTTTTATATACTATACATGCATAAAATGAAAATGCAACTAAGTTAAAAGGGAAAAAAAATTACACTAGAAAGCAAGTAAAATTACACTAGAAAGCAAAATAAAATAAAGATAGATATACCTCCCCCCACACTTGAAATGAACATTGTCCTCAATGTTTCAAGGAACAATGTCAAATTCGGAAGGGTGAGAAAAACTTACTAGGACGGTGGTGGTTGAGGAAAGTCGTCCCAATTGTTGACCCCGTAGTTGAAAATTGTGTTCACTTGCCTTTGAATCGTATTCACACGATTTTGCATATCATTCCGGAAGTAATGGAATTCATTGTTGAAAGTGTCGAACCGAGTCATTATTTGATTGTTTTGAAGCTCGATCCGGTCAAAGCTGTCATTAAAATCCGGTGGCAATTGGGGTGGGTTGGGATGGTGTTGCTCTCTTTCTTCTTCTTCTTCCTCCTCTTGGTTTGCTTGGCTTTATCGGTCCTCCCCTTGGTTCATAAAATTAGGAAAGATCCAAGTTTGAACTTGATGGGTTCGGGCAATGGGGAGGATGGGACTTGGTAAAACAATGTAGGGCGTTTTACCCGGCCCTACCAACCAATTGTACTCCCCACGTCCTCTATCCGAAATCATTTGCATTATTCGTAAGGTTGGAATATCCAACTTCGTTGAACCCGAAACTGCAACCTCATTATTGGGCATCATACGCTGAAAATGGTTAGCAAACAAAGTAACAATACCACCAATATGAATATCCCCATTGAAAGTTGGAGAGACAATGTCACTGAACAACTCGATCAAGAAATGGCTCAAATTAACCCTCCTATGAGCCCTCACCAAAGACCATAACAAAAACAACTCCTTCTTATTTATCGTACCCTTATCCTCCCTTGTAAAAACGGTACATGCGTAGAACCTATGCATAAGCCGAAGAATGGGATGGATGATAGACGAGGCTTTTGCGGTTCTAGACTTGAAGGACGGGATTCCGGTAATTTGCTCCCAAAACACATTCTCCCTAAACTCGATGGGAAAATCGGTCTGACAATTTGTGTAAGCGGGCCAACGCAAAATTCTGTTTATGTCAAAGGAAGTGAGGTGAAACTCCTCTTCACCAAGCCTAAAATACAAATGTATCAATTGATATGGCTCCCCCGTATCTCCACATATTTCTGTTATAAACTCCTTCCTCATAGTGCACAAAAATTCCAAAGTGATCCTTTCATAGGTTTTCGCATGTAATTCGAGAAAATTGCCACGACCAAACCCGGTGTGGAACCTTCTTACATTTGAATAAACATCTAAGGCTTTAAGGGCAGGAATATCTGGGAATTGGGTTGGCCTAATCCTTTTTTGACGAAGGGCGGTAAACCTAGCCACTTCGGAAGGCTCTCTAAACTCAATACCCAAATCATTGAGTGTTGGGTTCAGATTAGGGGTAGGAGATGGTTCCTTTCGAGACCTTTTCGAAACCCTATCAGTAGCTTTTCCCTTTCCCTTCCTTCCTTCCATTGTAAATTTGTAGAAAGAAAAATACTCAAAACCCAGCTAGAGTAAAAAGAAAGTAGATTACCCGAATCTATGTTTGAAAGGATTGAAATCTTTGTTGAACAGCCACATGACACCCGAAAGCTCCTTCCTTGCACCTTAATTCGGAGTAATCCCTTCGAATTTATGAAATGGGTGAAGGTTTTCTTGAATTTTCGGAATTGGGGTTTTAGGAGGGTTTTGGGATGATTTTGATGGGAGAGAAATGTTTGACTGGTGGATTTGAGGAGGATTGAGGGTTGTATTGTGGGTTAAAATGATGGAGAAGTGGGTTTTTAAAGGAGGTGGGGCGGAGGTATTGATGGAGAGTTGAAGAAGATGAAGTGAATGAGGGAGGAGGGAGAGAGACACGTCTCTTTGACTGAAACGACGCAACTTTCCAGGCGATATGCACGGCCGTGTCAAGGGATTTGCACGGCCGCTCCCTTTTGCTGAGTCAACTCTTCCTGACTCGATATGAACTGCACGGCCGCTCCAATATATGTTGCACGGCCGTGCTAACCAATATTCACCACTTTTAATTTTTTTTCTTTTTCTCTTATTTTTTGTATACCTATAAAACAAAGTTAGCACAATAATACTAATAAAAAATGAAATAAAATAAAATAATGTAAAATAAAATAAAAATAAATTAAAACAAAAATAATCCATCGGTTACCATCCCGATGATGCTTGTTTTAGGTCCTTAGCTTGACCCCTTTCCGGTAGTAGGAGATGCGTGATATTTAGTTGGCCTTTTGTCATTGACAACTTGCCAATGCAACCCTTCCGGAGTAATTAGTATTTTTTGCGGTAGACATTTCTTCCATCCCGACTTCTTGGGTAGAACAAGTGACCTATAGTCTTTGCACTTTCGAAAATTCGAAGTGACCTCCTTCTTTGCTCTTTTTGACTTTTCCACTGCATTGTTAGTTTCGGGACATGCAGAAATATCTATAGCATTATTATTATCATTGCAAATCAAAGGTTCAATATTTATGGGATCATTTTCTATTCCTTCCTTTGATTGCGGTTCCTCACCCATCCAATTTTCTTTACTTGGAGTGTAGGTCTCAAAATAGGGATCCTCGAAATCTGATCTATGCATACTAAATTAGACTTTTTCTTTCCCCACATTTAGGGAAAAGGTTCCATTCTTCACATCTATGATTGCCCACGCAGTGGCAAGAAATGGCTTTCCTAGAATGACGGGAATTTGATGGTCTTCCGCCATATCTAGGATCACAAAGTCGACAGGGATGATCAAATTCCCTACCCGACATGGCATATTTTCCATAATACCAACGGGGTATTGTTCGGTCAAAACCTAACGGTTTATTTTATATCCTTAAGCGCACGGGCTATTGTAATGTAGCGGGTGCAAGTACGAGTCGATCCCACAGAGACAGGGTTTACTTAGGAAATATTTTTGTCTTTTTGAAATTATAGGAAAGATTGGGGGGAGATAAAGTTTGTTTTTAGAAAATAGAAAGAACATAAACAGAAAATACTTTAATTAAACTCTTATAAAACGAAGCATTCTCGGGATTGGAAATCATACACATAATCTTGTTCATCAAATTGTCATTGTCTTAGAAATAAGGGTTTTCATAAAAAGCAAGGATGATACGTTCGGCTTGCACTACTTCTCACGGTCAAGCAAGTAGTGTTGTATTCTTCACTAATTATGTCCTAACTGTTTGAGATTTCCGTTTATGGTGCTCCCGCCCTGTCACAAACGGGCATTCCGGCTTATCTCTAGTTGACCATAATTAGTAAGAACCCTTTAAGAACAAGAGTCGACATATTTTCCATCAAAGGAACATCCCTAGGCCGTTGAACTACTTTCGTGATCAATGGAACCCAGTTTCTTTATATGGTTCCGTCAATTGAGATTCTCCGCTAGGTACTTCTCTCAATTGACTGAATCATACAATTTGGATGTCTCCAAAATGTAAGGCAATTAGAGAATAATATAAAGAAATTGTTTAGATGAAGACAGAAGACAAGACTTTTCATTTTTAGATGATGAACATATATGCTTTTGAGTTTCCAACCCCAAGAATAAGGGGGATTTATTCACTAGCCATCTATAACATATAAGTAGTTAAAATAAAAGAATAGAGTAAGAAGAACTTATGATGAAAGTAGAAGGAAAATGCTGGAAATAATGATTCACTTTTATTGCTTTTCTCCAAAGTAACTCCAAGAACAAACTATGAACTTTGATCTTCAAATCTATTTGGAAATTGTTATCACAAGTATTTGTGTTTTCTATACTATGAAATATCAGTAATTTCTCTCTAAAATTCGGTATTTCAAACTGATTACAAGGGTCCTATTTATAATTGGGAGGAGACTCTTCAAGAAGGTGCCATCAAAAGGTGCCTTTACATCTGCAGTCACGATTTGCACGGCCGTGTCAAGGGAGTTGCACGGCCGTGCATCTTTAGCGCCAGATTTTTAATTTTGAGTTTTGACACTTCGCACGGCCGCTCCACTCTAAGCTGCACGGCCGCTCTGAATAATGACACGGCCACTCAATCTTCAAGACACGGCCGCTCTATATTTTAAGGCCACAAATGTTTTGAAAATAGGTAAGTGCACGGCCGCTCCACTTGTGGCTGCACGGCCGCTCCATCTGAAATTGACTTTGTTGTGCTTGATTTGGATGGTGCTCTTTCATGTCTTTTGTCTCAAAGTGTCCAAGCATCCTTTTGATATAAAAAGACCCTAAAAACCTGTCTTAAAATGCAAGAAATATACCAAAGGCATAAAATCCAAATAATATGAAAAAGTAACTAAAAAGTACTTAAAATGAAATGAGAAATGATGATTTATTCATGTAAAAGCATATAAAACTTAGGATAAATGACTATATAATAGTCACTTATCAGGTATTGAACGGAACGGTCTGCCAATTGGAGAGTTATGGTTGTGGGTTTGAGTTCCCCTATACCAAGTCTCTCGCTAACCGATAATGGCATTATACTTACGCTAGCTCCTAAGTCAAGGACAGCATTATCAATGTTTATTCTGCCAACACAACAAGGAATGGTGAATGTACCCGGATCCTTTAATTTTGGAGGATTTTTATTTTGCAAGACAGCGCTCACTTCCTCCGCCAACATAACATTCTCATTTTCTTCTAGCCTTTCTTTTTCAAAAATTAATTTTTTCGAAGGTTTAACGGCTAAAGGCATATCTTCGTGTTTTTTGAAATATGGAATGTTGACATTAATGGCATCTAGGTTTTCAAGGAATTCATCATAATACTTGTCTTCTTTCTTAGGGGATTCCGTCCACAAACTAGTCTCAATCATCGGAGGGATTGGACTATAATCAATATTTCTAGGGCATTCATCTATCTTTTCTTGCTCATCCCTAGTTTTTACCATGTTAACTTGCTCATTTGGCCTTTGAGGTTGACCGGGAAGACTCCCTTGTGGCCTACTCGTTGGGATAGCCTGTTGAGCTTGTTGAGTCTCTAGCATCTTATTATGCGCTGCTATGTTATCAAACCTAGCATTTAGAAGTTTAAAGTATTTCCTAAATTCATTATTGATCTTTTCATGGGAATTTTTATTTTCCACTACGAAATCCATTATAAGATCCAATTTTGATTTAGGGGGAAAGGTACTTGCATTGTTATTGAAATTCTTAGGTGCAAATCCCGGGGGTTGTGTAGATGGCTGAGGGTTTAGAACGTTGTTATTCTTATAGGAGAAATTGGGGTGATTTCTCCATTTGGTATTGTATGTATTAGAATACATCCCCCCTTTCTGTCCAAAAGAATTTACAAAGTTCACTTGATCATTAGAGGTAATGTCAAGTAACTCGCAGTTATCCGTACTATGTGAGTTAGACCCACATAGTTCTGAATGTGCGCTCGCCCGAAAATTTGTTTTTCGTGAAAATGAAGGAGTCGCCACGCCGTTTTTAGAGGAAACATTGAAAACCTTTTTTTAGAGAGAAAACATGAGTTCGGGGGTCAGGTTACGTGTTGGGAAGAACCGAGAGTTCACCCAACACGCCTCGTCCATAGACGAGTCTTTCAATCAAACATCCAAATAAATCTAAAGTGTGTGCAAATATTGATAATAAACAAGGTGTGGTAAAATGCATCTTATTAATTATGAAACGGGAATTACAGATTGTGAGCCCATTATTTAGGGAGGCCACATCCCTGATACAAATGATCTAAAACAGATTACAAAGGAAAGAGGTCTCTGCAGATAGGCCATGTATGTCGCATGACACGTTGCACCAGTGACCATATATGTCGCGTGACACAGGATCACTTGGAGACGAAGGTGTCGCGTGACATACATAAGCCATCTGCAGAAACTAACAGGATGAACACAGAATCAACAGAAAGCTATATAGATCTAATCGATTGACTAAATTACGAACGAAATACAGAAACAACACCAAATCGACCCCGGGAGTATGGATATGGGTAGATCCACACCCCCTTGGGGTTCAAACACCAAGTTCAATCAAATATTCAACAATAGAAGCTCAATTGCACGAATTATTCAAGTTAAACAGAGAGATTGTGATTGGAATTCAGTAATCCAGATAGCTAGGATCTGATTACTGAATCCAAACAGAAGTAAATGCTAGAATTATGAGAAATTAAGCAAGAGAGAGAGAGAAGAGGGAGGTTGGAGAATCGTTACCCTTGATGCTTCCACGAATCCTGTATCTAGTCAGATACAGAACCCTTCAATTCGTCACTTCTGATCTGGAAGGATTGATGCAAGGGGTCCAAGTGCTATGGCTTGAGAAAGGGGTTTGGATAGGGAGGAATTGGGTAGGTTGAAGGTAGGAGAGAGAGAGAGGGTTGTGTTTGGGAGTTTCGTTACGGTGCAAATTCTGCAGAGAAACAGTAGGCTGAAGTTGGGATCCTATTTCTGAGAGGGGGAGGGTCTTATTTATAGGCTTCAGTTGGTGACCTCAGTGTTTTGCATGACCTTACGCATCCACTTTCCATGCCTCAAGCTGTCGCGTGACACAAGGTGGTCCAACCGCTTTTGGCGCCAAAACCAGTTTCTGGAACATTCCGGGAAAATACCAAAAAGGTCCAACAGGTTTTATTCCCAAGAGGTCCTTTGGCATGAATAATATACCAAAAGGTACTTCCTTCGCGGGAAACTCATGAAACGTTTCCGGAAGTCTTGGGATCAACCGGGAAATTACCAAAACGCCCCTTAATGCAATTTTATTACATTAAAATGCATCTAAAAAGGTTGCGAATTGGATTGGCGTACTTACAGAGCCCCTCGGCAACGTCACTTTTGGAAAAAGTGGGGTTGTCGATAAAATAAGACCCAATCCCAATGAGCATCAAGGGATAAGGTAACGGGCTAGAAGGGTGAATCGGGGAGTCTAATGGCTGGACCTTTCTGAGAAAGGATTCCTACGTATCCCTTTAAAAAGGGAATCAAGCCAAATCGTAGTTCGAGAATTACTAAGACTAACTACAAGCAAGAAAGGGGTAGAATTGTGTCTTCATACCTTTGTTGTGCTTACCTGTGACTTCTTTTGGGGTCGGTACTACTGCGGTCGGATAGTTGCTTCCTTTCATACCAGGTTGTAGCTGCTGGAGGGTCTCATGCTGCAACTGGTATTTTGCGAGTAGCTGCCGGAGGGTCTCATGCTATCGCTGTTGACGAGTTGTAGCTGCCGGAGGGTCTCATGCTGCAACGGGTCTTTTGTGGATGCCAGGGGTCTCATACCACTTCTCTAATGCAGGGTAGTTACCGGAGGGTCTCACACTACTGCTGCTTCTCTTCGTGGATGCCGGAGGGTCTCATACCACTTCTTCTGATGCAGGGTAGTTGCCGAAGGGTCTCACACTACTGCTGCTTCTCTTCGTGGACGCCGAAGGGTCTCATACCACTTCTTCTGATACAGGGTAGTTGCCGGAGGGTCTCACACTACTGATGCTTCTCTTCGTGGACGCCGGAGGGTCTCATACCACTTCTCTTCTTCTTTGCTGGGGATGAGTATAGCTGCCGGGGGCCTCACGCTATCTCTTTTCTACTCTGTTGGGGATAAACGTAGCTGCCAGGGGTCTCACGCTACTTCTTCTGTTCTGTTCTTTGTCTTTGATAAGTATAGCTGCCAGGGGACTCACGCTATCTCATTTCTGTTCTGTGCTGGTAAGTATAGCTGCCAGGGGACTCACGCTATCTCCTTTCTGTTCTGTTCTTTGTCGTTGAACGGTCTTTGTTGATTGTTGATTTTCTTTTGTGTCCTGTGTTTTGCTTGGGAAACTGGGGACTTTGCTTCTTTCCTGTGCCTCGAGGCTACTGGTCTCTGGGAATTTGTTCGTCAAGTCGGGGATTCTGCTTTATGGGGAATTGGCTTCTTTTCTTGAGATTGTGGGGCTGCTGGTCTTGCTGAGCTCTGCTTGGGGGCTATCACAGATACAGGCCTTTTGCTTTTTCTTTTCTTTCTCAATTTGGTGCGAGGGCCAGTTTTGAGACTCAATTGATTATTGTACCTGCGAGGGTAAAACAAAATATGCCATGTGGGGTCTAAATTTGTAAACCATCAGATTACAGGGGCATTTTTGGAATTTTGGTTATGGAGGATCGTTATGTCGCACGACCGTTTAAGGCCATTGAACAGTCTTTTAAAAGAGCGAACAGTCCTCATTTTGAAATACATCGTTGGAAGGAGGTGGACGGTCTGGTGAGAAGAGAACACCATTTCACCCAATTTCGATCGTTGCTGACTGATTCTAGGGCTTGATTTCATCCTAGGTTCATCAAAATGCCTCCTAGGCGTCGACCCACCAAGAATGCTCCGACCCAGGCTCAGTTAGCCGCACGGCGAAAGAACGCCTTGAGGAATCAGAGGCCTTTTGTACCTCATACTGTTAGAGGAGACTTTTACCCGCATCTGAAAGAGCATACCTCGGCACCGGGGAATAAAACGAAGGTAATCTCTGTAACCCTCGCTTTTTGATGCAATGAGAAAAGTCGGATTTTTTTGTCAGAAATTGATTGATTTTGCCTTCTCTGTTGGACTCAAAAACTATTGCGTGCTCTGAGTTATCTAGCAATTGTAAATGCATGCTTAAAGTGCTCAAACCCTAGTTTTGCTTGGAATTGAAATATGCAATTGATTTGACAAGTAAATTTGGGATATTCATACCTGCGCTGTGCTTACCTGCAGGAGCTACGCACTCGGGGTTCTCCAGAGGTCATTGGCCGATTGTGGGATTTGCTGCCCGGTAGTCAGGAGCTTGATCACTCGCCGAAAGGCTTAGTATATGCTGCTGGGTTGGGGCAGTTTTTTGAGATGGCGAAGGCTGTTGGAGGCACACAGAGGAGCATCGGGCTGGTAAAGGCGTTCAGAGAATTCTGGTGGGAGACTACCCATTCTTTTCATTTCTCTTGGGGCGAGGCAACTATCACGCCGTATGATTTTGCTGTTATTACTGGCCTGCCCTTTACTGATGAGCCCTTGTATCTGGAGGAGCCTGCTCTGATTGCTGACCCGCAGCCCCCCACTGAGGCTTACTTTATGGAGCTGATCGGCTTTGTTCCCCAGGACAAGAAGGGGAATGGATATGAGTTGGGGGATCTCCATAGCCAAATGGTTGAGCAGAGCACCGGTTTTCCAGCTGAGATGGCAGACACCGATGAGGACAGGTTGAGAGCTAGGAGATTGGCTAGGGCATTTGTTTGGGTTGGCTTCTTGGATATGTTGTTCATCAATGCCACATCTATGGCTTTGCTTTCTTTGTTGGAGCTCCTGAGGGATTGGGCTAATGTTGGATCGCTGTCTTGGGGAGAGGCCGGTTTGGCCGAGTTATATTTGGCTTTAGATGATATCAGTCGGGGGAAGGCTAAGTCCTTCAACTGCTGTCACTTGGCTTTTGAGGTATCTCTTGGTCTTATTCTCCTTTTTTTTTTTTGAATATTGCTTCTTTCTGTCCCTCTTCTCTTTACCTGACTCTGTTCTGTCTTTTCTTTTCAGGCTTGGGCTTACGAGATCATTGGTTGTTATGCCTGTCGGGTAGGGGAGGCATATCCGGCTACCACATTTCCTGCTATGAAGCGTTGGGTGAAGGATGCAAGGCAGAAGATTCGGACGGCTGATACTAAAGGACGGATGACTGCTTCTCTGGCTGATACTTTGGTTTGTTTAAGGGGGACTCCCGGGGGTTTGACTTTATTTCCTTGGACTGATAGATATGGTGGAGTTCATTTGGAGCATGCTCTTCATCTGACTGAGTGCCGCAAATTGTTGGTGGGTTTGTCTGGAGATGCATTGTATCTGGGTGAGCGGGTTTGTAGGCAGCATGGTCCCGGTAGTATGGCTAGAGTTCCATTTGATCCTCCTGCTGAGATGTGGTTTCCTCGGAAGCTGGATGATGTGGCCGCTTTGATCCAGGGAGAGCCTGCTTTTAATTATACTGAGGATGATGGGAATTATGACGCTTATGTGGCTACGAGGCTGAGGTCGCCGCAGGTTGCTCCGAGACATGATAATCAGGCTGCGGGACCTTCTGTTGAACATGTTGCGGATGCTCCCCTACCACCTCCTTTCGTTGATTTTCAGGATGGGGACCGCATGAGGCGGGCCACTCTTGATACTAGCCGGATTTATCCATATTTTCATCTCCCTGAGGGCACTCGATCCGTAAATGGCTTTAAACTGTTTACATATTTTGATCCTTTTGTTCTGATATGATTTCTGATTCTCTTTTGTCTGCTTGTACGAGGTATCAGCTGACATCTACTGGGGTTTTGCTTGCCATTATATCGGGGCTATGGGCATGATTGATCAGTTGGTGAGGAGCAATCGATATTGGAGGGAGCGATGCTTGGCCCAGAGTTCTGATAGTTCTGATGATGACGGCGATTCTACGCCCAGCTTGCCAGATAGGAAGAGGACCCGGACTGATATGTCTGTTGGGGATACACATTGGCCCAGAACTAAGACCGTGCCTCGTCGTCCTCCTACTCCTTCCAGCTCTGATAATGATATCTCAGGGGATCCTCATGAGCTTGAAACAGTTGTCATTCCTGCTGCCCACGATCTTTTCCGTGACGACCCTATTGTTTATCATGATGCTGCTGCTGGCCCGGATCCTGAGGAGGGTGATGCAAATGGAGAGGACAGCGAGGATACTGAAGATGATGATGCTAGCAGCTCCGCCGAGGATGATACTTACATTTCCGGAGACGATGGTTCGGAGTAATTCTTGGATTGATTTGTGACCCTTTTTGATTATTGCTCCCCGTTTTGGGAAGAAAAGACAAACACTCTCTCTCTCTTTTTTTTTTATCTATATTGCACCTAGTACATTATTAGTTGTTAGTTTGCTTGTGCGAGTCCATATTTTGGGAAGAATGGGAATGAATGGTTTTTGGATGATTATGAATGGTTTGTATGCTTTGGGCTTGTATATGAGAGTGGTGAATGTGTATGTTGTTTTGAATGAAATTCCCTCCCCCATGATGCTTGCAGGATGTCTTGTTGTTTGCAGCTTGGGACAAGTCGGGGCGTGCCCTGGTACTAATCAGATTGCAGTTCACTGATGTCTGGTGCTGGACTTAACATGTCGCACGACTCAAAGCAGCCAGGGTACGTTCTGTCGCGTGACATGATAAGTCAGGTTGACAGGCTTTCAGAAAGGGACCTCTTTACTGTCTCTAAGCCTTATTCTCTTGCCCAGAGTTATGATATTCAATAGCTTCATCATAAAGTAGGCCTCTTGTAACATAATCCATTCTTAACTGCTTGATATCATAGAAACAGCCCCAGGAACCACACGTATCAACTTCTGACCAAGCCCAGTTTGCCACACAGTCTTTTGCAGCCCAGGATGAGATTGTTCTTCGGGTTGTAGTCAGTCAGGCAGCGGACAAGACTCAAGAGTTTTTTACATGCAGGGGCACACTTTCGAATGGTGGGAAATGAATCCCGAATTTCTGTATAACATTCTCGCTTTTGGGTCTGACTCTTTTGGGAGAGTATAATCATTACAAGGTAGTGAAAGGTGTATGGAAGCCCCTGCTAACCGAAACGGTGTTTAGCTCTATCCTCCTATGATGTAGAAATAGAAGACTTGTCGAGACACTTGAAAACTTGTCTTATTCGTGATGATCACAAGGCTGCTTAAAACATTTTATTGATGTTCGGGTTAGTCAACCGCCAAAGCTGATATGGGCAAATATTTTCATCAATCCTGAGGAGAAAACCTACTGATATCGAGAATCAAATTTGGAAAGATTGAACGAAGGATCTGTGTATAGAGACGGCCCTTGAGGAGACCAGGTTTTCTGAGATTTGCTCGTATTTGTGACCGGGCCATTTCTGGTTGCCTACGTTACCCCCCATGGCGAGGAGCTCAGGTCATCGTAGTTCGGGCTTATCCCGAATGAAAAAATGAAGTTCGGGGATGTTGAGGACTTTCGAGAATTTTGAGCATTGAAAGAATATGTCCTCTTGGAGTGTCGATGGGAGACACGGATGTGAAGCCCCAGTAGGACTTTCACGACAGGTGTTTGTGGAGGAGAAATGAAATATGCTCACATATAACGTCGGATGAACGGACGGAATTTGCACAATCTTCGCTTGACGGTCCGGACTACTATCCGATAGGAACTGCGACTGGGCTTCAGGGTTTCGATCGGTCTTCGGGTGATTCGGGATATCATGACCTCTTAAAACGAGAGGTCGGCTAGGCTTTTTATTGACCGGACCTCTAAAGATGAGAGGTTGGCTTTTGGGGATGTGTTTGGGATTTCTAAGGTGAGGGAAATCTGTGGTTGCATTTTTGCTGCCTCTAAGAATGAGAGGTCGATCTCTTAGCTTTTTGGTCAAGGTCAAGGTCAAAGGTAAGGGTAATGAGAATGGGAATGTCCTCTAAGGTCGGGAGGACGGCTTGGGATCGGTTAGAGGTAATGGTGAGGGGACATCCGTGCTGTCTCTTTACTCACTTTGGGACTTCTCTTAAGTAACGACCGGATTCTTTGACTTCGGCTTTTGAGAGAATCGCTGGGGACTATGCTCTCTTTCTCTTTTTTTTAATATTTTTTTCTTGAGAGAAAATTTCAGTTAGTCCCCAGGATGGATCATTGCCTTCCGTCGTTCTTGCGCTTGGAGACGGTCAATCTTCTTTTGCATCGCGGGAGCCTCAAGGATAGTCCCTCTTCTTCAGACGATGGCTAAATGGGTTTCAAATATGCCGATCTTGAAATGAAGGGATATTATTTGGTGAGGGTAAGGTAAAGGTTTTCCTAGGGGTGAAAGGTTTCAACCGCAGTCCTTACCGGATGATCCGAACGAGATCGAGTCTTCATTGCTTCCTTAGGCTTACTTTGAGGAAGATCCGTGCAAATTCATCGAGCCAATGAAATGGTGAGGACGAAAGAAAATATGTGAGCACAGGAAATGCAAGCTGGGGAGTTGATCAACCCCAGTTTAGAGAATGATATCAGCAGGTTTTCTTGTTCCGATTAATTCAAACATTAGTCATTTCGAAGCATTAGTCGGTGAGCAGCACAAGTGATCACGTAGAATAAGACTATTTCAATTTAAGCGTAGTGTGAGTGAACAAATAATGTCTCGAGTCTAGCAAGAATAGAAATAAGTAATTTTATTGATTGAAATAAAAGACTTATACCAAGGATGCAATGAACTCAAAGCATAAAAACGAAATCTGCTAGATAGATAATCTAAGATCCTACGATGCCTGCCTGACTGACTTCTTCATATGAGGAATCTTCTGAGCTCCATCGGTATTACTGAAGAGGATTGGTAATCACGTTGGGGTGAGTTTTCTCAATCCTGCCTTCATCCACAAGTCTTTGAATTTGCGCTTTCAAAGTGGAACAATCATTGGTTGAATGCCCAGGGTACTGATGATAGTAACAGTACTTACCACGATCCAAATTAGGATTAGGTCTACTGGGATGATAGTTTTCAAGTGGCTTTATCACTCCTCTTTGCATTAATCCGTTGAAAGCTTCTTCGGTTGACATCCCGAGATCATCGAATTCTCGCTTCTTACGAGGGGGATACTGGCGGAGATCTTGGATAGTGCCACCATCAAGAGAGCCTAGTTCAATCTTTCCCTCATCAATAAGTCTTTGATGACTATCATCAAATGTAAGCATGCATGGGTGACATGTCCTGAGTATTGGTGATAATCGCAGTACTTGCTTGGGTCCAGGCTTTCATTGTGATGGAGAGGAGTATAACTAACTAGTGGTTGCACCAAACCTCCGCTTGTCAGAACCTTAAGAAACTGATTCATGGGCATTCCTACTTTTGCCCAATAAGCTCTCTTTCTTCTTTTCTGGGCTTTCTCAGAAGGAGGAGGCTCGGATATTGTCATTTCTTGCAGGGTAGGGTTCAGAGTTGGCATAAAAGACATCTGATTAACGGTCACATATGAAGTTGGTCCTGAAGGTTGTTCATGCGAGGGTGACAAGCTGAAACCGTATGCATTCATTGGTGATTGTGGAAAACATCCTTGCGGGGGAGCTTGGTCGGGATGGAATAGCAGTGATCCCTCCTTGGTGAAATAATGACATTATTTTTGGGGATCTGATTGGTACGGACTCTTCACATCAGGTTGATTAGGTACATTAAAGACCTCGGGGATTGGCTGCTCATCTTTAACCTGAGCCTGGACCACATGAGGTGTTGGGGAAAAAATCTTGTCCTGTTTATCTTCATTCAACCCTTTTATTACATTTCTATTCCCGTAATCAACACCACTGGTCTTGACAATCTCTTCGTATGATCCATCTTCATGACGAATCACTGTAACTCCCCGGAGGCGCATTGCTTCAACAAATCTGGAATGAGTCTCTTCCTCTCGGGTTCTGGAAACCTGGGCAAGCAATTGGGCCTTGCATTCCCGAATCATGGCAGCTTCAAGGGCAGCTCGCAATTCCGTTACTGACAAATCATTCATATCCAATTGACCCGAAGCAAAAGGGATTCCAAACTGAGCAGATGACACATCATTTGCACCAGACATCCTTGAGCAGTAGAATAGGCAGGAACCTTGGAGGAAATTGAAAATATTTGGAAATGCGGACTGATTGATCACCCTCCTTGCAACAGAGCATGCACCCAAACTTGTCGCTTCTCCTAACTACAAAAAGGATTGGTTATAAGGTATCGGAGGGAGAATTTGAGGAACGGGAGAGGGAAAGAAATGGGACAGACTCGCACAAACAAATTTATTTATGTTCAAGTATAAATCGGTGTCTTTTAAATCCTAAATACAGTTGGGAAAGGATAAGCCTTTATTCATGCTAACTATACCTCGGGGAAACCTAATGACGCAACGTTCGAAATACACCAAATGCTTTGCTTTGAAACATATAATAGGTAATGATACCTAACCAAACCCTAACATCTTTATGGAACGAGAAGGTTTGTCCAAATTTCTAAGGAAATTTGGGCAGCATAACGGGTCTTTTCGAAGAATTTCGAAGAAAAAATCCGGCATGACCTCTCGTCGGTACATGTTGGCAATGCGGCATGATCTCTCGTTTAGAACACTCCACGGGAGTGACATGTCCCCACGTGAAATCATGTTGCATTTGGCAACATGCCCACAATGTGTGAGGTTTTGGGGGAAGGTATAAGGACCTATGCTATTTTTCAAAACAATTCATTTTGTTGTAATGAAAACATTGTATCAAAAACCAACCGTGGGTAAGGTTTAGTGTGGTGTCACCTATAACGCACTAGGGGGTTAGGTTTAATTTCAGGCGCTCAAGCGTAGGCGAATTTCATGGCCGTCCGCGATGCCGTCAATCGCACCCGAAGGTTCTAAATCTAAGTGATGTAGTGTGCAGATGACTATATTCCTTTATTTACAAAAAACAAGATTTTTTTATTATTTTTTTTTTACTTTATTTTGAAAAAAGAAAGGAAAACACACACCTTCACACAAGAGATACAGGGAACAACAATCAATTGAGTCACGCTTGATCCAAGGGACTGCCCTCAAACCAGTCTTCTGATGTTCTGTTCAGTGGCCACCCTTTGTCGCGTGACACAGGACATCTAGAGACAAAGGTGTCGCACGACCTGGATGGTCACTGAACCAGCAACTCTGCAATCATCAAATCAGCCCCTGCTCCACCATAGCAAGAGCAACACAAAATACTAATGCACAACAAGTGACCACAAGCCAAAGGGCTCACAAGTTTCATAATCAACAAGATGTATGAACCACAAATGATTATCAAATAATGCACACAAAATAGATGTATTGGATGTTCAAGTAAATGAAAGCATGACCCACTTAACACTTGAAAAATAGGTTTTCAAGTATACTCCCCAGCGGAGTCTCCACTGAATGTGCGCTCGCCCGAAAATTTGTTTTTCGTGAAAATGAAGGAGTCGCCACGCCGTTTTTAGAGGAAACATTGAAAACCATTTTTTAGAGAGAAAACATGAGTTCGGGGGTCAGGTTACGTGTTGGGAAGAACTGAGAGTTCACCCAACACGCCTCGTCCATAGACGAGTCTTTCAATCAAACATCCAAATAAATCTAAAGTGTGTGCAAATATTGATAATAAACAAGGTGTGGTAAAATGCATCTTATTAATTATGAAACGGGAATTACAGATTGTGAGCCCATTATTTAGGGAGGCCACATCCCTGATACAAATGATCTAAAACAGATTACAAAGGAAAGAGGTCTCTGCAGATAGGTCATGTATGTCGCATGACACGTCGCACCAGTGACCATATATGTCGCGTGACACAGGATCACTTGGAGACGAAGGTGTCGCGTGACATACATAAGCCATCTGCAGAAACTAACATGATGAACACAGAATCAACAGAAAGCTATATAGATCTAATCGATTGACTAAATTACGAACGAAATAAAGAAACAACACCAAATCGACCCCGGGAGTGTGGATATGGGTAGATCCACACACCCTTGGGGTTTAAACACCAAGTTCAATCAAATATTCAACAATAGAAGCTCAATTTCACGAATTATTCAAGTTAAACAGAGAGATTGCGATTGGGATTCAGTAATCCAGATAGCTAGGATCTGATTACTGAATCCAAACAGAAGTAAATGCTAGAATTATGAGAAATTAAGCAAGAAAGAGAGAGAAGAGGGAGGTTGGAGAATCGTTACACTTGATACTTCCACGAATCCTGTATCTAGTCAGATACAGAACCCTTCAATTCGTCACTTCTGATCTGGAAGGATTGATGCAAGGGGTCCAAGTGCTATGGCTTGAGAAAGGGGTTTGGATAGGGAGGAATTGGGTAGGTTGAAGGTAGGAGAGAGAGAGGGTTGTGTTTGGGAGTTTCGTTACGGTGCAAATTCTGCAGAGTAACAGTAGGCTGAAGTTGGGATCCTATTTCTGAGAGGGGGAGGGTCTTATTTATAGGCTTCAGTTGGTGACCTCAGTGTGTCGCACGACCTTACGCGTCCACTTTCCATGCCTCAAGCTGTCGCGTGACACAAGGTGGTCCAACCGCTTTTGGCGCCAAAACCAGTTTCTTGAACATTCCGGGAAAATACCCAAAAGGTCCAAGAGGTTTTATTCCCAAGAGGTCCTTTGGCATGAATAATTTACCAAAAGGTACTTCCTTCGCGGGAAACTCATGAAACGTTTCCGAAAGTCTTGGGATCGGCCGTGAATTTACCAAAACGCCCCTTAATGCAATTTTATTACATTAAAATGCTTCTAAAAAGGTTGCAAATTGGATTGGCGTACTTACAAGTTCACATAACACTTTTACATTGGCTACGGGATTGACATTAAGATTTTCAATTTTTTTCAAAAGCATGTCAACCTTAGAAGAAAGAAGAGTAATTGCATCAACATTATATTTTCCGGGCGTACCTTGTTGTTGCTCCCTCTCATTTGACCATTGGTAATGGTTCAATGCAATATTCTCGATATGGTCATATGCCTCATCGACTCCTTTGTTCATCAATGCTCCTCCTGCAGCGGCAACAATGGACTCTCTTGTCTTGAATATGAGACCGTTGTAGAAGGTGTGAACAATCAACCACTTTTCAAGCCCGTGGTGGGGGCACATTCTGAGAAGTTCCTTGAAGCGCTCCCATGCATCTTACAAAGTCTCACTATCTATTTGACAGAAGTTAGTGATATTCGTGCGTATTTGGCCAGTTTTGCTTGGTGGGAAAAATTGACCAAGGAATGCTTCTTGAATTTGGTCCCATGTTGTCAATGAATTTTGGAGGACCGAATTCAACCATTGTTTCGCCTTATCCTTAAGAGAGAAAGGAAAAAGGTGCATCCAAATCGCTTCCGGGGTAACATTTTGAATACGTGTGGTATCACAATATTCAAGGAATGTTTGGATGTGGAGATGAGGATCTTCGAAAGCGATGCCGCTATATTGGTTATTCATAACCATATGTAAGAGTTGCGCCTTTATCTCAAAGTGTGCCACTCCGGCATTCGGCACAACAATAGGGATCTAGTTCCCGGGGTACTTGGATTTACGAAGTCCCGTAGGGTCCTAGCTGGTGTTTGCGGTTCTCCTTCCGCCATATGTTTTCTTAAAGTCTCTTTAAATTTTCTTAGTCTTTCGTGAAAGCTTCATTCAGGTTCCGGATCAAAATTGTCAAAGAATGTCCGAGCCCGTTTCATACACTATAAGAAAAACACTTAAAGAGAGATTAAACGTAACAATTTATCGGAAGTAAAAGCAAAATAATACGAAAAAAAATAAAACAAAAAAAATTATGTAGTAAAGACAAAAACTTAAAGTAAACCGTTGTCCCCGGCAACGGCGCCAAAAACTTGTTGGGGTGTTAACCTAACAGTTTATTTAATATCCGCAAGCGCACGGGCTATTGTAATATAGCGGGTGCAAGTACGGGTCGATCCCATAGAGACAGGGTTTACTTAGGAAATATTTTTGTCTTTAAAATTATAGAAAAGATTGGGGGGAGATAAAGTTTGATTTTGGAAAATAGAAAGAACATAAACAGAAAATACTTTAATAAAACTCTTATAAAACGAAGCATTCTCGGGATTGGAAATCATACACATAATCTTGTTCATCAAATTGTCATTGTCTTAGAAATATAGGTTTTCATAAAAATCAAGGATGGTATGTTAAGCCTACGCTACTTCGGGTTAAGACAGTAGCGTTTGTATTCTTCACTAATTATGTTCTAACTATTTGAGATTTCAGGTTATGTTACCCCCGCCCTGTCACAAACGGGCATTCCGGCTTATCTCTAGCTGACCATAATTAGTAAGAATCCATTAAGAACGAGAGTCAACATACTTTCCATTAAAGGAACATCCCTAGGCCGTTGAACTACTTTCGTGATCAATGGAACCTAGTTTCTTTATATGGTTCCGTCAATCGAGATTCTCCGCTAGGTCCATCTCTCAATTGACTGAATCATACAAGTTGGATGTCTCCAAAATGTAAGACATTTAGAGATTAATATAAAGAAATTGTTTAGATGAAGATAGAAGACAAGACTTCATTTATTTTAAGATGATGAACATGTATGTTTTTGAGTTTCCAACCCCAAGAATAAGGGGGATTTACTCACTAGCCATCTAGAACATATAAACAAATAAAAATAGAGAATAGAGTAAGAAGACTTATGATGAAATAGAAGGCAAATGGCTGGAAATAATGCTTCATTTTATTGCTTTTCTCCAAAGTACTTCAAGAACAAAATATGGACTTTGATCTTCAAAATATCTTTGGAAGTCAATATGAAAAGTATTTGTGTTTAATATCTGATGAATATCTATGGAATATCAGTAAATTTCTATATATAAGACTGAGTATAAGAGGTCTTTTTATAAGGGGGAGGGAACTCTTCAAGAAGGTGCCTCCAAAAGGTGCCTTTTAATCTGCAGTCACGACCTTGGACGGCCGTGTCAAGGGATTTGCACGGCCGTGCACCCTTGGCGCCATATTTGAATTTGAATTTGGAAGACTTGCACGGCCGCTCCTCCATTGGCTGCACGGCCGCTCCGAGGTCAACACGGCCAGGTCCATTTCAAGGCTTGGCCACTCCACGTTTTGGGGCCACAAATGGCCTGTCATGGCCTAAGTGCATGGCCGCTCCTCCATTGGCTGCACGGCCCCTCCACCTGGATTTTTGCTTTGTGTGTTTGATTTGTTTGGTGCTCCTCCATGCCTTTTAGCTCAAAGTATCCAAACATCCCTTTGATCATAAAAAGACTCTAAAACCTGTCTAAAATGCATGAAATATACCAAAAGGCATATAATCTAATAAATATGAAAAAGTAAGTAAAAAGTACTTAAAATGAAATGAGAAATGATGATGTATCCATGTAAAAGTATATAAAACTAAGGATAAATGACTATATAATAGTCACTTATCAAACTCCCCCACACTTAAGCTTTTGCTTGTCCCCAAGCAAATTTAGGATAAAAACACGGAGAGGGAGAAAAGAAAAGAAAAGCAAGAATGATCCCTCAGAAAATAAAGAAGCAAGCCCTAAATGCCTTTTTGGATAATGCCTTCATCTTTCTAGTCATATTTTGTATACCTTTAAAAATTATTTAGAAAGAAGCATTTTGGAGATATTTTAAAGAGATAATTTGTAAGACAATAACCTAATATAGCATATATAGAATTTGATCAAGTAAAACATGCTAGAAGGATAAATCTTAGATCCATTTCTTGGTAAAAGAGAAGCTTTCACTCTTTAGAGTGATTTTTGAGAGAAATGAATTTATTTCTTTAAAACGTACAAAGGGAAGTATAAACATTTATTCACAAAATAGAAGTTCCCGAAGAATCGTATTGCATTCTTGAATCACAAGGGTGAAAAAATGGATGATGATAGTGGAAAAATCTTATCAAAGTTTAATCAATTTTATCTTATTTTTGCACGTGTAATATTTTTGCAAAAGACCTTTAGTTATTTTTTATCCTTTCAAGTAGGAGACATTGTGGCTGCGGTCACTCTTTTAGTAATAAGATAAAAATGCCTAAACTTAATTTGATTAGTGGAAATGGAAAGATGGGATTTGATGAAGAGGTGTGATTCAAGGGATGCAAAACAAAGGGTGCTTCTAATAAGGGAATAAACATTTAACAAAATTTAAAATATACAATCTTAAAGAAATATTTTCAAAAAAAAATTAATTTTTTTTTATATACTATACATGCATAAAATGAAAATGCAACTAAGTTAAAAAGAAAAAAAAATTACACTAGAAAGCAAGTAAAATTACACTAGAAAGCAAAATAAAATAAAGATAGATATACCCCCCCCACACTTGAAATGAACATTGTCCTCAATGTTTCAAGGAACAATGTCAAATTCGGGAGGGTAAGAAAAACTTACTAAGACGGTGGTGGTTGAGGAAAGTCGTCCCAATTGTTGACCCCATAGTTGAAAATTGTGTTCACTTGCCTTTGAATCGTATTCACACGATTTTGTATATCATTCCGGAAGTAATGGAATTCATTGTTGAAAGTGTCGAACCGAGTCATTATTTGATTGTTTTGAAGCTCGATCCGGTCAAAGCTGTCATTAAAATCCGGTGGCAATTGGGGTGGGTTGGGATGGTGTTGCTCTCTTTCTTCTTCTTCTTCCTCCTCTTGGTTTGCTTGGCTTGATTGGCCCTCCCCTTGGTTCATAGAATTAGGAAAGATCCAAGTTTGAACTTGATGGGTTCGGGCAACGGGGAGGATGGGACTTGGCAAAACAATGTAGGGCATTTTACCCGACCCTACCAACCAATTGTACTCCCCACGTCCTCTATCCGAAATCATTTGCATTATTCGTAGGGTTGGAATATCCAACTTCGTTGAACCCGAAACTGCAACCTCATTATCGGGCATCATACGTGGAAAATGGTTAGCAAACAAAGTAACAATACCACCAATATGAATCTCCCCATTGAAAGTTGGAGAGACAATGTCACTGAACAACTCGATCAAGAAATGGCTCAAATTAACCCTCCTATGAGCCCTCACCAAAGACCATAACAAAAACAACTCCTTCTTATTTACCGTACCCTTATCCTCCCTTGCAAAAACGGTACATGCGTAGAACCTATGCATAAGCCGAAGAACGGGATGGATGATAGACGAGGCTTTTGCGGTTCTAGACTTGAAGGACGGGATTCCGGTAATTTGCTCCCAAAACACATTCTCCCTAAACTAGATGGGAAAATCGGTCTCATAATTTGTGTAAGCGGGCCAACCCAAAATTCTGTTTATGTCAAAGGAAGTGAGGTGAAACTCCTCTCCACCAAGCCTAAAATACAAATGTATCAATTGATATGGCTCCCCCGTATCTCCACAAATTTCTGTTGTAAACTCCTTCCTCATAGTGCACAAAAATTCCAAAGTGATCCTTTCATAGGTTTTCGCATGTAATTCGAGAAAATTGCCACAACCAAACCCGGTGTGGAACCTTCTTACATTTGAATAAACATCTAAGGCTTTAAGGGCAGGAATATCTGGGAATTGGGTTGGCCTAATCCTTTTTTGACGAAGGGCGGTAAACCTAGCCACTTCGGAAGGCTCTCTAAACTCAATACCCAAATCATTGAGTGTTGGGTTCAGATTAGGGGTAGGAGATGGTTCCTTTCGAGACCTTTTCGAAACCCTATCAGTAGCTTTTCCCTTTCCCTTCCTTCCTTCCATTGTAAATTTGTAGAAAGAAAAATAATCAAAACCCAGCTAGAGTAAAAAGAAAGTAGATTACCCGGATCTGTGTTTGAAAGGCTTGAAATCTTTGTTGAACAGCCACAAGACACCCAAAAGCTCCTTCCTTGCACCTTAATTCGGAGTAATCCCTTCGAATTTATGAAATGGGTGAAGGTTTTCTTGAATTTTCGGAATTGGGGTTTTAGGAGGGTTTTGGGATGATTTTGATGGGAGAGAAATGTTTGACTGGTGGATTTGAGGAGGATTGAGGGTTGCTACTATGGGTTAAAATGATGGAGAAGTGGGTTTTTAAAGGAGGTGGGGCGGAGGTATTGATGGAGAGTTGAAGAAGATGAAGTGAATGAGGGAGGAGGGAGAGAGACACATCTCTTTGACTGAAACGACGCAACTTCCCAGGCGATATGCACGGCCGTGTCAAGGGATTTGCACGGCCGCTCCCTTTTGCTGAGTCAACTCTTCCTGACTCGATATGAACTGTACGGCCGCTCCAATATATGTTGCACGGCCGTGCTAACCAATATTCACCACTTTTATTTTTTTTTCTTTTTCTCTTATTTTTTGTATACCTATAAAACAAAGTTAGCACAATAATACTAATAAAAAATGAAATAAAATAAAATAATGTAAAATAAAATAAAAATAAATTAAAACAAAAATAATCCATCGGTTACCATCCTGTTGATGCTTGTTTTAGGTCCTTAGCTTGACCCCTTTCCGGTAGTACGTAGGAGATGCGTGATATTTAATTGGCCTTTTGTCATTGACAACTTGCCAATGCAACCCTTCCGGAGTAATTAGTATTTTTTGCGGTAGACATTTCTTCCATCCCGACTTCTTGGGTAGAACAAGTTGTTAGTACCCGGTCCGAAAAAAGGTAGTCCAAATACCTGGCCCGGTTGATATTAATTAGAAACCCTAGGGAAACCCTAAGAAACCCAATGGATCTAGGAACTATTGCTTTCCTTCCACCTTAGTTATAATTGTCCCATGATCAACAATCCCCCAAGGATGAACGTTGATTAGTGCACCTTCCGAGGGCCTAACTCAAAGGTTCTAGGGTGTGATCATCAATAAATTCTTTCTCTCCCCTCCTCCTTATGCACGATCCCGCTTCTTCTATCTATTCCCGTAAACACCGCACACAACCAACACCCCACATGCTAGAAAGACCGATCCGTCGGGCAATAGGAGTGATAGCGTTTCTTCTTCTGTTGTAACTTGACCCCCGAACCCAATTAACTGTTTAGCCTTTTTTCAAAGCTTTGGGCTATATCAAAGTGGCGTGGCGACTCTCAAAATTTAAACTAATATTTTAATATGGTTTAAAGCGAGTGTCACTAGATGAATATCCCATTTCGGTCCGACATTTTTATGATTAATTATTTCAAACTTCCGAATGCGCGTTGCATCGGGACGGGGTATTCACAGTGGCGACTCTGCTGGGGACTGTTTTGAAACTTTTTCAAACTAAGTGGGTCAGACTTTCGTTTTCCTTTGTGGTGTTGTATTTTGCTTTCTTTTTATTTTCTTTACTCTTAACTGTTTCATTGCATGCATGCATTTCATGTAAATAAAAAAATCTTTCTCTTTTTTCTTTAAAAAGAATTAGATACTTTTACCTCACACTACCACTAGAGTCCGTGTCACACTGCACAGACACCCTTTTACCCTTCGGAGAAGCCAAAGTGCGGGAAGTGTGGTGATCATGTCGCCTCCCTTCCGAGTCTCACTTGGCCATCCACTCATCAGTGCGCTTCGGCTGCACGGTGGGAACCTAAAACCTAACCCTTGCGTCACCCACTTTTCTAGGAATACACTCCATATGACCGGTTGGTTTGACTAGCTTTTTTATATAGACAATTAATGGGGTCTTTATGCTAAGTCACCACGAACCAATGATAAGTCAAAATCTATCGAGAGATTAAAAGCACTAAAAAATTGATTTCCTTTCAAAGGACGTGCTATGTGAGAACGAGTTATATATTGTTAAAAGATCTTGACCTATCATTGGTTTGCGGTACTTCTCATAAAAATCACATTATTTGTCTATACGAGAAGGTTAGTCATTAGGATTCACCACTTTAGGATATTTAGTTAGTTGCGAAAAAGGGGTATCCCTTCCAACCTTTGTAGGACTAAAATGTACAAAGCTTTTGTAAATAAAAATTTCAAGCTAGTACCTTTGCATTGAGTCAACCCCTCTCCTAAAACCGAGTCTTTTCGATACTTCCGCGAGCTAAGGTCGGGCCGCGTTCTTCATTCAACAATGACAACCTTGCCTCCCACTACTCCAAGCGCACTGCTTTGCCCCTGCAGCCGGCTCTACTCCGGTCACTTCAATGGAAGGTCCTGTCAACCCAGACTTCAATGACATTCCGCACTTTGCTCTGCACGCCTACTTTGCTTAGGTTTAACCATGAGGGTTGAGAAACTTGAAGAGCAGAATCGCACTTTGAAGAACCATAATCAAGAGCTGAAGGATCATTTTGTTGAGGAACTCAGTAAAAGGGGACACAAGGTTATCTTGATGGGGAATGAAGTAGTCGATGTTGAAGATGAAACTGTCAATGCTCCTAATCCCGCCAATCCCAATGCACCTACCTTCCCTCTACCCAACTATGTTCCAAACAGCTACAATAACGTTCCACCACCTGTTATGTATGGGAGCTCAAGCAAGTCCAAAAGACCCTATCAACCTCCTGCCAACACACCCAAGGACCACTTTGCTAATCTACCCCCTCCCACTTTACCCTTCAATTATTCCGGCCATCACATCCCTACTTACTCCACCTCCCCTACCATCACTCAACCCCCAGCCATGCAGAACTCCAACATTGCTACGGACCCGACTGTGTTAGCGTTGATTGAACAAGTGAAGGCATTAACCGAGCAAATGGGAAAGCAAGGAGTGTCCCCCATCAAGATGCTTAATCCGAGCAAAGTTGCACCCCTACCTCAAGATTTCAAGATGCCCAAGATGGCTATGTTTGGAGGAGTTACTTGCAGAAGACACATTTAGACAGCTATACGTTGGCGATGAGGGCCAAGGTACACCCGAGCGAGATGGCGAGAATGTTCCATAGCTTACATTGGAAGGGAAATTTGCTCTCCGTTGGTTTTACGAAGTTGAACGAGGAAGAAAGGGACACATGGGACAAAGTTAGTAGGGTGTTCTCTGAAAAGTATCAAGCAAACATGGATTGGCAAGTGAATAGAGCTGATTTGGAGCACACGCTTCAAAAGAATGGAGAATCGATTTATGACTTCTACAAACGTTGGAATGATAAGTTGAGCGAAATTCAGTATCCGCCCAAGGAGAATGAACAGAAACAGATTTTTTACAAGTGCTTGTTGCCCGGACACAAGTTGGCAGTTGGTAATGGTTACTTTCCCAATCTTAGGGAAATGGTGGATTCGGGCGTACGTTATGAGAGTGGCATCACCGGAATCGCTCCACCAAAGGACACTGGGGCTGCTAGTAATTCATTCCGCTATAGAGCTCCCGCAAATACCGCAGCAAAGAAAGAGCCCGTGGGGCAAGTAAATTATGTGCAAGGGAAGAGCTGCTTTGGATGTTCAAGCCGTAATGAGGGAAATAACGGTATTCACCGCGAGAGGGATGTATTTGATGATTTTGGAATGCCAATGGGCAAGGTTTTCGAAGTGCTAGTGAAGAAGGGCTTGGTCAAGCCGCTTGAGAATTATGAACCGTTAAACCCGAAGGAAGGCTTGGATGCTTCTAAGTATTGCCACTACCACAAGTACAAGGGTCACACTACGGTGTGCCTTCGGTTCCAAACGTTTGGTACAAGACTTGATTCGGCAAGGTAAGGTGGAGAAGCCAGAAGTCTCCAAACGTTGTGGGGAATCCTCTCCTAACAACAAGATCCACATGGTGGAAGGTAATTTTATCGGCTTGGTAGAGATGGAAGATGCTTTTGAGAAGCTGGGTGTCGACGGAAGATGTATTCTCGGCTGTTGTCGAGAAAAGGATTGTTCGTGCCGAAACTCTCCGAGTATGCTTTGGTTTTGCTTTGAAAAGGACGTGCAGAAGCTCATCATTGAAGGGAAGGTAGAAAATCCTAGTAAGATAATTGGTAGTGATGTTGCTATGGTAGAGAAAGACCTCACTGATCCAATCGAGTCTGTTGTGACGGACAGTGAGGCAGTTGTGTCAGTCTGTAATTTGAGTTCAATTTATAAAGAATTTTCTTGTTATATGCTGTCTTTTGAGGAACTGTCTAGAGAAGTTGCCTCGTTAAATGGTGATTATGTGGAAGAGAGTCCTAAACCTCTCTCGTTGGCTGAAATTCACGCAGAAGTATCTGATATGGAGAAGAATGGGGTTAGTCTACTCACGAGGTCCGGAAAGGTGTATCAACCAGAAGATAAAGGGGCGAAGAAAGTGTTTGGTCCGAAAACTGAAGTAGTGAACCACGATAAAGAAGACCCTATTCTCACGCAGTGAAGCTAACTCAAGCCAATATATCCTTATGGTCCTTGCTAACGTCCTCGTATGCCCATAGGATGATGTTGGAACGAGAATCTTCTTTGCGACTTTGGTGCCGTCGATACAAAGCCAGAAGATGTAACGCAGATGATCGGCAACATACACTTTGGGAATATCATTACATTTTCAGAGTTGGACATGCCGGAGTTTGGATCGGATCATAATGAACCACTGGACATTACTATTGAAGTCAACGGAAAAAGGTTGCCACGTATTTTCATAGATAACGGTTCTGCGGTGAACATACGCCTTCCGAGGATGATGGACGTCCTTGATCTAAGTCCCACTGATTTGAGACCTTGATTCATTCCGTGCGAGTACGATTCCACTAGCCGGTCGGTGTTGGGAATAATCGGTTGCCCCTTACTTGCGGGACCACTACTATGATTCTTTGAGTTTCAAGTCATAGACATACCTTCCACCTTCACCATGCTACTGGGTAGGCCATGGTTGCATCAGATGAATGGAGTCCCCTCCTCATTGCATCAATGTGTGAAATTCCAGTCGGGTGATCAAGTGACAATTATTTACAGCGATCTGGTAACATCTCAAGGAACAAGCACTGGGGGAAAGCCGGTCCTACAGATTCAACACGAAGAGGGTAGTTCAAGGTTCAGCGGTTTTCAGCTAATAGCACAGGCACAGGTTTGCGCGGTGGACCTCACTAAAACATCGGACGGAGTACGGCCGGCTATAAGAATGATGAGAAACATGGGATTTGTACCGGGGCCGGGTCTTGGCGGGCATCTCCAAGGACCCACGAAAATAGTGGAGGCTATTGATCATCGCGGCCACGAAGGTCTGGCTACGTCCTTACTCCCAGAAGATAAAGCCGAAATGGAAAGAATTGAATACATCAAAAGAGTGAAGGCGCCTACACCAACGGCGAGAGATGAGGCCATACCGCCTTTCCCTCAATAGTTACTTTGTTAAGGAGGGCGAGGAATTCTCTTGCATGGAGTTTAGTGAGCCATGGTTTGATCATACAGGCAGGCTGCAGAAGGGTTTCGAAATTTTCAGGGATACAGAAGTTGATAGGTCGAAGCTGAAGACGGTTCTCATGGATCACGCCGAGAGAAAGAGAGGCAAGGTTGTCACGAGTCAGGCCGGTACGTCATCAAGGCCTGGAGATGGGTTGGCCGTCGGCTAGGGCGGTATCTTTGGAGGAGCCGTTGGTTGAGAACATTGCGGTTTCGAGAGGATGCGAGAAGAATGGGATGGTCGAGCACTGTTGCGGCATTTGGGGAATGCGAATATAGAAGACGATATGGTGGAAGTCATTGGGGCGAGAGATGGCGGATGATACGGATCCAAGGACGTTGGTGACGCCCATGGTTGGAAAGGCTGAAGAATTGGTGCGTATTTGGCGGACCGTAGCCACGAAGGAATACATGGTTGAAGAGTGGGGCGATGCCTCCTCCGTCGAGTCTCCCCCTGATTCCCCCAAGTCCTCTGTTTCTTAGTCATCTGTTTGTTTGAGTCGATGTGTTTTCTTTTGAGTTTGAGTCGTCTTCCAAGTCGATGACCTCACGTCGAAGACTATGAGTTAGTTGCAAATGTTGTTTTCCCTTTCGCTATGAATGAAAAACTAGATCTTTACGAGTATCCCCTCATAGCCAATCTTCTTAATGATAAATTAACTAAAAATAATGCTCAACTTAATCAAATTAACTTAGTTGATAATGACTCATTAGAAGAAGCGGACACACTAAACAATGAATACATAAAAAGAAGTTTCTAAGCAAGTTATCAATCAAAAGGAAGGTCGGGCCCAGTTTGCCGATGAGGTGTTATCATGTATTAATTTGGGAACGGAAGAAGAGCCGAGGGAGACACAGATTGGAAGCTTCTTCGAAGGGACTGAAAGGGAAGCATTGATTGATTTGCTTAAGGAGTATTCGGATGTGTTCGCGTGGTCATACAAGGATATGCGGAAATTTGGATAACTCGATAGTGGAGCACGAATACCACTAACACCGGACGCCAAGCCGGTCAAGCAGAAATTGCGCCGCATTAAGCGAGAATGGTCTCTGCAAGTTAAAGAAGAGATAGAGAAGCTCCTCAGAGTGGGCTTTATCGAGTTATTGAGTATCAGACGTGGCTATCTAATATTGTGACGGTCGATGCATCGAATGGCAAGGTTAGAGTTTGTGTTGACTTAGTGATCTCAACAAGGCTAGCCAGAAGGACGACTTCCCAGCCCAATATCGATATGCTAGTAGATGCCCTTTGCTAACTATGAGGTCAAGTCTTTTGTAGATGGTTTCGCGGGATATAATCGAGATTAAGATGGCGGAGCGGACCCGGGAGAAGACGGCTTTCACTACACCATGGGGAACATGCATTTACCTTTGTAATGCCATTCGGATTGAAAAATGCGGGGGCTACATACCGAGAGGGGCGGTCACGGCGTTATTCCATGACATGATCCATAAGGAGATTGAGGTGTATGTCGACGATATGATCATTCATTCCCAAGGGTCGAGACGGCGGCACTTTATTGATTTAAGGAAGTTCTTCGATGAGGCTGCGAGAGCACGCAATGCGTTTGAATCTGCCAAGTGTACATTTGGGGTTATTCGAGGAAAGGTCTGGGCTACATGGTCACCGAACGAGGGATTGAGGCGAGATCAAGGAAAATTCAAGCCATCATGGAGATGAAGCCACCACGCACGAAAAAGGAAGTTAAGGGATTCATGGGACGGTTACGATTACATCGGCCGCTTCATTAATCAATTGACCACTATGTGTGAACCGATTTTGGTGATGAAGAAGACCGCAAGTATAGATTGGGATTTGGAAATGTCAAGAAGCCTTTGAGGAAATCAAGAGATACTTGGTCAATCCCCTATCCTTCGCCCCCACATTCGGAGAAACCATTGCTATTGTACCTAACGATGGCGATACGGCCGTTGGGGCTATCTTTGGCACAAGCCAAGGACTCTCGGGTGGAGAACGCCGTTTATTTTGTTAGTCGAAAGTTGCAAGGGAGTGAGCTAAACTACTCGGCATTGGAAAAGACTGTACTTAGGGCTAGTTTGGGTGGTTAATAAGCTCGAAGCATTACTTGTCGGCACATCCGATTACGCTAGTGTCGAAGATGGATCCAATTAAGTATTTGTTTGACAAACCTTCTCTTGTCCATGAGATTAGCCAAGTGGTCGGTATTTACGGGGAATTCGATATCACCTATGTGCAGAAAAGCGATTAAAGCGAGAGCCATGGCGGATCATTTAGCGAGTTTCCAAGTACGGAAGAACGGGGGCTTGAACCGGAATTTCCAGGACGAGGGGATTTTTAGCATTGATACAGAAGAGAGATGGCAACTATTCTTTGATGGGGCCGCAAACAAGAGAGGCAACGGAGTGGGAATCCTTTTGGTCGATCCCAAAGATGAGCACACCCCCATCGCCATCAAGCTGAATTTTACAACCACCAATAACGCGACTGAATACGAGGCATGCATAGCCGGTTTAGAAGCGACCTTGGAGCGTAATGTAAAGGAGTTGGAGGTATATGGAGACTCGGCTTTAATTATCAATCGGACGTCTAAGAAGTGGAAGGAAGGCTGTTGACCCCTACTTCTGCTTGATATCGAGACTCATATGGAAGAGCTAGTCAAGCAATTTAAGGAAGTGACATTCCATTATCTACCCGAGAGACAGAAATAGATTTGCCGACGCTTTAGCTACGGCCCAGCTTCTTTGGTCGAGATCCCTCACGGAATGTACGTAAAACCGTTCATAGTTGGCCGAAGAGAGAACCCCGCTTGCTTGCTACGAAGCCTCTGCTGCGAGATTCAAGGCGACATCGAGGAGAATAAGGATCCGTGGTACGCACAAATTTATGAGTATCTCGAAGGGCGATGTGTCTTTTCTAGGTGACGTGAAAGCCAAAAGTTTGCGAGGCATTGAAGCGATTGGCCGGACGGTTTGTTCTACTAGATGATATGTTGTACAAAAGACACTACGATGGTCTCTGTTACTGCACGTGTAGACGCGAAACGAGCGAGAAGTGATCATGGAAGAAGTACACGACGGCTTGTGCGGTCCACACATGAATGCCGGAATGTTGAGACGAGAAAATCACACGGTTGGGTTATTATTGGGTCACTATAGAAGCCGACTGCATCCAGTTTGTGCGGAAATGTCCCAAATGCCAAATGTGTTCCAATTTGAACCACGTACCCCCTCACGAGTTGTATAGCATGGTAACCCCTTGGCCATTTGCGACATGGGGGATTGATGTGATTGGCAAGATTACACCGTCGGGAAGCAATGGGCATTGTTTTGTATTAGTAGCAGTGGATTACTTCACCAAGTGGATCGAGGCAAAATCTTACAAGGTGTTGACTTCCAAAAAGGTGGCACAGTTCATTAAGGAAGACATCATGTGCAGATATGGAGTACCAAATGAGATTATCTCGGACAACGGGTCCCACTTCGGCGGAGATTGTGACGGTGCGCGAGTTCAAGATTACCCGGCACAAGTCTTCCCCTTATAGGCCTCGAGACCAATGGAGCGATCGAAGCGGCTAACAAAACGATTGAAGCGAGATAATCGAAAGACGGCAATTCGAGGTAGGGGCGGCGAGAAACTACCATTGGCACTTTGGGGATATAGAACTTCCGTTCGTACAGCTACAGGCGAAACTCCTTTTGCTCTGACATATGGGATGGAGGCAGTACTCCCGGTTGAGTTGGAAGTCCCGTCTTTGAGAATTTTATTAGAGAATCAAGTAGCGAAGTTGAATGGCTCCGTAGTCGATATGATCAGTTGGCCACACTTGACGAGCGCGGACTCAAAGCCATGGAACACATCCAGGAGCCTATCGAGAGACGGACGACAAGGGCTTTCAACAAAAAGGTGCGGCCCTTAGATATTAAGGAAGGAGATTTGGTTTTGAAGCGGCAACTTCCCAACAAGTTCAATCCTCTAGGGAAGTGGGCCCCTACATGGACCGGCCCGTATGTGATCAAGAAGATATTTTCGGGTGGAGCGGTTAAAATGGCGGATTTGGATAGCAACGAATTCAAGGAGCCCACTGACCTCGGCAAGCTCGGACGCTACTATAATTAAGCTCTTCCTCCCCCTCTAAATAAATAAAAAAAAAAAAAAAAAAAAAAGAAATAAAACGCAAAAAAGAAGCCCGCTAGATTGAAAACCCTTGCAAGGGCGGTCTAGCAACAAAAGAAAGGGTGCGTTAGCTCGCTAGATTGAAAACCCGTAAAGGGCGGTCTAGGCAAAAGTTAGAGCAAATAAAATAAAATAAAAAAAAAATTGTCCGCTTCTATCTTCCCTTTCTAAAAATAGTAGCTTGATGAAAATGAACTACGACGACTGAGCCCCTTGGTTCTCATTGTAAAAAGGGGAACGTAGGCGGCTATGTCGGCGCGGTCTAAAAAAATAAATAAAAATCCAATCTGTTTTTACTAAAGCAATAAACTTTTTTCATTCCCACAATCAATGCTTGATTACACTTATTTGATGAGTCTAAGCTCGACTATACTAATGACTAAATAACTTGCAAAAGAAACTAAAAAAATTAAAAGACAAAATAAAAAAAAAATAATAATAATGTGTCTGCATATGACTGTGGGTGGATACTCGGACATATAAGGTCTACTCCTTGGCACTAGGCCCCCCGTCTCCGTCCTTCTTCTTCTTGGCAGCTCGTCGAGTCGGTTTCTTCTTATCTTCTCTCTTAAAATAAGGCAAATACTTCTTCTTCAATGGGGGAACCTCCTCGATCGCCTTACCCTTCAACTTCCGCTCCATCCTCTTGGGAGGATTCTCCTCCACTGTGTCTAGAGAAATCCCCAAAGCCTCCTTGTCTCTGAGAAAACGGCTCGAAGATATGTTAGGAACCAATCTCCGTCTCAAGTCATACAAAGTCTCCCTCATCGGTCCCAAGTTTTCTTCATACCATGTCAAATAAGCATGCGACAAATGAGTGCTAAGGGTCCGCTGCGCAAGATAGGCTCGTGGCATCCCATGAGAACTCCATAGCTTACCATCAAAGCGAAACACCAACGTCCATTGGAAGGACCTTGGCAGAATCATCAAACTCAGAAGTGCCCCAAGTTGGAGGACGGACCTGCTCCATGCCATATTGCCGAAGTACCCGCTCTGCATAGTAAAAGGTGGTAGTCTCAAAAGTGGTACACGAATCGGGCATTGCCCAAGTGAAGGCTCCGAATGAAGGAAAGGCCCCAATCTTTGTACTCGCCAATGAATCCTATCGGTATCCACCTCCGCCAAATACATCTTCCACTCCCGTTCTGACAAGTTGGAAAGCGGATCGATCTTCCTCCTACAACCATGAAACCGAGGCCTAACACTCGAAGGGGGAATATCTAGAACAAAAAGTCGATCCTCGAGCCACGTGGTCGGTAATTTGGCACTTGCCCTAGTCATAGCGGAGCACCCCTAGCTATCGAGATATACCATGAAGCGTCTCGCCCAAGAGAACCGGAACGATGCTCCTCCCCAGAACGGGCACACGATCAACCATATCCAAGCATCCACTGGTAGCTACACCCACATAAGGAGAAAACAGAACCTTGGAAAATAAGCAGAGAGCCAGGCAATCCAAGGCAAAATCCGAGTCGAAGTCATCACCATGAGCAAATCTCCCCGGCAAATCACAGATATCTATGTCTACACCTTCAACCAAACCTCTAGCCACAGCTGTAGGCAGATGCAAAAATTTGGCCACCCTTGTCACCAACGGAACTCTATCCTGTGGAACCGCTATCAAACTGACATCATCCCCTCCACACATGGCAAGAAAATCCTCGTAGGTGGGTGTAATCTCGTTGTAAGAGAAGTTGAAAACGTGATTGGATTCATCCCAAAAAGCAGCGGCAGCATGTAAAAGATTCCAGTTGGGATGCATGGGCAAAAGAGACCAAATGCACTTCACCCCAAAGCGTTTATCAAAAGCATGGCGAATAGAACGAGGTACTTTGGACACCCAAACGGCCAAATCACTCTCAAAATTGTTTTGCTTCTCCATCAAGACGGAGGGATGAGAATTCATGGCTGTCCACAACAAAAGAAAAAAAAGCAACATCAATAAAAGGATTAGAACAGTACGAAAGAAGAGAGAAAATTGTGTCTTATATCGGCTGACAAAGGGAATTATTTATAGGTTTTGGGTGTCAAAATCCGTACAGGAAAAGGACAGTAAAGAAATCCGTGCAGGAAAAGGAGGGCCGATCGGCCCATCATTCAGAATTACAACCGCCGCCTTTTCAGCATAGGGCCGATCGGACCTTTAATATTGGGCCGATCGGACCTTTAAGATTGGGCCGATCGACCCTTTGGTCTCTCCAGAAGACGGCTCAACTTCAGCAGCTTTTACAAATCTCAAGGCCCCATTTTTTGTTCTTTATCTTTATTTTTTTATTATTATTTTCTATTTTCAACTTTTTACTTTACTTTATTTTATTTTGTCCTCGTGTGTCCAATGCAGTGTACAAAAATAGATAATGTCCACAAATAGAAATGTACATAAATAGAAAAGACTAACTTTTATATATATTAAATCCATAAACTAGTACATAAATCAGTCACATACATCAGTGAGTCAGCATAAAATCTAGAGTCTGCATGCTCCTACTTTTTCCCTACAGGTACTACATAAAAATAAAAATCCTAATGACCCCTACGGGAAGTCGAGGCACGGCCACGAGAAAATCCGGATGTCGAGCTACCCTCACCACAGGAGCGCCTGTCTCCAGCTTTGTGCCGGATCCACATCTACCGATCTCCGGGATTGGCAAGAAAGCGCCGCCACGGCACTTCTCGGCGGACGGGTCGGTACATTCTTGTGCCTCACTGGCCGCACATAAGACTCCCGAGTGACCTGAAAAATCAAAAGGGCGAGAGTTACATCACAGCTAAAGTATAAATACCAGTATATAAAGAGGAAAGGTAAAAGGCATACCCCGCCAGCGCCACCGGGAGGAAGATGAGCACCCTCGACCTCGTCGGCCTACGTGGGTGTCAAGTCTACTCGCACCTCCCCGTCGACCATGTGCACATAGAAGTGATCGGGAAAGGGAGGCATATCTACTATCTCGGGAGGTGGAGCACCCATACGCTCGGGAATAACCGGATCCTGCTCCCCCATACCAGCGGCACTGGGCCTCCGCAGCGGCCCGCCGCACCACTGTGGTGATCTCGAGAAAAAGAGCTACAAAATCTACGTAAGGCGTGTCAAGGCGGAAGTGATGAGCGGGGACCCCATACAGTACTCCATCCTCCTCGGCGGTCGGTCCGGATACCACATATTCTTGGGAGGATCTTTGTGGCGCATAAAGAGGAGCCCACGCATGGTGCTTTGTCTCGATACCCGCTCGCCCGGATACATCTCGTCGGCAAGCAATCCAACCCGGCGGTCGGCGGGAAGCGGTAACATCCCGAACGGCACCAACGGCCTCGAAGCCTCGGGGTCCAAGGGAAGAGTAAAAGCTCGGGTCTATGGGACCATCAAAAACAACCCTCAAATCGGATTCGCGAACCGTCTTCGGATATCCCTCAACCCGGTTCTCCTTCCTCCGGTACCGCAAGACGGGCACATCCAGTCTGGTCCCGTAAGGTGAACGGCGCAACGCCGAAGATCTCATAAACCCAAGCACGCAAAAGACGGAAACGAGATATTTAAGACGAGAAAAAAAGAAAGTGACGAGTAAGGGGTAATGAAAATGACAAAAGCTAGCATACCTCCGGTACAAAGTGGAAAGCATCGAAAGAAGAGGTGTTGGACCTCGAGGCGGTGTCAAGGGCCCGGTCACGGCTCGGCCAAGCCGGCCCCTCCCCAAGAAATGTACCGCACTAAGTCCAAATCAGACACGGCGCCCAATAAAGAGAATCGGCACACCGGGCCCGAGTTGGGAAGAGAGCCAGCGATAAGCCGTACCAGAGGAATCCCCAGGACAAGTGCGTCCATCCCATATTGACCAGACTACGTATCGATCGATAGCGGTCTCCACAAGCTTGTACGGCTTTCCCGCGTCAACACCGAAATTCTGCTCGGGCCAACGCTAGCGCCGAGCAGTGAACTGGCGAGCCTTGTCAGAATGTAAAGTCTCGTCAAAAGGCAACACTACATCCGTAAACCTCAACCCGGTGAGGACGGCAAAGTCAGTAGGAGTGATCGTAGTCTCACCCCAACTCAGATGGAAAGTATGTGTCGTGTCCCACCAGAACTCACGACACACCTTCACCACAGCATTACACTTCCGGGTCTGACCCATCAGTGCAACCATATCAAAGAAAGGGCCCAACCCCAAGTTCCACACCATCTCGCGAGGACCACCCTCACCGGCCGGCAAAAGTGCCCACAGCTCACCAACCGCCTTAAGGGAACTACGTCCCTTCATCTTCTTCATCTGCAGGTAAACACAGCACAGGTATGTGTCATTACTCGCATTTTAAATAAAAAATACTTTGCACATGCATCAATTATTATAAATAAAAAATTGTACCTTCATCCCGACGCGGGATCGGAGACCAGTAGATCCATGAAAATTCAGGCCCGCATAAAAGTCCGCCTGGTTGTGCAATAGAAAGAACAGCCTCGAAGGCCGATAGTTACGCGAAGCTCGCCGCCTCCTAGCCTCGGCATTCCCGCCGGCGTCACTCCGGTCACTCTCCCCGGCATCAACATCCACCTCCTCTTCATCATCATCACCACCATCATTCCCGCCATTCCCGCCGCCAGCACCGCCATAACCGCCACCACTGCCGCCATGGCTGCCACCTCCATAACCACCTCCAAAACCACCACCCATATCACCAAAATCACCCCTAAAACTGCCAGAACTACGGCTACCCCCGGCGCCATAACCACTAGCTCCAACTTCTCCCCCATAACCATGAAAACCGCCTATACCTCCGGTGTATGAGCCCAGCGGTGAATAATCCGGTTGATTGAGCAATCGCTCCAAAGCTGCGACGTCGGGATCCATGGCAAAAGCAAAAATCTCGGCACAAATCAAGAGTTTTCCGGCAAGAACTCGACGGAGAAGAAGAATTTCAGAGGAAGAAGAAGAAAGTGATTTGGAGAAGAAGAAGTTCGCGACTCTTAAGGCCGATCGGCCGCTTTTTCAGCCAATGGGGGTCAAGGGCCGATCGGCCCTCCCATTTTGTGCTTCTTTCGCCTGATCCAACGGCCAAGATCTCTCCTTGGTGATCCCGATCCTCGTCAAATGGCCCCAGCCAATCAGGGCATAGGGCCGATCGGCCCTTCAGTCTCTAGGCCTGACGCGTGTCCCCCTCGGTCAGAGTATGTTGACTGGCCAATTTATTACTCCTCCTTCCCGAGGAACTCTCCCCTTTTTCAAAAAGCTTTTCCCCTTCCCCAAAACAAATCCCCCATTTTCAAAAATTCCCCCATTTTCAAAAAATATAACCATTTTTAAAACCCCTTTTTAAAATAAAACCTCTTTTTTTTTATTCATTTCATAATTCCAAACCTTTTTAGATTAATATTTTTTGTTTTCGGGACGACTCCCGCAAAAAGTCAAATGCTTAGTTTTTTGATTCCCACACAGTTTTTTCCACATTGCCCCATATACTTTCTCTTGGGACACGAGTCAAGACTACACTTGATTCGTTCCATCACATTCAATTTTCAAAGGAAGAGTCAAGACTACACTTCTTGAATCTCCTTTCCACATATTTTCAAAGGAAAAATCAAGACTACACTTCTTGAATTTCCTTTCCACATATTTTCAAAGGAAGAGTCAAGACTACACTTCTTGAATTTCCTTCCCACACATTCTCACACGGAAAAATCAAGACTACACTTCTTGAATTTCCTTCCCACACATTCTCACACGGAAAAATCAAGACTACACTTCTTGAATTTCCTTTCCACACATTCTCACACGGAAAAATCAAGACTACACTTCTTGAATTTCCTTTCCACATATTCTCACACGGAAAAATCAAGACTACACTTCTTGAATTTCCTTTCCACATATTTTCTCACGGAGAAGGCAAGACTATACTTGACTCTCCTTTTCGAACTACGACTTGGCTTGATTCCTTTTGGGATACGTAGGTAGCCCGACGTGGGTACAGCCGCTTGACCTACCTGGTCATCTTTTTTGCGACTCAGATCGAGTCCCAACCTCACATTCGCAAAATCACTTTCCTTACCTCCTGAAATCCCTTTTTTCAGGACGGATCCTTTCTTTTATCGTCGACCCCACTTGTCTTACAAGAAGCGTCGCCGAGGGGCTACTGTTAGTACCCGGTCCGAAAAAAGGTAGTCCAAATACCTGGCCCGGTTGATATTAATTAGAAACCCTAGGGAAACCCTAAGAAACCCAATGGATCTAGGAACTATTGCTTTCCTTCCACCTTAGTTATAATTGTCCCATGATCAACAATCCCCCAAGGATGAACGTTGATTAGTGCACCTTCCGAGGGCCTAACTCAAAGGTTCTAGGGTGTGATCATCAATAAATTCTTTCTCTCCCCTCCTCCTTATGCACGATCCCGCTTCTTCTATCTATTCCTGTAAACACCGCACACAACCAACACCCCACATGCTAGAAAGACCGATCCGTCGGGCAATAGGAGTGATAGCGTTTCTTCTTCTGTTGTAACTTGACCCCCGAACCCAATTAACTGTTTAGCCTTTTTTCAAAGCTTTGGGCTATATCAAAGTGGCGTGGCGACTCTCAAAATTTAAACTAATATTTTAATATGGTTTAAAGCGAGTGTCACTAGATGAATATCCCATTTCGGTCCGACATTTTTATGATTAATTATTTCAAACTTCCGAATGCGCGTTGCATCGGGACGGGGTATTCACACAAGTGACCTATAGTCTTTGCACTTTCGAAAATTCGAAGTGACCTCCTTCGTTGCTCTTTCTGACTTTTCCACTGTATTGTTAGTTTCGGGACATGCAGAAATATCTATAGCATTATTATTATCATTGCAAATCAAAGGTTCAATATTTATGGGATCATTTTCTATTCCTTCCTTTGATTGCGGTTCCTCACCCATCCAATTTTCTTCACTTGGAGTGTAGGTCTCAAAATAGGGATCCTCGAGATCTGATCTATGCATACTAAATTTGACTTTTTCTTTCCCCACATTTAGGGAAAAGGTGCCATTCTTCAAATCTATGATTGCCCCCGCAGTGGCAAGAAATGGCCTTCCTAGAATGACGGGAATTTGATGGTCTTCCGCCATATCTAGGATCACAAAGTCGACAGGGATGATCAAATTCCCTACCCGACATGGCATATTTTCCATAATATCAACGGGGTATTGAATGGAACGATCTGCCAATTGGAGAGTTATGGTTGTGGATTTGAGTTCCCCTATACCAAGTCTCTCGCTAACCGATAATGGCATTATACTTACGCTAGCTCCTAAGTCAAGGACAGCGTTATCAATGTTTATTCTGCCAACACAACAAGGAATGGTGAATGTACCCGGATCCTTTAATTTTGGAGGATTTTTATTTTGCAAGACAGCGCTCACTTCCTTCGCCAACATAACATTCTCATTTTCTTCTAGCCTTTCTTTTTCAAAAATTAATTTTTTTCGAAGGTTTAACGGCTAAAGTCATATCTTCATGTTTTTTGAACTATGGAATGTTGACATTAATGGCATCTAGGTTTACAAGGAATTCATCATAATCCTTGTCTTCTTTTTTAGGGGATTCCGTCCCCAAACTAGTCTCAATCATCGGAGGGATTGGACTATAATCAATATTTCTAGGGCATTCATCTATCTTTTCTTGCTCATCCCTAGTTTTTACCATGTTAACTTGCTCATTTGGCCTTTGAGGATGACCGGGAAGACTCCCTTGTGGCCTACTCGTTGGGATAGCATGTTGAGCTTGTTGAGTCTCTAGCATCTTATTATGCGCTGCTAAGTTATCAAACCTAGCATTTAGAAGTTTAAAGCATTCCCTAAATTCATTATTGATCTTTTCTTGGTAATTTTTATTTTCCACTACGAAATCCATTATAAGATCCAATTTTGATTTAGGGGGGAAGGTACTTGCATTGTTATTGAAATTCTTAGGTGCAAATCCCGGGGGTTGTGTAGATGGATGAGGGTTTAGAACGTTGTTACTCTTATAGGAGAAGTTGGGGTGATTTCTCCATTCGGGATTGTATGTATTAGAATACATCTCCCCCTTCTGTCCAAAAGAATTTACAAAGTTCACTTGATCATTAGAGGTAATGTCAAGTAACTCGCAGTTATCTGTACTATGTGAGTTAGACCTACATAGTCACATAACACATTTACATTGGCTACGGGATTGACATTAAGATTATCAATTTTTTTCAAAAGCATGTCAACCTTAGCAGAGAGAAGAGTAACTGCATCAACATTATATTTTTCGGGAGTACCTTGTTATTGCTCCCTCTCATTTGACCATTGGTAATGGTTCAATGCAATATTCTCGATAAGGTCATATGCCTCATCGGCTCCTTTGTTCATCAATACTCCTCCTGCAGCGGCATCAATGGTCTCTCTTGTCTTGAATATGAGACCGTTGTAGAAGGTGTGAACAATCAACCACTTTTCAAGCCCGTGGTGGGGGCACATTCTGAGAAGTTCCTTGAACCGCTCCCATGCATCATACAAAGTCTCACTATCTATTTGACAGAAGTTAGTGATCTTCGTGCGTATTTGGGCAGTTTTGCTTGGTGGGAAAAATCGACCAAGGAATGCTTCTTGAATTTGGTCCCATGTTGTCAATGAATTTTGGGGGACCGAATTCAACCATTGTTTCGCCTTATCCTTAAGAGAGAAAGGAAAAAAGGCACATCCGAATCGCTTCCGGGGTAACATTTTGAATACGTGTGGTATCACAATATTCAAGGAATGTTTGGATGTGGAGATGAGGATCTTCGAAAGCGGTGCCGCTATATTTGTTATTCATAACCACATGTAAGAGTTTCGGATTTATCTCAAAGTGTGCCACTCCGACATTCGGCACAACAATAGGGGATCTAGTTCCAGGGGTACTTGGATTTACGAAGTCCCGTAGGGTCCTAGCTAGTGTTTGAGGTTCTCCTTCCGCCATATGTTTTCTTAAAATATCTTTAAATTTTCTTAGTCTTTCGTGAAAGCTTCGTTCGGGTTCCGGATCAAAATTGTCAAAGAATGTCCGAGCCCGTTTCATACACTATAAGAAAAACACTTAAAGAGAGATTAAACGTAACAATTTATCGGAAGTAAAAGTAAAATAATACAAAAACAAAATGAAACAAAAAAAATTATGTAGTAAAGACAAAAACTTAAAGTAAACCGTTGTCCCCGGCAACGGCGCCAAAAACTTGTTGGGGTGTTAACCTAACGGTTTATTTAATATCCGCAAGCGCACGGGCTATTGTAATATAGCGGGTGCAAGTACGGGTCGATCCCACAGAGACAGGGTTTACTTAGGAAATATTTTTGTCTTTAAAATTATAGAAAAAATTGGGGGGAGATAAAGTTTGATTTTGGAAAATAGAAAGAACATAAACAGAATATACTTTAATAAAACTCTTATAAAATGAAGCATTCTCGGGATTGGAAATCATACACATAATCTTGTTCAACAAATTGTCATTTTCTTAGAAATATAGGTTTTCATAAAAATCAAGGATGGTATGTTAAGCCTACGCTACTTCGGGTTAAGACAGTAGCGTGTGTATTCTTCACTAATTATGTCTTAACTGTTTGAAATTTCCGTTTATGTTACCCCCGCCCTGTCACAAGCGGGCATTCCGGCTTATCTCTAATTGACCATAATTAGTAAGAATCCATTAAGAACGAGAGTCAACATACTTTCCATTAAAGGAACATCCCTAGGCCGTTGAACTACTTTCGTGATCAATGGAACCTAGTTTCTTTATATGGTTCCGTCCATCGAGATTCTCCGCTAGGTCCATCTCTCAATTGACTGAATCATACAAGTTGGACGTCTCCAAAATGTAAGACATTTAGAGATTAATATAAAGAAATTGTTTAGATGAAGATAGAAGACAAGACTTCATTTATTTTAAGATGATGAACATGTATGTTTTTGAGTTTTCAACCCCAAGAATAAGGGGGATTTACTCACTAGCCATCTAGAACATATAAACTAATAAAAATAGAGAATAGAGTAAGAAGACTTATGATGAAATAGAAGGCAAATGGCTGGAAATAATGCTTCACTTTTATTGCTTTTCTCCAAAGTACTTCAAGAACAAAATATGGACTTTGATCTTCAAAATATCTTTGGAAATCAATATGAGAAGTATTTGTGTTTAATCTCTGATGAATATCTATGGTATATCAGTAAATTTCAATATATAAGACTGAGTACAAGAGGTCTTTTTATAAGGGGGAGAGAACTCTTCAAGAAGGTGCCTCCAAAAGGTGCCTTTTAATCTGCAGTCACGACCTTGCACGACCGTGTCAAGGGATTTGCACGGCCGTGCACCCTTGGCGCCAGATTTGAATTTGAATTTGGAAGACTTGCACGGCCGCTCCTCCATTGGCTGCACGGCCGCTCCGAGGTCAACACGGCCAGGTCCATTTCAAAGCTCGGCCACTCCACGTTTTGGGGCCACAAATGGCCTGTCATGGCCTAAGTGCACGGCCGCTCCTCCATTGGCTGCACGGCCGCTCCACCTGGATTTTGTCTTTGTGTGTTTGATTTATTTGGTGCTCCTCCATGCCTTTTAGCTCAAAGTATCCAAGCATCCCTTTGATCATAAAAAGACTCTAAAACCTGTCTAAAATGCATGAAATATACCAAAAGGCGTAAAATCTAATAAATATGAAAAAATAAGTAAAAAGTACTTAAAATGAAATGAGAAATGATGATTTATCCATGTAAAAGTATATAAAACTAAGGATAAATGACTATATAATAGTCACTTATCAAACTCCCCCACACTTAAGCTTTTGCTTGTCCCCAAGCAAATTTCGGATAAAAACACGGAGAGGGAGAAAAGAAAAGAAAAGCAAGAATGATCCCTCAGAAAATAAAGAAGCAAGGCCTAAATGCCTTTTTTGGATAATGCCTTCATCTTTCTAGTCATATTTTGTATACCTTTAAAAATTATTTAGAAAGAAGCATTTTGGGGATATTTTAAAGAGATAATTTGTAAGACAATAACCTAATATAGCATATATAGAATTTGATCAAGTAAAATATGCTAGAAGAATAAATCTTAGATCCATTTCTTGGTAAAAGAGCAGCTTTCACTCTTTAGAGTGATTTTTGAGAGAAATGAATTTATTTCTTTAAAACGTACAAAGGGAAGTATAAACATTTATTCACAAAATAGAAGTTTCTGAAAATCGTATTGCATTCTTGAATCACAAGGGTGAAAAAATGGATGATGATAGTGGAAAAATCTTATCAAAGTTTAATCAATTTTATCTTATTTTTGCAAGTGTAATATTTTTGCAAAAGACCTTTAGTTATTTTTTATCCTTTCAAGTAGGAGACATTGTGGCTGCGGTCACTCTTTTAGTAATAAGATAAAAATGCCTAAACTTGATTTGATTAGTGGAAATGGAAAGATGGGATTTGATGAAGAGGTGTGATTCAAGGGATGCAAAACAAAGGGTGCTTCTAATAAGGGAATAAACATTTAATAAAATTTAAAATGTACAATCTTAAAGAAATATTTTCAAAAAAAAAAAATTTAATATACTATACATGCATAAAATGAAAATGCAACTAAGTTAAAAAGAAAAAAAAATTACACTAGAAAGCAAGTAAAATTACACTAGAAAGCAAAATAAAATAAAGATAGATATACCCCCCACACTTGAAATGAACATTGTCCTTAATGTTTCAAGGAACAATGTCAAATTCGGGAGGGTAAGAAAAACTTACTAAGACGGTGGTGGTTGAGGAAAGTCGTCCCAATTGTTGACCCCATAGTTGAAAATTGTGTTCACTTGCCTTTGAATCGTATTCACACGATTTTGTATATCATTCCGGAAGTAATGGAATTCATTGTTGAAAGTGTCGAACCGAGTCATTATTTGATTGTTTTGAAGCTCGATCCGGTCAAAGCTGTCATTAAAATCCGGTGGCAATTGGGGTGGGTTGGGATGGTGTTGCTCTCTTTATTCTTCTTCTTCCTCCTCTTGGTTTGCTTGGCTTGATTGCCCCTCCCCTTGTGTAAGTACCCCAATCTGGATCACCCTCTGCCGAGCACACAGGAAACACCGCAGACTCACAAACACAGTCTCGAAGACCTATGGCACTCAAAACCCTCTCAAAACCCTCAACCAAACCAAGGGAGGGGCCTTTCTGGGATAAAAAGGGACAAAAGGACCTTTTGGGAATTTTCAGGAAATTGGAAAAGCATAAGTGGTCCGTACGGACCTCTTTGCTTTAATAATTACTGAATCCCCTTAAAGTCCACAATATTCCCTCAAATCCCTGAGAAAATGTTTACCCTCATGAATGGTTGGTCCGTACGGACCTCTTTGCATGCCAAGATTGTCCGTACGGACCTCTTTGCATAGGGGACATCATAATTCCAGAATATTCACCATCATCACATATTCCCTCAAATCGAGGAAAACCAAAATTCTGGATAACCTGGGAGGTCCGTACGGACCTCTTTGCAAATTTCTCCTACTATAAATAGAGGGCTCCCCCTCCCTCATTTTTCACACCTCCCTCTTCTCTCTTCCTCCCTTAGCCTTCAGGCTCCCCTCTAAGACCCTTCGGGGCGATCCCGGCCCCTTTCGGATCCTTTCGAGGCCTTTCGAGCCCCCTTGTGGTGCTCCGAAGCCTCCCCGAGCGCTCCCGCGACGCTCCCGCGCTGCCCCGAGGCACTCTCGAGGTACTCTGAGGCCCCTCGTGGTACTCCGAGGCCTTGCCTGGTCTTTCCCGAGGCATCCCGGCTCTTTCCGAGTCAAACCGGCGATCCAAAACCACGCCGAAACTCTGCCCGAGTGACTCCTGCCACCCCAACGCACGCCGAACCTCTGCCCGAGTGATCCCTGCGATCCCAACGCACGCCGAAACTCTGCACGAACGCAGCCTACAATCTCAACTCACACCGAAACTCTGTCCGCAGACAACCGGCCCCTCCCGAAGTAATCCCGGTCCGTACCGGAACACTGTTCCATCCTCAAACACCATTCCCCAGCGGAAGACAGAAACGATCCAACATTGGTAAGGCTTCCTTCCTACACTATTTTCAATACATTTCAATACATAGTGTACAATGTAGACATCCGACACAGCATGCATTTTTAAAAGCACACACACACACACACAACATTTAAAGAATATTAGGGGTATCCGAAAGACTCGTTTTTACGAGGCGACTCGGGTGAGCTCTAAGATTCTAATATTCTCTTCCCGAGGAGTCATCTGACCTCCGAACTCAAAATCTCATCACACAAAAACTGTTTATTATTATTTTTAAACTGATGCCCTTTTCAATGTTTTGGGCTTAATAATAAAAACGGCGTGGCGACTCTACAAAGCAAAACATGGCGAGACACCTCCAACTAAAACGCTGAAAGCAGAATAAAGCCAGATGCCGGGGCGCGAACGCGCTGCCTCTCGGATCCGGGCGAACATTCTCGAAAAGCGACGAATGCGAGATGCACGGGGCCCCCGCGCGCGAGCTCGGATCCCGGGTAATTTCAGTTGGCGACTCTGCTGGGGACTTTTTGTTTTAAAATCTTTTTAAACAAAACAAAAGATTTTTAAAACGATGATGAGGGTCAAACTTTCATTTTACACCTTTCTTTAACTGTTGTGTGTGTGTGCACGTGCTTTACTTTTTATTTTACAAAAAAAAAAAAATACAAAAAAAAATGCATCAATATACATCTGTGCATACATTTAAAATTCTTCAAAAACTTCTTTTACTCAAAAAGAATTTTAGAGACCGCACACTACTCGCACCGTCGCTTCTCGGTTACACCGCACGCTACGCACACCGCCTCGTTACACCGCACGCTACGCGCACCGCCGCCTCGGATACACCGCACACTACAACCCTTAACCCGAGTGGTCTCGGTTGCAGTCCGTTTGGTCTTCCTAGGCCTCTCGGATGCGCATGGGATCATTCCAAACATCCCATCCTAGCCAAGCGTCAACCCCGCACGTTTGAGTCTTGAGTCACACTCTGTCCGAGACTCGGTTGGTTTTTACCCGGTCAGGTGTCATACACTGGATACATATACCATGACGGCCATTTTTCGAGTCAAGGCTCGGAACTCAAGATCCCTTGCGCAAGCAAAGCGATGAAAGGTCATGCTAAAATCGACCCGATCTTGATTTCTGAAGCTACACCTGCACGATGTTCCGTCCGGATATACATCCATGCTCACATGACACCATGTCATCACGCCTTTGATACGTCGGCCATGACAATATGACCCCGCCAACGCCTAACGTCACGTATCCCTTGCGCAAGCAAGGTAAGAGAGGTCATGCCGAACTCTTGACCCGATCTTGACTCGAGCAGCGTGGCTCGGGTTCACTATTCACATGGCTAACGCATCAAAACGAACATGACAGGCTTGGTCCTTAGGTTCGATTTTTTCTTTTAGGCCGGTGGAAACCGCTTTCCCTATAGGACCCTCGCCCGGGCCGTCCACCCCGGGATATCGAAATACAGGTGCAAAATGAGGGGCTTATAGCCGCACAGATGGTCTCCACTGACCCAGGATCTAGCATAGTTGCGAAAAAGAAGAGCAATCTTTTCCAACCTACCTAGGACTCTGAGAAAACATGTTTTAAGTAAATTAAAACAACAAAAAAAATAAAAGAAACGGAAACCGCATGCCACGTGAGCTTTCCCCCTTTTATCCCGTGAGGCCATTCTTGTGTCTAAACCTTGCCCGTCACCCTCCAAGAAACAGAGAGTGATCGAGAGTACCCGGAACCCGTCTCCCCGTGTCAAAGCCGCAAGGTCCAACTTCCTTCCTAGATCTGTCACTGTGACACCACAATTCCCATGGCCAAGTCAGTGGATAACAACGATGAGAATGGGACCCTACCCCCGAGAAATTTCCCAACATTGGAAGAAGTTTGGCAGGTCCTCGTGGCTATTGAGAAACGCCAAGGTGAACAACAAGCCTGGATCGAAGATGCTATGCACCATTTCAGGACATTAGCCACCCAACTACCTGGGGCTTCCAAAGCCATGACTGCTCCTGCGGCTTCTAACGCCTCTCATTGTCTCCCAGAAGTCAACATGTTACCCTCGTACGAACCATGCAGTTATGACATAAGGCCACAGGACCCTCCGGGGGAAAGCCTGCCCATTCAGCCTCCTGAGGTCCCGGTACCACCGCCGAACAACGGACACATCTGGTGGGACGTCTGCGATTGCAGTGCTTGTCTGGAAATGGAATTCCAGGATGAAAGGATCGAGGGCCGTCCTCGAAGAAAGAAGAAGCCATCTTCTCAACAAAAACTGAAAAGAGGTATGAATCCGGTGATCCTACAGTCGGAACCCTTGGAGAACCCTCGTGAAAGTTTGACTACTATGTCATCTACTCCAAAGAAGCCTAGCTCGCACAAGGCCATGGCAATGTCTCGCTCCATGATCAGCCGGGACGAGCTCCGCACCGCCACCGAAGGCCCGAAGGTCCAGATAATCCAACCCCTGTCTTGGGAAGATCTCAAAGCCACTATTGATGCTTCAGTAAAAGCTATGACGGTGAACGAATTGAAATGCGCAGTATGGCCTTACGCCAATCAGGGTCCTCCCACTACAGAAATAGGAGAGACAAGCAAAACCATAAGTCCAGAAGTAAATGTTCTGACACGTTCTGGTCAAATCCCAGTGAATCCTCCATGGGCAGACAAAAGGACAGCCATACCTGAGCCACGAACTGAAAAGGGGCCCTATGCCAAAGAAGCTGAAACCTTGGACCCAAAGGCTGAAGATCCTGTCTTAGCCCAGCTCAAGCGTACTCAGGCTAACATCTCGCTCCCCGGTCCTTACTCACTTCATCTTACCCGCACAAGCTCACGTTGGAAGAAAGCCCGGCCCGCACCATGGTTCCCATCACGGTGACACCCGATGAAGCAGCTCAGATGATTGGCAACGTTAATTACAAAGAATATCATCACTTTCACGCAGCTCGACCTTCCAAAATTTGGGGCTGACCACAATGAGCCTCTCTACATAACAGTTCAACTGGACGAGCGTCGTCTCCCACGGGTTTTGGTAGACGGGGGATCATCCATGAATGTCCTGCCATCCAAAATGATGGATCTGCTAGGGATCAAAGCAACTGATCTAAAGCCCTCAACTCAGGAAATCAAGGCATACAACTCAACGTCCCGCCCAGTCTTGGGAATAGCCACTTTGAACCTGTGGTTCGGAAAACAAATGGTCCCAACGTATTTCCAAGTCATCGACATCCCGATCACATTCACTGCCATCTTGGGATGCCCCTGGCTACACCAGATCAATGGGGTGGCATCCACTCTCCATCAGTGCGTAAAGTTCATCCAAGGAACAGATCTAACCATCATCTACGGTGATAGCGTAGTCACCGAAAGGACCGACACAAACGGCGTCCCGGTCTTAGAGATCAAACACGACGATGATGGCATGATGCTAACAGGGTTCACCATCGAAAGCCCAAAGGCTCAGGTATGCCACATAGACCTGCCTTTGATTTAGGACAAGATCCCTCCCCCGATGAAAATGATGAAGCACATGAACTACATCCCGGGGCTCGGTTTGGGAAAACGCCACCAGGGTACCCAACAAATCATCCATATCAAAGAACAGAATACCCTCCATGGCTGGGGATATTCTCCTACTCCCGAACACATTGCGGAGGACAAGCGAGCTGCACGAAAACGCTCCGCAGATAACAAAAGAAAGATGACAACTTGAACGAAGACGTAGGTAAGGGAACAGAGCTAATCAACGCCAAACAAAGCTGGCCGACAACCATGGACAAGCTCCAGCGGAACCTGGCAAGATTCAGAGGCCTCAAGCCAAATCCCATCCGAAGAGCATTTCTCGATACACCGCCTCTACCGGGATCCATGACCACCACTATTCACAACGAATTTTGGTTCGGAAAAACCCCCTCTTTGGCAGAAGAACTCAAAAAACTCTCTGTTAACATTCCTGCCTTCAACAAGCGGGACGAGTCTGCATTCGAGCTAGTAATGCCCAAGGCAAAAGCAAAAGACTCCGCAGATGATGCTTGGAACGAGCCACTGCTCCACCTGCTCTTCAATGAAGAAATCGAGATGCCAGACCTGATCGATTTTGTTTCTGATAACTCTGTGATAGCCATGATTGGGAACGGTGACACAAAGGCTTTCAAACCCCGCCTCCTATCAAGCTCATTGCCACTCAATAACTGGGCCACCTTCTCCGGACTCACTGCCAGCAAAAGGACATGATCGAACAACTTGGTCTGACCCCTCGAGTCCTAGAGTCCAGTGTCAAAACTCATCCTGAATCCATTATCTTTGAATTTGAGTCTCTCGAGTCATCTGATGGCCTCACACCAGAAGATTACGAACTCATTGCCAATAATGTATTCCCGTATGCTCTTAATGAATGCTTCGATCTTTCCGAGTATCCTCTCATTGCATCTTTAACAACTGATAAATTAACTAACACACAAACAGTTAATAACGATTCACTTGATGAAGAAGCAGATACATTAAATGAACAATACATTAAGCACATCTTTAAGCATGTTGTCAAACGAGAGAAAAACCGGGCCCAAGCTGCCGAGGAGGTTTTAATCAAAGTGAATTTGGGAACTGCTGAAGAGCCAAAAGAGACGCAAATCGGAAGTTTCTTCACCGGCACAGAGCAAGACGCATTGACTACACTGCTCAAAGAATTCGTGGACGTGTTCGCTTGGTCTTACCAAGACATGCCTGGATTAGATCCAAACATTGTAGAACACCGGATTCCCTTGAATCCCGAGGCTAAGCCCATCAAGCAAAAGCTACGCCGAATCAAGCCAGAATGGTCTTTACAAGTCAAAGAAGAGATCGAAAAAATGCTCCGCGTCGGCTTCATCAGGGTGATCGAGTACCCCACATGGCTCTCCAATATCATTACGGTCACCAAGGCCAATGGAAAAGTACATTGCTGCGTGGACTTCCGAGATCTCAACAAAGCAAGTCCCAAGGACGATTTTCCACTACCCAACATCGACATGTTGGTAGACACTACAGCCAATTTCGAAGTCAAGTCCTTCGTGGACGGGTTTGCCGGCTACAATCAAATCAAGATGGCCGAAGAAGACCAAGAAAAGACAGCCTTCACAACCCCCTGGGGAACCTATTGCTACACAGTAATGCCGTTCGGACTAAAGAACGCTGGGGCTACCTACCAACGGGCAGCAACCGCCCTCTTCCACGATATGATCCACAAAGAGATCGAAGTGTACGTTGATGACATGATCATCCACTCAAAGGGATCGGATGGACAACACCTCACAAACCTGAGAAAATTCTTCAATCGCCTCCGAAAACACTCAATGATGCTAAACCCTGCCAAATGCACATTTGGGGTTAGCCGAGGCAAGGTCTTGGGATACATGGTCACCGAGAGAGGCATCGAGGTTGATCCTCAAAAGATCAAGGCCATCATCGAAATGAGACCACCGCAAACTCGCATGCAGGTGAAAAGCTTCATGGGCCACCTGCAGATATATCAGCCGCTTCACAACCAATTGACCTCCATGTGCGAGCCAATCTTCAAACTCGATGAAGAAGAACGCCGACATCGAATGGAACTCGTAATGTCAAGATGCCTTTGAAGGAAATAAAGGCATACCTTGTGAGTCCTCCGATTCTCTCGTCCTCCCCACGAGGAGAAGCCACTGCTGCTATACCTAACCGTGACCGACACCACAGCTTGGAGCCATGCTTCCTGTCAAGAAAAGAAAGAGTCACGAGTCGAGAACGCCATCTACTTCGTCGGCCGAAAGTTTCAAGGCAAATAACTCAATTACTCAGCCCTCGAGAAAACCTGCGCAGCTCTGGTATGGGTTGTCGGAAAACTACGGCACTACATGCAGTCGCACACGGTACACTTGGTGTCCAAAATGGACCCAGTCAAATACCTCTTCGACAAACCATCTCTGTCAATGAGGCTCGCCAAATGGTCTTTCTTCCTAGCGGAATTTGACATCAAGTACGTGAACCAAAAGTCAGTCAAGGGACGGGCAATGGCTGAACAACTGGCTGATTTCCCAACCGACGAGGCTCGAGGCCCTGAACCACAATTTCCAGACGAGGGAATCTTTGCACTCGAAGGCGAAAATCTATGGCAACTGTTCTTTGATGGAGCAGCCAACAAAAAAGGAAACGGCATTGGTATGCTCTTGGTCGATCCCAAGGACGAGCATACCCCAATCGCCATAAAGCTCAATTTCGAGGTAACCAACAATGCCGCCGAATATGAAGCCTGTGCTGCCGGACTACAAGCCGCACTCGAGAGGAATGTCCAGAAACTCGAAGTTTATGGGGACTCAGCCCTGATCATCAACCAAGTTTCCAACAAGTGGAAAACCATAGACCCAGGCTTGCAAAAATACCATGCCTGCATGGAGGACCTCATCACACAATTTGAAGAGGTCACCTTCCACTACTTGCCAAGAGACCGAAACAGGTTTGCAGATGCCTTAGCCACCTTGGCTTCACTTGTGGAAATCCCTGAAGGAAAAGCAATCAAACCCTTCAAAGTCGGACGAAAGGAAATTCCTGCCTACTGTTGTGAGATCGAACCAGAACCTAAGCCCATTAATGAGCCATAGTATAACCAGATCTTCCAATACCTCCAGAACGGGGAAACCACCTTCATAAACAGTGAAGGCCCACACACAGAAGGGGTCAAAACCAAGAGCATCATGGCCCTAAAACGCCTCGCCTCTCACTTCGTCATCCTCGGGGACATGCTATACAAGAAACGCTACCATGGACCACTCCTACGCTGCATCAACCAGGAAGAGGCAAACAAGTTCATGAACGAAGTCCACAATGGGGCTTGCGGTCCCCACATGAACGCCAGAGCCCTGATGCAAATCATTCTCAGGATGGGCTACTACTGGATCTCCATGGAGGCAGATTGCATCCACTTTGTCTGAAGCTGCAACAAGTGTCAACGGTTCTCCAACCTCAATCATCTACCTCCCCACGATCTCTACTGCATGACTACACCCTGGCCATTTGCCACTTGGGGAATAGACGTCATCGGGAAAATCGCTCCGCCAGGCAACAACAGTCACGAGTTCATCTTAGTAGCCATCGACTACTTCACCAAATGGGTCGAAGCCAAGTCCTACAAGGTACTTACCTCCAATAAGGTCATGCATTTCCTCAAGGAAAACATCATCTGCCGATACAGCATCCCAAATGAGGTCATATCAGATAATGGTTCACACTTCGAGGGGGAATTCGACAGACTGCTGGCTGAATTCAAAATTACACGCCACAAATCTTCTCCCTACCGGCCACAAACAAATGGTGCCGTGGAAGCAGCAAACAAGACCCTCGAACGGATCATCCGAAAAATGACCACCCGAGGACGAGATTGGCCCGAGAAGCTGCACCTTGCACTTTGGGGCTACCGCACATCGCCGTAATGCCCACGGGAGAAACCCCATTCGCCCACGACATACGCGATGGAAGCAGTCCTTCCCATCGAAGCGGAAATTCCCTCACTATGATGCTTCTTTGAAAATGACGTCAATGAAGTTGAATGGCTCCGAAGCCGACATGGCGACGAATTGGCTCACGCTAGACGAGCGACGACTAAAGGCCATGAACACGTCGAGCCTATCAAAGCAGGATGGCTAGAGCTTTCGACAAGAAAGTCAAGTCCCAGAGACATCAGGAAGGCGACCTTGTACTCAAGAAAAGCCTCCCACTCGAACCAACCCACTGGGAAAATGGGAACTAACATGGATCGGCCCTTTCGTGGTTCAAAAGATCTTCTCCGGAGGTGCCATGAAGCTGACAGACCTAGACGGCAATCCCTTCATGAATCCAGTCAACGGAAGCAAACTCCGCATATACTTCGCCTGAAGAAGAACAAATGTGCATCTCTTGGCACTCCATGTAGTGTCGAACTACGCAGACCTGAGTCCTCTAGTCCGGGGGAACGTAGGCAACCTTAATTGGTCCGGTCTAAAAATACACAAAAAAGTCAAAAGTTTGAATGTCAATCAAGACCTCCATCAAGCTATGCACTTTTCAAGAGCACGCCCCAACGTCACCTTGACCAAGTCAAACGACGGCGGCAACATCAAAGGACATCCGGAGGTCACTCAACGTCAAACGACTGACCCATGTCTACTTCCAAGCCAGGGGCTTGTCTTCGCCCTCACGCGCTTCAAAAAAAAAAAAAGAGCTCGAGCAAGGGCTCACAAAAAAAAAAGAGCTCGAGCAAGGGCTCACAAAAAAAAAGAGCTCGAGCAAGGGCTCACAAAAAAAATACAATAAAATAAAAAAAAAGCTCAAAGCAGAAGCTGTGAAATTGAGGTCAAGAGCCCGACGCCAACAAAGGGCAAGGAAGCTACGGAAATGACCATCAAAAATGACTTGTCAGGGGATCATCCAACCCCTCAAACACAAAGCCCAAGCAAAAGGGGATTGTCGTCATGGCCCAGACTGCTTCAGTCCGCAAATGCTACAGAAAAGTTCAAAGATGGACGCCGACAAGGTGCACAAAAGAAACAAAGGCAAACAAGAGATCTTGCGTCTCGACAAAGCTTTAAAAGTAAATCACAAATCACTAACGGTTACAACATTTCTTGATGAGTTCAAGCACGGTATACTCTCAAGTTCACAACATGCTAAAAGATAGCTTAATACATTTAACAAATAATGTGTTTACAATGCAATGAATGGATACCTATGAGGTCATTCCGCGCCATCTGCACTTGTCCCCTCGCCATTCTTCCCTTTCTTCCCTCGTCCCCGGCGAGTCTTCTTTCGCTCAACGCGAACCAACTCTGCGTCTCTCAGTCCGAGATCAGGGGTCCTCCCCGTAGAGTCAAACAATCCAGCAGCTCTCAGGGCTTCATTCGCCCGTGCTTCGGCTCGGATCTCCTCCCTGCGAATCTGTAAAAGAGGACCTCTCCCCGTCAGTCGGTCAACTCTAGTCTCGTAGTCAAACAAAGTGTCTCCCGTCACATCCTGAGGGTCAGACCAGGCTTCGGCACTCCTAAGGCAATAGCTACTACGGCAACCTGTGATGAATGTGTATCCGAAAATTTTCCCATTTTTATTTGAAAAAATCAACGAAAACGGAGTCGCCACGCCATTTTTATTTTGAGGGCCAAAACTTTGAAAAAAGCCCGAGATCAGAGATTTAGGTTCGGAGGTCATGTTACACGCCGGGAAGGACGTTAGTGTGCACCCGGAATGCCTCGTAAAACGAGTCTTTCAAGCTGAAAATCATTTGTGTGTGTGTGTGTGTGTGTGTGTTTTGGCCAAAATACTTTGAAACTCAGAAAAGTAAAAATTGGGATATCTGTTTAAGACTTTAAACTGATCCCATGATTTTTTGGAAGATTTTTGGATTGAGATTTGGTACTCAAAAGACCTTTTGAAGATGAGAGCCATTTCTGCCAGAATGAAAAAGGCAGTGGACCTTTGATTTTGAAATGGATTCAAGGGTCTTAAAACTTCATAATCTGGATAAACTCAGAGAATGAAAGTTGTTCTAGACACCTTAAATAAGATTTTTGCGAAGGAATTTTCCATTTTGGAGAAGATTTGAGGGGTCAAAACCTTCTGGAAACCTCAGATATGAGATCTGGATTCCCAGAAGCTGATGAACTAGCCTCTGAAAGAAAATTTGAAAAGAGGAGTTTTACTCACCCAAAAAATAAAGTAAAAATATGTATGGAAAGATCTGGATGTTGGCTACAAAAAGTGTTTTGTAGTCAACACCAAATTCAAAGTTCATCTGTGTCCAAAAATTAATACAATGGACTGAGGTCTGGGAAAATTGCTACTGGACAGCAACTTCCCAAGAGAGAAAATATGATTTTAAGGGGGGTTTTGCATCCATGCTTGTCCCCATTTCCCTAGGTTTTGGTTAGTGATCACTAGACATTTTAGTGGTGAATCAACTATACCAAACCATCCTTGGGGTACATTAGGACTAAGCATTTCATTTGCTTGGGGAGGGGGATTTTACCCTTTGAAAATGAGATTTGATGCTTGAAAATGGTTTTTAGGGTTTTGAAAATGAGTTTTCTTTGCAAGAAAGTAAAAGAGCTTGAAAATAATTTTGATCTTTGTTGAAGATCATCCATGGAGATGGTCTTCCATGGTGATCTTCTTAGATCTAAAGCAAGAAGATGAAAGAACTACATTTTGTAGTTTGCAAGTGCATGCATGGTTGGAGTTTAGGGTAAGGAGAAGGAGGGTTTACCAATCTTCCTTGTGTTCTTGAGTTTTTGGCTTGAGTGTATGAGTGTTTAAGGCTTGAATATGAGAGTGAGTGGATGAGTGTGAGTTGGGAAAGATTGGAGAGAAAAAGGTGACAATTCTTGAAGAATTCTCACTGTTTTCTCTCTATATTTCGCCAGAGGTTCGGTGCAATTGGTGTTTTTCCTCCTTATTTTTGTGACTGGAGGGCTCAATTTATAGCCCTCCTGAAAATGCAAACCTATCCGCGCGGATAAGACCTTGAGCGTGCACTGTTCATTAAATGCAGCTTCAGGCTTTGGACAAGAGGAATAATCTTTTTGAAATTTCAAATTAACAGCCAGTTTATTGTTCCCAGCCATTTCTATTTGTGGTTTTATTCCTTTTGTTTTACTTTTTGAGATTCTTTTTGAGGTTTAACCTTAAATAACAATGCCCATTTTACCCTCATTTTGTTAGAAATGTTAGGATTGTTAGGAATTGTTAGAAATGTTATAACTTTCGTTAATTTTCTAACGAAAATTCTAACAAGCTCAAATTGGAGCACTTACAGTAGCCCCTCGGCGACGGCGCTTTCGAAGGAAGCGGGGTCGTCGATAAGAGTAAGGCTCCATATTTGGCAGGATGATCGAGTGATCGGGTGGCTGAACCTAGCGATAGGCTACCTACGTATCCCGAATGGGAATCAAGCCGGCCGTAGTTCGGGTCTTTGACCCTGGAGATGATGGCGTTTTAGGTGCCTCGAACTCCGATGAGCGAGTTCTGCGATCGAGCTGCTGGAAAGAAACTTTCGCCGAGGATAAGAGATGACCATTTTCGGTCTGATGGGTATCCGCTCTGCTGGGGATAGGGATGACCATTTTCGGTCTCTGCTGGGGATGATTGCGATTTATCGCTTTCTAGTGATAGCGTCTTAGGTGCCTCGAACCTTGAAGATGGCGTTTTAGGTGCCTCGAACCTTGGAGATGGCGTTTTAGGTGCCTCGAACCTTGAAGATGGCGTTTTAGGTGCCTCGGACCTTGGAGATGGCGTTTTAGGTGCCTCGAACCTTGATGATGATGGCTTTTTAGGTGCCTCGGACCTTAATTTGAAATGGCCTTTCGGTGGACTTCGTCTGCCGAAGAGAGAGGGTGACCGTTTTGGTCGAGGGGCTGGACCTAATGATAGGCTACCTACGTATCCCTAGTGGGAATCAAGCCCTTTCGTAGTTCGGAGTTCTACTCGAGATTTCGTTGGCTTTTGGGATTCCGTTAACTTTCTTTGGGGATTTCGTTAGCCTTTGTGGGGAAAATCGAGACGTATTCGTGCAGGAAATGATCTTTTCAGATTTGATCTGCCGTTGGATGATTTTGATGAAATATACGGGATCTCGTTATCTTTCTCGAGGAAATCGGTCTTACGTTTGACTGCCGGGAAGGATTTTGATGAAAGATACGGGATCCGTTATCTTTCTCGGGGCACTCGGTCTTACGTTTACCTCTGGGGATTTTGATACGGGATCTCGTTATCTTTCTCGGGGAAATCGGTCTTACGTTTGACTGCCGGGAATGATTTTGATGAAAGATACGGGATCCGTTATCTTTCTCGGGGCACTCGGTCTTACGTTTTACTGCCGGGAAGGATTTTGATGAAAGATACGGGATCTCGTTATCTTTCTCAGGGAGATCGGACTTACGTTTGACTGCCGGAGGATTTTGATGAAAGATACGGGATCCGTTATCTTTCTCAGGGACTAGGTCTTACTGCTATGAGGATGATTTTTATGAAATGCAGGTTAGTTATCTGCCAGGCTCGGACTTACGTTTGACTTGCCGGGAGATTGATTTTTGATGAAAGATACGGGATCCGTTATCTTTCTCGGGGAGATCGGTCTTACGTTTTACTGCCGGGAATGATTTTGATGAAAGATACGGGATCCGTTATCTTTCTCGGGGAGATCGGACTTACGTTTGACTGCTGGGGGTAATTTTGATGAAAGATACGAGATTTCTTTATCTTTCTCGGGGAGATCGGTCTTACGTTTTACTGCCGGGGAAGATTTTTGATGAAAGATACGGGATCCGTTATCTTTCTCGGGAGAATCGGTCTTACGTTTGGCTAGGGAGGATTTTGATGAAAGATACGGGATCCGTTATCTTTCTCGGGGCACTCGGTCTTACGTTTGACTCGGGAATGATTTTGATGAAAGATACGGGATCCGTTATCTTTCTCGGGAGACTCGGTCTTACGTTTGACTGGGAAGGATTTTGATGAAAGATACGGGATCTCGTTATCTTCTCGGGCACTCGGTCTTACGTTTGAATGATTTTCTTGACAAGGGGCTGACTTTGTTAACTCTGTCAAGTTGGGGACTGAATCGCAGAGTCCTGGAATTTTAAGGGGCAAAAGGGTCATTTTGACCCTTGCAATCCTGTCCGCGCGGAGAGGGTTTGAAAACCAGGGGTATTAATTAGGGCCAACGCCCTTCCTCTTCCCCATTCAGTTTTCTGAAAATCCGAGAGCAGAGAGAGAGAAACCGAGAGAAGGAAGCCATTGTTGCTCAAAAAGCTTGAAAATTCCTCCGATTTCTTCGATTTTCGAGCAATGGAACACGGGGAAGGTGTTTTTCAAGGCCAAGGACGTGGCCCGGTGGCGGAGAGACGATTGGAGCTCGTCCGGATGAGGAGGCATTACAATCTTTCGCAATCGATTGCGGAGGAGCCCTACCCCGATGCTTGGCAACATTGGGCTTCGGATTCGAATCTCCGAACGGTATACTTCGAATCTTTTCATTCCCTTTGTTGATTTCTTGTTTGAAATTTGAATTTTGGGTGATTTTTGAATTTTTTTTTTTTGAAAATTCGAATGATTGATGTTCTTGGCTTTGAATCTTGATTTGGATGCTTTGCATGTTGCAATGATTATGTGGGTATCCCAAAATATGCATTTTGCTTGGAGAAAGAATTGGCCTTTTCGCCATTATTTTTTTTTTTTATCCGAAAATTGCATGTGAAAATTCGAAAATTGTGAATTGTGACTTTGATTTTTTTTTTGAAATTTGAATATTGCATGTTGATGATGATTTTTTTTTTTGAAATTGAATATTGATATTGATGAATGATGCAATGCATGCACTTTGTTTGGAAAGAATGGGCATTTTGCCAATATGAGATGTATGTATGTTTAGGATTTTTTTTTTGAAAAGTGGGACGGATTTTTCCTCCCGTTGCATGTAAGATGGATGATATGCATGTACGCATTTTTTGAAAATGGGACGGAGTTTTTATTTCCGTCGACTTCTTGTAGGATATGCATGTATGCATTTTTTTTTTATTGAAAATCGTTGCAATGGGATTTGTTGAAAACCGTTAACTTTCTGAGAAAAATGGGGCTATGTTGCTATTGGCATGCCGTTATGCTTTGCCGAAATTTTCTTCTTTTTTTTTTTAATGCATGTGTATGCTCTTTTTTTTTTGTGCAAATGCAAATGCAAATGCAATTTTTTTTTGACACATTTTTTTTTTTTTTTTTTTTGCAGGGCGGAAACCGTTTTGTGATTAGTAAGCGAACAAAATGAAGACTCGAGGATCCACTTGGAGTCCGTAGTTGAACCTTGTGGGATCGGCTTCCGGATGTGGGTAGAAGGGAGCTTTGCCGAGTCCAAGACAGATTGTTGTCGAGACGGGGCTTTGGGAGTTCGTTGAGTGCTTGAGGGGACTGGTCGAGTTCCCTAAGAGCAAGGGCTTTGGATGTTCGCTTCAGCGCGGCAACGGTGGGATGCGACCCGCACCTTTCACTTCTTCTGGGGCGAGGCTACGGCTTGCGCCTTCCGACTATGCCCGATCACGGGTTTGTCCTTTAATGGACGCGGCATTGAGTGGCGCGGATGGCTGCGGCGATGCGCGATCTCTGTGCCTTTGGGGATTTTCCCTATTCCCAAAAAAGGGGATGGGGACGGAGTACGCCGTGGTCTACGGGGAACATCGTGGAGACCATCGTGAGTCACGAGGTTGGAAAGCACAGAGGATAGGCGCCGAGAGATCGCGAGGGCCTTCTCGTGGTTTGCCTTTTCGAGCACCCTCTTTGGGCATGCTGAGGGCACGGAGTCCCGCCTTGCGAGGTCCTTGGATACCCTGGAGACGGTTTGATGTCTCGTGGGCAGGCCTGTCTGGAGAGCTTTATCTTTGCTCTTGAGGTAGGTACAGAATCTGGAAGGCTTGTGAGCTCCTTGTACTGCTTTGAGTCTGCCCTGGAGGTACAAAGCTCTCTTTTTGCTTTCCCTCTCTTTCTTTTTTTTTGAGCACACACTTCTCTTTTGCACTTGACTCATTTGGACTCACCTTTCTAATACCTGTCGTTGGAGTTCTTCCACGTCACGATGTGCCGACACCGGCTGAACACGTCAGTGCCATCCGGCCACCGCAGCCTTGATCCAAGCATGCCCGGAGAAGATAAGCTCCAGGGGGCGGGACGACTTCACAAGATCGCTCACCGCCTTCCGCCCGGTCTGAGGCCGAGACAGATGAGGGGATGATATTCTTCTTCCCGGGATCGCTTTCGAGGCGGCGCAGCTGAAGGGCGCCGAGATTTGGACTGCCAACGGAGGATTTCGAGAGGTCTGAACCTTGATGCACACCATCCCGGAGAGAGTGTTACGTTGCCAAAGCATGGCGCGACCCGCGCTTCAGGACACCGCCGGAGCCTCCCGGCCGATACGCGGCGATCGAGTGGTCGCTCGTGTGACCTGGATGATTACCGAGCCGGCCAATGTTTTCGGATTTCGTGGCGATTCAGCCAGACGCGAGGCTCCGCCTCAGGAGGCTGAGGATGCCTCAGGGTTCCGGATAGAGAGGAGCCCATCCCGCGGTACCCCTTGACGGACTCTCCAGATATCCAGGAATGGTATCCTATCGAGGGTGCAGACCCTCAGCCGAGCGGCTTCCACGAGCTTTCCGGCCTCGTCCGGGTATGAGGGTATGGCCTTTCACGCTTCCGCCTCTTCCTTTCTTTCTTTTGTTCCATCATCTTTAGCATCACTTCCTTTTTTGACGCTTCCGCTTCCCTACGGTTTCGCAGGCCCTTGTCGAGAAGCTGACGAAGCAAGTGATCGGGGCCAAGAGATTCATCAGGAGGCATGGTCGCTTGCGGGGCTCCTCAGGTGAGAGCGAGGCGATGCAGCGCCGGCGCTGCCATCGACGGGAGGCTTCTCCCATTCGCTCAGAGGTTCTTCAGAGACTCCTCTGTCTCCTGCCCTCCTTGATCCCACCCGGCCTCCTTCGGATCACGCCATTCACCGGGATCCAGACGGGAGGGACACGCATGGCAGCATGGCGGGTCGTCCTCGGACGCCCAGGAGTCTCGACGCCTTCACCTTCGGACATGACTCCCTCAGATCTCGGCTTGCCTGATTCAGAAGCGCTTGCCGGCTGGCTCCGATGAGCCTCTTCTCCGGAGACGAGGACGATTCTTGAGCCCGAGATTTTCAGGGGCTCTTGAGGGAGGCGGGCCCGAGCTCGCAAGAGGGGCCGGGAGGCATACATCGTGCGCTCAGGCTTGACTTATTTTTTTTATTTTTTTTTTGAGATTTGAGATCTAGGTTTGTACAGCCTATGCACATTTTTTTTCTTTTTTTTTTTTGGAGGATGAAATATTTAAGAATTCTACCCATGTTTGTTTGTTTTTTTTTTTATGCACACATTTTTTTTTTTGGAATGTAATAATTTAGGATTTTATTTTATGAATGCAATGAGCATGAATGCAGTGTTGCATGAGCCTCGCTTTTGGCAAGGGTGTTTGGTATATGGGCATGGTTTTGGGCATATTTCTTGCACAGGTTTTGAGTAACCTGATTGGACATATTCCTCTTTTGGTGT